>CM034150.1:703785124-704385124 GCA_019776745.2 Taxus chinensis | reverse complement strand
TCACCTCTTTCATTTGAGACAGGTATTTCAGAGGTGTAGAAGATTTGGGGTATCATTGAATCCCAAAAAATGCATATTCTTGGCTCACGAAGGAAAACTTCTAGGCCATATTGTTTCAAAGGAGGGGT
Source organism: Taxus chinensis (assembly GCA_019776745.2). Taxonomy (NCBI): domain Eukaryota; kingdom Viridiplantae; phylum Streptophyta; class Pinopsida; order Cupressales; family Taxaceae; genus Taxus; species Taxus chinensis. The sequence goes on along the minus strand of CM034150.1, from coordinate 704,384,996 downwards.
TGACGATTGACCCAGAAAGAGTTGAAGCAATTCGAGCGTTGCCATTGCCAAGTCACAAGAAGGCTCTTCAAAGCTTCTTAGGAAGGATCAATTTTGTCCGCAGGTTTGTGCCAAATTTTGCAGCTCTCGTGAAGCCAATAACGCTGATGTTGAAGAAGAGCATGGTATTTAAGTGGACAGCTGAAGGCAAGGCAAGTTTTGAGGTAATAAAAGAGGCTATATCTCAAGCTCCGACTCTCGTCAATCTAGACTTCTCCAAGGACTTCATGCTATATGCCTTCGGTGGTGGAGACATAATTTCTGCAATCCTGGTACAACAAAACAAAGAGGGATTAGAACAACCAGTTGCTTTCTTCAGTCAAGGCCTGGAGGAATACGAAACAAGGTACTCTTTCATTGAAAAGCATGTCCTTGCAGTGATCAGGAGCTTAAAGAAATTCAAGCACCTAGTCTCAAACAACAAGATCCAATTGTTGGTCTCTCATGCGGGAGTCAAGGACTTCCTTCTAAACAAGGATCTGAATGAGAAACGTGCAGGATGGATAACCCGTGTCATGGAATATGACATCGAGATCAAGGTCACAAAACTAGTACGTGGAAAAGGACTATGTGAACAGCTAGCTTTGAGTCAGCAAGTTGAAGCAGGTGATGAAAAAGAGACTGTCTTGGTACTACAGGATGGTCAAGAATAGGAAAATGATGATGTGCCCACTCCTTGTTGGACTCAGAATATGATACACTTCCTACAGGCAGGCCTATGCCCTCCAGAAATGAGCAAAGCAAAGAGGAGATACTTTAGATTACAAGCCATTCCATATGTGCTTGTTGATGGTGTTTTGTTCAAGAAAGACATCAATGGAGTTCTATTGAGGTGCATTGGGACAGGTCAAATTGAGAGGGTGTTACGAGATTTTCACGATGGAGATTCTGGAGGACATTTTTCCCCATGAGTAACAGCTCTCAAGATAATGAAGGTAGGGTATTATTGGCCGACAGTGTTCAGTGACTGTTATACATGGATAAGAAAGTGCAAGAAATGTGCACTCTTCACAGGAAAAGAAAGACTAGCAGCGCTTCCATTGCACCCAATTTTGGTTGACCAACCATTTTATGCAATGGGGATTGGACTTCGTTGGGGTCATCAACCCAAACTCAAGCCAAGGCCACAAGTGGATTCTCATGGCAACGGACTATTTCACCAAGTGGACCGAAGCAGTAGCGCTCAAAGAAGCAAATGAGTCTAACATACTAGAATTTTATGAAGGAATAGTGACCAGGTTCGGTGTGCCGGCCACTATCATATCAGAAAATGCATTGGCATTCATAGGTTCCAAGATTACAGAATGGGCTGTCAAGAATGGAATCTATTTGAGCACCTCTTCAAATTATTACCCACAGGGTAATGGACAGGCAGAGTCCACGAACAAGAATTTGCTAAGGATCATCAGAAGGACTCTAGATGAAAACCAAAGGACATGGCATACCAAGCTAAAATCAGCATTATGGGCTGACAGAATAACGCCAAAGAGGTCTACTGGTAATTCTCCCTACAAGTTGGTCTATGGGAAAGAGGTAGTATTGCCTATATCATTAGAATTGCCTGCATTGGAGCTCATGAAGCAGTTGGAGTTGTCTGAGTTCGAACCAATGGAAGCCAGGTATGCAGAGTTGATGGAATTGGAAGAAATCAGAGAACATGTAGTTCAGATGATTGAGAAAGATCAGGCCTTAGTAAAAATATGGTTTGATAAGAAGGCAAGAGCAAAGACCTTCCAGGAAGGGGACCTAGTTCTGAAATGGGATGCAGATCGGGCAAAACCAGGAAGGCATTCCAAGTTTGATGCCATTTGGAGTGGCCCCTACATGGTCACGGGATGTAAAAGTAGTAATGCCTTCCAATTGTCTACATTGGATGGAGAAGAACTTCGATTCCGGTTAACGGAATCTATCTTAAACATTGCTACTAAAAGGAAAAGGTTTACCCTTGTAAATATTAGCCTAGATTTTAATTCCTCTAAGTGCGGATGCACATTGTCTTGTTGTAGTTAGGTTTCAATTTCCCTAAGTGCTTCGGCACAGGTTTTGTTTCTCTCAGAGTTGAATTTCTACAGTCCAGCGTGCTCTCAGAGAAGAAGTTGCGGTATCAGGCTCAGGATCAGATATCAGGTTGGTTTCAGGTTATTGCTTATGACTCCATGCCCAATGGATTGCTAAAAGGCCACTGATCTTCTACCTAGCAGGCAGGTGATCCCATTGAATCACCAAATTGTTGTATATATCTTCCCCCTCAGGTAGATATAGACAAAAAGAAGAATATGGAAATCAAAGAAACTCAAACCCCGACATTTATTGCATCACCAGCAGGTTAAGGGCGTAGGTAAAAGGATGTCGACATGAAAATGGATGCACCCTGGCGCAGGTTAAGGGTGCAGGTTAAGGATGTTGACATGGCGCAGGTTAAAGGATGTCGACATGAAAATGGATGCGCCCTGGCGCAGGTTAAGGGCAAAGGTAAAATGGATGTCGACATGAAAATGGATGTGCCCAAAATGGCACCCTAGCATAGGTTAAGGGGTGCAGGTAAAAGGATGTCGACATGAAAATGGATGCGCCCTGGCGCAGGTTAAGGGCGCAGGTAAAAGGATGTCGAAAATGGATGCGCCCTGGCGCAAAATGGATGTCGACATGACAAAATGGATGTGCCCATGGCACAGGTAAAAGGATGTCGACATGAAAATGGATGCACCCTGGCCATGGTTAAGGGCACAGGTAAAAGTATGTCGACATGAAGGATGGATGCCCTGGCGCATCTTAAGGGTGGCGCAACATTTTGAGCATTGACACCCCGACAGGAAGCAAACCCTGGCGCAGATATTCAGATGGCCATAACTTTTCACAGGGAGCTCGGATTCATGCAAGGTTGGACTTTTAATAAATCTTACGAGGTCCTCTGTCCAACTAAGACTGGATATCTTTAATTAGGTGAGAAAAAGTTCTTCAAAAATGCAAAATACAATTCGCCATTTTTTGGGTTTGCTAAGGTCCTCACCTACCGCCATAATGAGATGAATTAAATGCAACTTGGAGGTGGTTGGGGTAGATTTGGAATTCCTCTCTCTTTTCTCTCTCATTCTTCCTATAAATTGTAAGGAGGGGCTTCTTTCTAAAGGTTGGACATTCTTGTTTTGCCCCTCCCTTCTTCTCTTTGGCAGGTGAATTTGTGGAGTTCAAACCTCCCATCTAAAACTGTAATGCAACTTTGCCTCTTAGCATTTTGTAGTGTATTGTATCAATCTTTGGAGCAAATAATGCATGTCTGTGGATGATTCTCAACCCTCTCTGTGTTCATTTGCATCCTCTTGATCTTTCACTGCAAATCTGGTTATCTGTGCATGATCTTGCATTACATTTTAATGGTTTGTGTTTATTGGCAAGATAGGTGTTCTTCATTCCTCGGTGCATCACCTTTGTTAGTTTAGGTTTATTTTTATGCATCTTCTTACCCTATCTCCTTGGCAAGTTAGATTAGGTTTTTTTAGTAAACCCTCTGCATTTTTATGTGTGCATCTGAACAGAGGAATAGGAACCGGCCTTCATCCGGAGAGCTTTCCCGATTCACAAGGTCCCACACTTGGGAAAAGCTCCATGTTATGCAATCGCACTGAGAGTCTCAACCCATCAAGTTGCAGACATTCAGGGGTGCTGTGATTCACCATCATGAATTACACATAGTCCCATTTTCCTTGGGGAAAGTTCACCCATTTAGACCCACAAAAAATTGATTCTCATGATAACAAATCAAATTTTGGGGGTGAAGATGACTTTCAGAATGAGACTAATTTTATGCAATTTGGAGAAGGGGATCAAAATGATATTATAGATTTGAATATTTTACACACCAAGATGAATAGGAATGTGACAAGTGGCAACATTTTATTTGCTAAGAGATTTCTCTCTAGCCACATGTGCATCATTTCTTAATTTTCCATATGTCCATCTCTCACTAGGTTGTAGGATCGGGCCTTTTTTCCTTTTAATTTCATTTTCAGGAAAACCTTTTCCTTAGTGAAACGGTTGTGTCTTTATGAAGTATGGATGCAATGAGACAATGCCACATTTCCCACAAATATCAGACTATCCCTTTCTCTTGTCTTCCTCTTTAAAATTGTGAAACCAATAAAATATTTCCCACACACGTTTTCAATTTACTTTTTTAATCACCCCTGACCACCCATTTGAGAAGTATTATCCAATAAGTGGGCTCCACGTACTTCGCAAGCAAGTATTTTTGATTTCCTGTAGCTCTGACACCCATGAACCATCAACACAATGAGATATTTTAGGCCCCTTCGCATGTCATTTCCCTTGAAATCTCTGAATGAAAACTACAAATCTTTTACTAATGAGTAAGATCCATGCCTTAATGCATCGTCTGACATTTTGACATGGTCATCTGACAACTGTGAAACATTTTCCAATGAGAGAGCCCCACATAGCTTGGGATCACTAGACTTGTCAAATTTTCTTAAGCTTTTGCATTTGTCAAACTTTGAAATGAAATAACCAATGAAATGTATACATGTGTCTAAACGTACTTCACATTTTTCAAGGTTTGATGGCTTCACATAATAAATTCCAACATTAAGCGACTTATAAACTTTTGGATTTGAATTAATGCCAATCTGAAACCCCTTTGACAATGTCTAACTTGTTGGACTCAATGAAATATGAACTATGTTTAACTACAGGGACTTGGATTCCAGAAGATGTCAATCACCTAAGAAATTATTAGAATGCCCGAAAAGTATCACGCCTTTGGAAATTGATCCACTACCACGATGGCCCTTGGGCTAGGACCACTAACAACTAACCATGTGTCCCTGTTAATTTTTGAGACTGAATTTGATAGAGTAAAATCTGAATGTCATATGACTTTTTAACAATCTACCTATGTTTTCGAACTACGTTCTTGTGGGTTTTTGAACAACAATGGTCATATTTTTTGGGAAGTGTAATCTTGGACATCCATTTAACCATCAAAAACTTGTTTGATAAATGGATAATTCCATTTTTCAAGCTTTTTAAGGCCAAAATAACTTGGGGGGATAATTTTGGATAACAAGGACATGATAAGAATGAACTCCAGAATCTCAATACACCATGGATGAAGTTAAACCTTATCCATTGGGATTTAATAGAGTGATTATAAGAAACAAATAGATCTAAAATAAATGACACACACACAACAAAATAGAAACACACCACACCGGAAACTAAAAAAGCACACACAACGAGGAAAAATAATCACACACCTAAATCACCTATTGTACATGATGGGGGACAACCAAGATTTCACTATAGCTATTCTCTTTTCAGAAGTTACCTTTGAATGGGTAACATTGAGTGATGATATTCCATGAAAACCATTGACTACTTTGAGAAATTATCCTCCTTTACTCAACCTTATGAAAGTTAGGTACTTTTGTGACTTTCTATGTACCTTGAGAGGTGTGAGCCTACATAATCCCTTTAATTCTCAGACCCTTTGCCCAGAAAGTCCATTTTTATTATTAACTTGGGATTCGGTCTCAGATTGCTTAGAATTACCTTCCATGTTCCCCGAAACTTTTGATTTCCCATTTTGCATTCTCATTGTTATTAAAAGGCTGACTTTTCATTGGGTTGTTTGAATTTGTTCTGAGTTTTCTTTTCTTCTCATATTCATGCTTATTGACAACCTTTCCACAAGATGCCCTAAATTCAATTAATTGCCTAAATTTGATTAGGGACATTAATGGATGATTAAGATGGAAATATACATGATACCTAGTGGGGTACAAACATAAATTTAAGAGGTCAAGGGGAATTAGTTTATGATCTTCCAGACATTATGCCACTGTCAAATGATGACGAGAAGAAAGAAGGGGTAGCAATACCAAAAATCGGTGGATCTACAGTTCCAACGCTTATGTATGAACATAACCAACTCTAGTGGTTCTCTGAACTAAGAGAAGATCCATTACACTATGTGAACTAAAAATCTCGCATATCTTGTTTGCCTATAGGTGTAAGTATCCACACATGGGGGGTTCATTAGCTAGGTAATATCCTAGCACGTGGGTTCATATTGAGGTAATTAAAATTAATAAAATTAAAATTCAATGTACCGATAGACATGAGGGGGTGAAAGGGTTTAATTTATTAATATTTTGAATCATGTATTGGGGGTAGGTTAGAGAGGTGTGCCAAAGTAAACGTGAGGTTCAATTTTAATATAAAACTAAAACATTTCAACCCTAGTTTTTAACAGTAAATACCTTAAAATTGCAAAAGGAGTGTGGTCATAAAATTAAATTATAATCTCTTTTTTAATAAAGAAATATAGATTCTTAACCAAAAAATAATAAGGATGGTAGAAAGAACTAGGATTGAGTATGCTTTTCAACACAAGTGATATTATTTCATCATCTTAATTATTTGAATAACTATTGATAAATGATTAAAGCTTAACATATATAAGGTGATTTGTAATAGGTCTTTAATGGCTTCAAACTATCTTTTGAGAGGAAATGCATATTGGAAAAAATTGAGTGAGAAATATAATATATATTTTTGTCTAATATATTAGAGTAGAAATAAAAAGGGGTAAATAAAATTGTAATTGAAAAATGGGTAAGTAAGGTACATGGAAAAAATAGGTGGTATTTTCATTCCTAATATATAACAGGAGGGGGTATTATCAATTGAATAATTAGAGGTAGAAACTAGAATTAAGGGTATTTTTTAATACCCTTCGAACGCACGTGTTATACCATACTTTTATTAAGTGAACCCCCCTGTGGGTATCCAAAATACACACTCCACTACACTTGTGGAAAATTCTTGCAATCTTTATAAGTGAGGAATTCACTACGTAGGTGGGAGAGAGAAATTAGGATAGGGATCAATATTTCCATTAGGAAATATAAGTTTAGTGAAAAAATTAAGTAGAAAATATTAACAAACAAAATTTGAGAAGAATATCAACTTTGCTAAAAATATAAGGACAAGGTAAAACCATGAACACAAAGCATCAGTTATTCACTCATCTAGAAAAGTAGAAACTCCTTTCTTTATTGAAATTGTCAAAAAGGTTTACAATACAAGGGAAAGAGGAAAACATATAGAGAGAAATAGAAGAAATTTTTTATCTTTTTCTTATTCCTGGTAGCTATCTACTTAGAACTTATAGAATTGATAACCACTTTGGAATGGTGAAGTCCTCACAATATATATTTCATAAATACTATTCACCTAACCCCCACATGACCTTTCATATGTATTTACAATAAGCGACTCTTCATATTTCTATCAATAAAAGTAAGTACCATTTTTATATATTGAGGATGACTTATTACAATGCCCACTATAGTCACGTAAGACAAAAAAGAATAGGACAAAATAAGAGAATAAGACAAAATGAAAATCACAATCCCCCTAATGAAGAAATATAACATGAAGGAAGAGATGGAGGGGGGGAAGAGAGTGAGAGAGAAAATAAGAGAGATATCTACTCAAATGGAGACAATTCACTTCTTTGATTCTACTTTTCTCCATTGGCAAATATTTCTTCCTCTGATGGAGAACTTACTGTCGATGATCACAATCTCATGGTTTGGCATAATACATAGACACCCCAGGTTGTGTTTAGAAATACTATTGAAATATTTCTTGATGTGATATAAAGATGATTGCATGAATTTCTCATGATGATTCGTCCTCATCTCACAATGAGAGTGTAGATCACTCCCTTCGTTCCTTAATATTTCACAATTATCGTTCATAATGGTAAAACCTCTTGATACTCGTATCCATGTTTTGCACATTGTGCTATAAGATTTCAAATTCTGATTTTACTACTCTAAGAGATGTGATGTTTTTCCAAGCTCATTCCTATCTCACTTGGCTTACTTCCACTAGATCACTCAAATAAGCCAACTCACCAGCTCACCTAGCTCACCCAGCTCAACTCCACTCACCGAGCTCAAATCACTCATCTTACTGAGCTCAATCCAACCATCTAGCTTAGTAATGATGATGGATCAGAATTCAGCAATGAGATATGTTGACCTCTTATTTGATGAATTAATTCAGTTCTTGACATATTTCAAATCTATTCTGACCTCAAAATGTCCCTGGATTTTTCCTAATCCTCCCTATAATGATCTGCCTTTTTGCTTGACACAATTAAATTCAATATGATGTTTCAAATACCCATATGAAGGTTTTAATTATTTGTTTAAGCTATGAGGTCATCTCATAGCCTGGTGAATATTTCATATAGGGGATAGATTAGTTAAAATGGATCCATATGAAACTTTTTGCATCCAAAATGAGGACTTTCTATGTTTAACACGTAAGACAAGGACCTATTATTTTGGGACATATCACATGTTTTTCTCAAATATAACCTCCTGAATATTCTACCACATTCCAATTCTCCTTTTTCTATGGTGCATTTCTATTTCTAACTACTTTTTATTTTTAGCAAGTGCTTTTTCCCACACTATTATTTTGGTAAAATTTACCATTTTTCTCCCTTACCATTGTGCACTGTTTCTGAGTGTTTTCGGTGGTCTACAATTTCATATTGAGAGACTTATTATTTTTAGCATGTGAAAGGTCATGACATATGCTATTTTTATTAACTGTACTATGGGTGTTAGATTTCTAAGAAAAATGCTTTAAAATTATGGGTTTTATTCAAGTATTTTCTGCTCCAAATATTGGGTGATTTTTCCTTTCAGATATTTTAGAAATTGAGATTCTATTGGAAGGGATACGGGAAACCTAAAACCCCCACCATCTTGGACAAGGCATGATCCTTGCTTTTTATCTAGCGCTTATCATTATATCCGGGCGGTTGGTCTATTTTAAAGCTGTTCTGATGTTTTGATGTTATTTTTACTGTTTTTTAGCTGTTGGATAGCTGGTTGCAGGCCTTTCTCTTGGTAGATTGTTTTCTACCATTGGGTTTATTGTTAATAGCTGGATTCTGATCCCACTTGGTTACGTTACATCGGTTTTATCTGGTTCTTGAGTCACATTGTACAAGGGTATAGTCCCTTTCAAAAAAATATTTGCCAATAATAATAAAAAAAAATTCATGCAAAAAAAATCCCTCCATATCCATAATAATAGGGGCTTCATGGCACAAAAACTAGTTCATGTGATATTAGATTTGTTTGTGATCGTTTCCTCCAAATTTCGTGTGATTGTGGAAACTGGAACCTAAAGAAGTGAAGATGATGGTTTCTTCCCTTTCACTACTACATCTTGACATCCATTAATGGAGTATCAAAGCTTTGAAAATGAGAAAAATCATAGAATTTATATGGAGAAGGGAACTTCACTTGAACCCTTGGTATGATTGATTTCTTGATTCACTGACAGTGAAAAATCATCATTCTCGTAACCATGGATGCTCTGAGAGAAACTGGGTGGAGTATCCGATGGATTTTATGGTGTCAATGGAGTTATCAAAAATAAATCATGTATTTCATGGATGAAATATGAAGTGGAAACACATTCTGAACATCTCCCTGACAACATATCTGTTCACGAGATAAAGAGAAGATATGATAAATAAGGTAAAATAGTTATCCATTTTTTTGGTTTGCAAAGCATAGGGGTTGGAATGAATTTTTGTTTCCCTAGTTTCCAAAATTTCCCCACTTTCGTGGATAGTTGAGACAATTGGGACAGTTAGACTGAAAAACCCCACCACCCATCCAAACTTTAAAAATGACTATTTACTGGAATGATAAAACCAACTTTCTTGGAGGTGTAGACAATCTTTTCTAGAAAACATTAATATGATTTTGACTTCTAAGAACATTTTTAGATCAATGAGATGGTTTTCAAAACATTATTCCTCCTCCTTTGAAAATAAAATTTTCATTTTCATTCAGAACCACATGATGAGTTTGCTGAAATTTGCCTTCATAGAGAAGCATTTGGGTATAGTGCAGAATGTGAAAAATCCATAATGTAGAGGATATTCTAAGATTTTTGACGATATTTTTTTTTCCCCTTGTATCATCCCAGAGATTATGGAATCCTTTGTTGAAGTTTAGGTACTTTTTTACAATGGGCATTCCTTAAGCCTCCATAACCCACTTTCACTTTTCTGACTCCAAAACCTCTGAAACTTTCCCAAAACTTCCTAAACCTATTCCAATGTATTTTATACTCTTCCATAACATATCCAAATGACTTTAGGATCTTTTATCAGCCTTGTAGGATGCACACATGTGCCGGAAAGGCTAGGGAATAGCCTTTGTAAGTCTGGGAAATATTTTAACTCTTTACAAAACTTCACTCAATTGATTGTTTACAATTGGGAATGTTTTTTTCTCACATTATGAGGATTTTTAATGATGGGAAGGGTATGACACAGAAGTTAGGCTGACTTAGAGCATGGCTGAGGAGGGGTTATGGGAAAAAAAATTGATACTTGGGTAAAGTTGTCATGCTTTCCCTTGGAATTTTGACCTTGTAAAAGCACATGACAAAAATACCCTGGAGGGAATTTCCTCATACTTAGATGTGATGGTGAAGAAGTTGAAGGAGAAGGTGGATGAGATAACCTTCGATAAATTACCATATATTATAGAAGTGTAACACTAGAAAAGGATGCAAAAAGAGATCGAATGATGGAAGTAATTGGAGAATATAATAAAAATAAAGTTTCAAGAACATCCCCCGCCACCTAATCCCTGAATTTGAACGTGTCTACAAATTATTCATTCTATCATTCATTGGGGTAATTGATCTGTATCCTTTATTCTTCGAGGTATTATTTCATTCTTTCACTTATTCTTTGAGCATTTATTCTTGATTCATTTTATTTTTCAGGATAGACAATACTCCTACTCTATGGTAAGGTTTAACAAGATAAATGGATAAGTATTAGCCACGCATGGATGATGACGGTTGTATGTAAGAGGGTGCACATAGGTAGCAAAGAGATGTAAAATATATTGACCACACAAATGTACAGATACAAGAAGGGAGAAAAGAAAGGTCAATCCACGAAGGTGTGCACAACGTAGAGAAGGAGGTCAACGTGTAAAGGTCTGCACATGTACAAGGGTTTTAATACTTAGCTGATTTTAGAGATAAGATTAAAAATAGGAAAAAGAACAGATGGAATAGCATATAAGAAATGTCTATAAATAGCTGAGAAATAAGGTAAAGCACATTCAATGAAGACATCTATTATAGCATTAAAGCATTGATGTGTCGAGCTATTTATAGCTGAATCTAGAGTTAAAGTAGAAATGTAAAAAGGCATGCAACCTATATTTAGAAGATATATTCTTAGGATTAACAAATTTAAGTGGTGAAGGGAAAGTCCCCACCATATATAAATAGGTATTTTACTCCTTGTAAGTTTGTGATAACTATGAATCTGAGGGTTCTAGAAGTGATATGTGATTATTACGTACGCGAGCATGGATGTACTCAACTTATTGTCGTAATATGTGAATTATGTGATAGAATCAATTTTTTATGATGGATAATTGTGCATTGTTATGTTTAGTAGTTATGGAAACGATGTTCCTAATGATCTAAGTTGATTAACTTCCTTATTATATGTGATGTCACTATTATATTGTGATTTTATTTTCATTCATGTTATAATGAATAAGTATGCTAACCACATCTTGAGAAGTGAAACAAAGGAGAAAATCAGTAGATTGTGCATGCTTTGGGTGAGCGCCTAGGCATCTATCTAGGTGAAGCATTAACATGCCTGATAATGTGACATGTTGCTACTAGACTCCAACATTAATGTGTGTGTAAAGGTGAGATTGCATGGGAGTGAAATCGTCATAAGAATTACCATCTTCAAAAATCCATGCCATGTTTGGAATATCTACCAAGTCATTGAAGCTCAATATTTCAACATACAAACTGCATATATTTACAAATTTAATTGTATCATCTTTCTTTCCTTCCATTCCCATATAAATCACCAAAGAATAAAAGATGAAAATTAAGTCTATATTGGGGATTTTAATTTCTTTTCTTTTCTCAATGTAATCATGTTATTATTGTGTAGTGTTCAGTTAAAACTTGTACAGAACATCTCATACAATGGATTTTATCATTACAAACAGATCTCAGAAAAGCTTATGGATGAGAAATTTTCAATAATGTGTGTGTTGGAGGGGAATGAAAATAAATCTCTTAGTTGTGGATATATATATATATATATATATATATATATTTGTAAGTTGATCAACAAATAAGAAATAACACCCAAAAGTGGTATATAAGTTGATAGATCCTCAACTAATTCTCCTTTGTTTCTAGTGCTAGATTTTGCAAGGTGTTTAGACATTTTTAGTCAATTTCGATTTAAAAATACAACCACTTTTAAAATATGGCATTCATAATTGATAGGTGAAAATATAATTTAAACATCAATATGACGTGTATGGTAAAATTTTAACCATCAAAAGTATATATGTATATGTACCTATATATGTATATATACATGTGTGTATATATATTATATGTAAAATTAAATTACTAAATTTAAATTAACTAAGAAACTTGTCAAATTAAATTTTACAATATATATTATGAAATTTTTAAATTTATGACAGTTACTATCAACAAAAATCAAAACATTGCAATTAAAATAATAAAAAATATCTTAATATATAATTAATAGAATATAAACATCTTAATATTTCATTGATAAAATAGAAACATCTATTAGTTTTGATTTTTTAATAGTTTAATATCATTTTGTTTTCTTTGATTTTTCATTGTTTGATTTCTTACAAATATATATTATACTACAAACATTTGATTTGTGATTTTTTTTAAGAAAGGTTAAACTTGAATGTTGAACTTGGAGGTCTAAGAAGTTGGAACTCATTTTATATAAAATTGCACACTTGTACTAGTGAGTCCTTTCTTTCAATTTTTATGATATATTTTTTGTTTTAATTATAATTTAAAATAGTATTTTAATGTTCTCATAAACATAAATGGTATTTCTAGATCTTTTATTTGATTAGTGAATACAATTTATTAGTCTATAATTTATATTTATGAAATATTATTATGCCGAAAGGCGTTGCCCCTATGAGAAAGAGCCTCTGATCATTAATGAAAAGGGGTTAAATTTAACGGGCATTTAGACGTTTTTTGTGCCCTCCAAATGTGACACTGACAGGCATGGGAACTTTCTCTTGTTCTGATACTCAAGAATGGGAGGCAACATTAGCCGAGGAAGCTAAGACCCTGGGATAGGCGTTTGAATTTCATGGAATAGTAGAGTTGTTGAGCCCCTCCCTACTTGATCCTACATTCCTTGTTCTGTGACAAGGAGATAAATTTATAATAAAAATTGTTTTATGTCTGCAGAAGTTTCTGAAAGAGAGCTGAGGTTCTCTTAGATCGGTTATGTAGGAAATGCAATGTTTGAATCCATACATTGCGACATTGGTGGAGAAAGATTCCAATAACAATGGTCCCTTAATCTTGGGACGCTTTTAGAGTCGCTACATTACTATTCAACCATTTTTGATTCGCTAGAGGCCATTTTTCCTCATTCCATCCCATAAAGAATGAATGTCGAGAGATTCAATTTAGTGGAAGAGATCAGAAATATCATTGCGTGTGAGGAGGAAGAGAGATTGGAACGACATGAGAGAGTCGATCAGAGGAGAAGACAAGTTGGTATATAAGGATTCCAAGGTGTTCCCTTGCGATTCATGAGCAAGGCGAGGATGATGTTATCAATGTATGTGTGTGATGGTTACGGCCTTTCAAAAGACAAGGGATGCCTCTTGTTGGGATGGAAGGGTCGAGCCATCATGCTTTCTTATCCATGGCGTCCTCACACCCTCTCTCATTCTTAATGTTCTTAATTAGCTACACTACATTTAAATTATAAACAGGTTGAGGTTATCAATGATAAAAGTGTGCTAGGATCACACGTAAAAACTCCAGTTTCACCACACTTCAGAGTTCCCCATAAATATTTGGTTCCCCTCAGTTTTGTATTTATTATATCATACTAAATTTATGTCATGAGAGAGATGGTAGGACCAATAATCTCCTATGTTGCGTTCATGATTGGAACTCCATTTTATAGAAATATTGTAAATTGTTCGTATTATTTGAAGAAAAGAACTTCTTTATCTCTATATAAATCTCACTCTTCACTCTTCACTCTTCACTCTCTCTCTCTATCACAAACAAAACAAAAGTGGTCTCGTCTGAAGTCCGGAAGGGACAAAAGACAAAACTTTGTCTTATCCTAAGAACCAAAGGGGCTTAGGACAAGAACAACCCCTTTGTCTTGTCCTAAGAGTATAGGCGGGCCTCCCCCGCCCCTATATTCTCTCTGGGGGGGGTGGGAGAGAGGGCTCTCTCACCAGTGGTGAGAGTGCAATCCCTTATTACGGTGTGTGGTGAGACCAAGGGCCACCATATCTCGGAATACCCACATGAGTGAAACATTTATATCAAACTACATGTAGATCATTTGATACAAAGTATCCATAGGAAGAAAATTACAAGCATGTAAAATGCAGAGCGTCCGCTAAGAAATATAAAGGAAAACTCTTCAATTTCCCAAAAGCTTCTTTTCATGCTCCAAAATACCATATTTTATCTTCATATATAGATTAGTTGCGTAAATTGGGGCCTGATGATTCCTTGCAGTTAATAGAATCAACAATCAGAACTCAAGCCCTGTGATTCCCAATGATGTCTTGAGCCTGAGGCACAAAGGAGTTATCGAATACCTTTGTTTCATAACTGAATACACCTCTCATGGATTTTGACATATCCTCACTACACTAAATCACACGTACACTGCAGTCACTAGCATACTTTCCTTCTAGAATAGTGTAACCAAAAAGGATGTCTTTAGGTGTCATTCTGAAGAAACTTTATTTTTGAAAGGCATGTCCAATATTCATTTCAAGTGTGTTGTTATCTTTGAAAATTTTGGAGCTTACATCGGTACACTTCTTAATGTGTTGCAAGACACTATCATACAAAATATCATGCAAACTATCATACAAAGAAAGTAACAAATTGAATGGTTGCTGATTATTATCTAGAATAATAAAACTTCGAGTGGTCATTGGGATGCCACCTGACCACTTCTATAAATCCATGAATATATTGTTACAGTACATATGGGAGAGAGTATCAAATTTTTAAAAATACGTGTTCAACTTTACCTTGTTACTATTTCTTGTTTCTATATGTAAACCAACAACTCATTTCTAACGTCATTTTCATTATATATGTATAAAAATACCTATAGTTTTACAACACTACTTATAGCCAAAGTGAAAGTTCAAGGGGTACCATATGTATTCATGTTTAGTGCAAATAAAATTGTCCACAAAATCCTGTCACTCATGATATAAAATTTGCAAATGTATGGAAGTCTTTTTGTATTGATGTTTAGTGTAAATAAAAATGTCCACAAAAGGCTATCAGTCATGATATAAGATTTGTAAATGTATGTGTATGAATTTGTAACAAATTTGAAATTCACTAAAACCTTTCAATGTAATGTTTCATCTATATTCCTACCCTTCCACTACCAATCACACATGTTATCAACTTGTTATTAGTAGTACATTTAAGGCCTTTTCAACAAAAAACGAATCAAAAAACCAATAAAGCCACCGTCTCAAACACGTTGCAACACTAATACATTATCACCTTAAATTGAAATTAATTAACATATCCCTCCAAATCAAACAACTTATATAGTTCAGCGTTCACATTGCACTATACACATGCGATTGCTAGTTGTATCTCTTATAAACAATGAAATTAATTATCATAGCGTTATTTTTGTTGGTTTATAATTTTACAACAAAGGCTCAAATATTTATAAAAATTCAATTTGTTAAAATGATTTAGATTCAATCAATTAGAGAATGCCACATAGATTTGTAATTATAATACAATTTAGAAAAAATAAAAGATAGAATCTACACTAAAGAAAAATAAACAATCTACCATAAAAGTTTCTATAATTTTCTTATTAATAAATACCAACATTGGTTGCAACTTATAACTTTTATTATCAATTAGGTACCTATTTTATGTGTGCATGTTGTTCTCTCTACGAGGAGAATAGAGTAAGAGTGATTAAATAGATTTTTTTTGGGTTAATAATGGGATGGGTAATTTTTGTTCGTGAAGGTGTAAGGATTGATCTCTACCTAGCTATAGATTATAAGTAAGAATTATTACAAATAAGTATCTCCAATCTCCCTAATATATAATTTTAATTAATCCATATATTTTCTAATATTTGAAATACTTATTTTTGAGTGCATATTAAATTTTGAACGTCAAATGACATTCACATAATTTTTTGAACTGTCACTTGTTTTTTTGTGAGATGTAGCCTTGAACGTCAAAATCCAGCACTGTTTGTTAGCAATTAAGTAGAAATCATAGATGGACTGTATGATGCAAACACCAAAGGGGATGGAGTGAAGATTTGAAAATTGAGTAAATGAAAAAGAGGGAGAGGATGAGAGGCGATTGAAAAGGGGTTTGAGGCTGAAGGAATTATATCTAACTCCTAACCTAGAGGGTGTGTGCTAAGATAATGCAAATAGAAACAATATTATGAACACACACAAACTAACAGGAGAAATAGAGAAACAAAATTTATATTAAAAATACTCCAGAGCACTTTTTTTCCTTCTCTTTCTTTTCTTGCTTATTGAATTACAAAGTGAAATCTCTTATTTATAGAAGTTTTCCAACCTTCTAGCTTATAAAATATCTCATAATATATTATATTAAATATTATTGATCTTTTGGATATTTTATACATATTCCCATATATTTCTAGATATATATAATATCTCTTGATATTTTCTAGACATTCTATACAATATACTTTGATATTTTGGAGGAGTTAATATTCACAATAAATGTGAATATCTTTTACATAAAGTTGGAATTTATCTATCAAGATTAGATATTTCCAACACTCCCTCCTAATCTTGATTCTTCATGTATTGTTGGAGCAATACGGACCTATGATGCCTAAGCAATATCTCATATGCTCAAATGTGTCCTTTGGTAATGGCTTGGTGAAGATATCAGCATATTGTTCTGCAAACCTATAAAACTCCAAAAATATTTCTCCATTGTTGACTAGCTCTCTGATAAAATGATACCTAGTATCAATATGCTTTCTCCTTTTTTGAAAAACATGATTATTTGAAAATTCAACAGTTGAGTTGTTATCATAAAATATCTCCGTTTCTCCTTCTTTTTCTTTCTTTAGATATGATAATACTCTTCTCATCCATATTACTTGACATGTTGTTGTTGTGGCTACTGGCGACACTAAAATTTTCCTCCGTAATTTATATTTCATTAATGTATGTATTAGGAATAGGATGTTGTTAAGTGTAATTAGTAGTAGCGTCCAATGGAAGATAACGGCGCCGTCAGTACGGTAACAGTCAAAGTACAATAGGAATGTTGTAAAAAGTAAATATTTGTCAGAAGTGGTCCAATAATATTAAAATGTCAAAGCTAGGATAAGTAGAGAAGTAGGGTCTACATGATTAGGAATTAGAAATATTATATTTGTAATAAGGACAAAGAGTGATGTCATAAATATTTTGTGTATTTTATTTATAGAAAAGTCTAAAAAGGTGGAACCCATGTGAGATGATAAGGTTTATCTTATCTTAGAAGATAAGCCTACATGTAAAGGCAATAGTTTAGGCATGAAATATGATTGGCCGGAAGATATTTCCTATCCTATCTTAGAGATAAGGTGGATAAGCCTAAATTCCTATAAGTAAAGAGGCCACCCCCCCTCATTTAGCATAGAAGGAAGTAGTGAGAAATATTATAAGTGTCTCAAAGAAGCCATCATTTTGAAGGTGTGTTAAAGAAGCCATTAAGAAGTGTAATTGTGAAATTTCTCCCATAGTTATTGTTGGAAGGCAAGTGAAGTCAGTAATAGTTGAAGTACCTCATGGGTGAGATTGTAACAATTTCATGTTGATATTATAATTTACACTTATATTTCAGATTTATCGTTATTCCTTCTTATCATAGTCTATGGTACTCTTGTGTTATGTTTGTTGTTGTGTTTCCAGATTCCATCCACCAAACTAAAAGCTGTGCATTAGTAAATAATCATAGCACGAGGAGTTCCCGGTGAAGAATTATCACAGTGCTGGATTGGTGATGACATTTTGGTTGCATTGTCGGGACCATTCCTCGTTGGTGGATTTTCTGGAGAAATATTCCCACTTAGTCAAAAATCATTTGGAGGGTAACCTTGTTTTTACTATGCATAGTAGTTACCATAGTAAAGTCACTTTTTACCGTGAATAGTATTTACTGCAGTAACTTCACTTTTTATTGTGAATAGTGTTTACCACAGTAAAGTCAGTTTTTACCGCAGTAAGTCAATTTTTGCCATAGTTTACCATGGTCATTCCTATTTTACCGTAGAAAGGTGTAAAGTCACTTTCTATTGTAGTTAGTCCAATTATTTGTGCACATAAGTCTTACTGATTGTACTTGTGAGTTGATATTTCACTGTGGTTACATTTTTAAAAAATAGGGAAGATTCCTATTTTTTCAGCCCAATCCAATGAAGATGCTTCCTCTTTCATTCAAGAGTTTAAACGATCTTGTATTTGTAATGGCCTTATAAGAAGGGAACAATGGACTGAATGTTTTCCTACCTTTTTGAATAGTTCAGCACTTAGGTGGTTTGAAACACTAGGTGAAAATGTAAAAAACTCATGGGATTTATTAACTGAAAGTTTTCTTAAAGAATTTGGTGAACAATAGAAATATGCAGATCTCATGATCAAGATCACAAAGATAGCCCATGGAGAGAAGGAGAAGATAAGAGATTATCATGCTCGTGTTCTAGAGCTAAGGAGGACGCTCGATGTCCAGATCCGGAAGGAAGGATTAGTGGATGGGTTGATAAATGGCATGGATAATCTCCTCTATAAGCACTTCATTCTTGAGATGAAGCCAGAGATCAGACAACGAGTGAAGTATGACCGCCCAGCTACCATTGAACAAGCAAAGGAGATTGCAAGAAGGCAAGAAGAAAGCATGGAAGAGGAGCCCAAAGAAATTGTTGCTAAAGTAGAGCCTACACCAGCACCTTTGGTTCAGAATCCACCACCACTCTCGGTGAGCACAAATATTTCTCCTAGTACATCTACTAAGTATGGAGATCTGCTCAAAAAGATGGGATAGTTAACTATTAACCTTCTTCAAGGAAAAGAATTTAGTTCTCAGGGAGGAGATCAAGGTCCAAAAAGAAATATGTCTGAAGTTGTCTGTTATGGTTGTTATAAAAAGGGTCATTATAAGTATAATTGTCCAGATAGAGCTTCTACATCTGGTACAAGAGATAATGATAAAGGAAAAGCACCTGTGAATTATTTTGATGTATTAGATAAGAGCATAAATAATGACGTAGATGTGTTTGTAACAAAAAGAAAGAAAGAAAAAGATAACCAAGATGGAAATGATCCTAAGAAGATGAAAGGAGAAACTAGTAAGAAACATAGGAGAAGAAATTTGGGTGTGCAGGATTTTCTGATTTCACAGTGACAAGGACCATACTCCATCTTAGAAGATCTATCCAAAAGGCCTGCAAATATTACATATGGTCAACTCTTGGCTATGTCTTCTGAGAAGAGGCGGGAGCTGCGAAGTGGACTCAATGCTCGACGAAGGAAGGAGGTTGAGGTCCCTGTTTTAGAAGCAGAGGCGGATACCTATGCTCCACAAGCTGAGGTACTATGTAATGGTATTTCAATTCATGATGTCTTAGTTGATGGAGGTGCTGCAATTAATGTAATAACCGAGTCTGTAATGAATATGTTGGGTTTAAAAAATGATCGCCCCTCAACACTTATGTTAAGGTCATTAAATAAGGGAAAAACTAAACCAGAAGGTGTAGTTTCAAATGTGTCAATATTTGTTATGGGTGTTGTATGTGTGGTAGACTTTCAGGTGATGAAAAATGGTACTGTTGCATATCCAATGTTGTTGGGAAGACCATGGCTAAGGAGAGTTCATGCAAGAAACTACTGGAATGAAGGCTTCATGATACTTGGACGTGGTAGAGAGAGGGTGAAAATAAATGTGATCCATCGGCATCATAAGGCAGAACCTGTCAATTCAAGTAATGAAACTGATGATTGGACATCCTCTGATTACTCTAGTACTAGTGAAGTGGACACAGAAGATGAAGAAAGTGAGGTTGATGTTTCGGTCATGGATATCCTTCCAGTCACACCGACTCATGACCCCATAAAATTATCTGAAGAAAAAATTGATGATCGTCTCCAACAAATAAAGATTAGTGATGCTGTAATGGAGAGTGAGAAGGAATCCTACCTCTAGCTCTTTCGAAGGTACATACACATATTCACTTTTGATTACAAGGAACTCCGTCAAGTAAGTTGGGTAGAACATTCTACTGAGCTGGTAGATGGTGCTAAGCCCATAAAGCAAATGCCATATAGAATGAATCCTAATTTTTCTAAGACTGTAAAAGAAGAAATAGATAAGTTGCTTGATGCAGGATTCATATTTGCTATGGAGAATTCAGAATGGGTTTCTCCCGTTGTGATCTCAATAAAAAAGAATGGGAAGCTACGCATTTTTGTTGACTACAGGAAGCTTAATAAGGCAAAAAAGAAGGATCATTACCCTCTTCCATTCTCAGATCAGATCTTGGATGAAGTAGCTGGCCAGGAGTGTTATAGTTTTGCTGATGGATATAGTGGCTACAACCAAGTTCGTATAGCAGAGAAAGATCAGTTGAAGACCACGTTCACCACTCCTTGGGGAACATTTGCTTATAGAGTTATGCCTTTTGGGTTGTGTAATGCTCCAGTAACATTCCAGCGTTTGATGAATAGGGTGTTCGAACCCTACATTGGGAACTTCATCAGAGTATTTTTGGATGATTTTTGCATCTACGGGAGCAAGATGGACCACCTGCACCAGATGGAGACAACATTTCAAAGGTTAGATGAAACATAAGCCTCGCTAAACCCTACAAAGTGTGTCTTTGGATGTTCTAAAGGTTTTTTGTTAGGGCATGTTGTATCCAGAGATGGTATTGGTACTGATCCTGATAAAGTTTCAAAAATCAAAGAGTTACCATTTCCTAAGAATAGAAGTAAGTTGAGATTATTTTTAGGCCATGTGGGTTACTATAGAAGGTTCATCAAGAATTTCTATAAGATTGCATAGCCACTAACCTAGTTCTTGAAGAAGGATGTTACTTATGAACCAGGAAATAAGGTGCATGAATATTTTGAACAACTGAAGGAAGCCCTGGTGTCTTCACCTGTTTTAAAAAATTCAGATTGGAAAAAGCCATTCATTATGTATACTGATGCCTCAGATGCAGCACTAGGAAGTACTCTGAACCAAAAGGATAAAAATGGGAATGATCATCCAGTTTACTTTGGGAGCAGACAAATGAGTAGTGATGAGATTAATTATACTGTAACTGAAAAAGAGGCTCTGGCTATCATTTTTACTATAAAGAAGTTTAGGAATTACTTGCTAGGGTAAAAATTCCTAGTTGTAACAGATCATCAGGCTCTAAAATATATTGTAAATAAGCCTAACCCGTCAGGGAGGATATCAAGATGGATAATTTTGCTACAAGAATTTGAATTTGATATTATAGATAGGCCAGGAAAGAAGCATGTCAATGCAAATGCACTCTCTCGAACCTATAATGGTTTAGGTTCATCTTGTGATGATGATGATTTCCCAGATGCAACATTGTTATCCCTTGACACAATACCTAGTGAATACATAGATATTTGGAATTATCTGAATGAATTCAAGTTTCCTTATGGTGCCAATGCAAAGACTAAGAGGAAGATTACTCAAGCCAGTCATCCATATTCTATTCTGCATGGAGTATTATTTCGAATAGGACCTGATGGACAGTACAAGAGGGTAGTTGGACGTGATCAAGGGAAGGAGCTGATAGAAGAACTCCACAATGGTACATGTGGAGGACACTTCTCTGGACAACTTACATCAAGAAGGATCTTGGATGCAGGTTATCACTGGCCCACTATTTTTAGAGATTGTTATAATTATTGTAAGACATGTGATATTTGTCAAACACATGGTAACCGTAAGACTTCATCAGCTCCATTATGCCCTATTCTTCCACTTGGTCCTTTTGAAAAGTGGGGAATAGACATTGTAGGTCCACTTCCAACTACCCCACGCCAAAATAAGTATATTGTAGTTGCCACAGATTATTTAACCAAGTGGGTTGAAGCTAGGCCATTGAAAAAAGCTTCCATGGATGAAGTGGCAAGGTTCATATATGAACGCATTGTCACCAGATTTGGTTGTCCATTAGAAATGGTAACAGATCAAGGAAGCCACTTCATTAATGAGGTGGTAGAGGCCCTAGTCAATAAATTTTCTATTAAGCACAGGAAGGCAACAACATACAAGCCAAGCACAAATGGACAGGTGGAACGAACAAATTTTGTGTTGTGTCAAATTCTAGCAAAAGATGCAGCCTTACAGGTACATAAGTGGGATAAAAGGATTCATGCAGTATTGTGGGCATATAGGGAAACATCAAACTCAGCAACAGGATACTCCCCATTTCAGTTGGCCTATGGTATTGATCCAGTTCTTCCTATTGAGTTTGATATTCCCACTATGAGAGTTATGAAAAATGAAAGGATGGATGAAAGTGATTCAGTAAAAGAAAGGTTGGTACATCTTCATTTGCTAGAGGAAATGAGGGAAATAGCAAAGGATACAAGCTATAAGAAGAAAATGAAGCAGAAGGAATACTTTGATCAAAAGATCCGTTGGTCTCCATTTCATGTGAATGACTTGGTTCTAGCTTTGTTTTATAAGTGGTATCAGAGCTTTCTATTTTTTATAAGTGGTATCAAAGCTGGTTAAAGATTCTCAGACCATATAAGAGCTGGTTAAAGTTTCTCAGACTATATATGAGTCGTTTTATATTTGTTCAGAGTGGTTAAAGATTCTCAGAGTTAATATTTGCATTATCAGAATTATTGTTCATCAGAGTTGGTTCATGCTTAATACTTGATATTCTTTATTTGAAGAAGTGGTTGGTTTGAAGTTTTGTGGTTATCTGTGAATCTGAGTTTATACAGCACAAAGTCAAGGCAAAGAGGCGAGGTCCCGCCATTATTGTAAGTCTCCGTGTTTGAGCGCATCTATTAGGGTTTTGGACCCGAATAGCTGTAAGCCATGTCCGCAAAGTTGCTCATTAGTATCAGTCTAAAATGGCCACAGAAGCTTGTCCCAATCTTTCCTCTCTGGATATTGAAGATCAAGAACTTAGTAAGCCTATCTGATGTCTCATTCTGTTAATTCTGACATAGATATGATAGAAGAGTTTGATCCTTTACCTGCCTGGAAGTTACCCAAAATACCTTATGACCAGGTGTATGCTAAGATAAGTAAGTTTCATCTGTTAGCTCGTACTGTGTTTAAAACTCATGAGTCTGTCATCCAAGTCACCCAAACTTCTAATTGTGAGTATAACATTCCTCTCATAGATCCTGTAGATATTAAAGAGTCTAAAAAGGCAACAATCTACTTATAAGTTTGCTCATATAGGTTGTGTGCAAATAGGCATCACCCCTCTCTTCCGTCATGGCTTAAATGCTTCAATTCTCTGTTGTCTCATGGATCTTCGATTTGATAGTTTTAAAGATTATTTCCTTAGCAGTCATCCAGACTGGCCTCCATAATGGTCCTATCCCCTTTGAAGTGTATCCAAGTTATCTCTGTATCTTTGACCAAAGATGATCTGTTAAAAGATGTCTTAAAACTCCATCTAGTTACAACTGGCTTAAATATGTGTCCTGGTGCATGTCCGCTCGCCATCCATTACAAAGTAATATATCGCCTTGTCAACACCATGTACCCTGCAGTAAAACATGGTATCTCCAAGGGCAGCAGCGTGGTGAGTCATGTCAATTTAGAAAGCCAAAAGATAGAGCCTGAGTTAATTTCTTGGTCTCAGATAAAAGTTCCGAAAGAATGGACACTGTCCAAAGAAATTTATACAGTCCAGTCAGCCAAAGCTAGAAAATGCTACAGATGTCAATGAGTCCAAAAATAATGTAACATTATCTTTTAGATCTAACTCTAGGATTGTCTTTACCTAGATCTAATTCTGTTCAGTCAAATAATTCGTACTTTCTCTGTTGGTGAGTCTTCTAATAGTTAGCCTGTATAGCCTCCTAAAGAAAAGATCATTCTTGTGCAGTCATAGTTCCCTTGTGCATGATCCTAATACATGGATTTTTTATGGTGTAATGACTGTGAAAAGCTTGTCAGCCAGAAGTATGTCCCAAATAATGGTCCTACCATTAATATGGCTTCATCTAGTTCTGATTCTTTTCCTATAACTAGAAAGTCATGAGCTTGTGTCTCCTGACCAGTCGCAGAAAGCAGTCTACTGGTATCAAAGAACAGTAGATAGACAGATAGAACCATCTGAGAGCTCTAAAATGCTAAATTGGACAAATAAAGCAGTCAAGTTTGTTCATGATAAAATTCATTCTTATTCTTCCAGATTAGCTAGAAATGGAAAAGACATTAAAGGCCATAGAATTAAGACAGAATGGTGATACTGCTGGTGCTGTTAAGCTTTTGAACATTCCAGAATGGATGATATAGATAAATCAGTGAAAAGAGTATAGAGACTCTTGTACAGCATAATCATAGAGTAGTCTCTTCAGAAATTCCAAAGGTTATATCTCAAGATGTCACTGATATTGTACAACCATTGATTGATCATTCTGTTAGCATTAAAAGTAGTATTGCTAGAGAGCTAACCCATACACATGAACTTGTGGAATCAAGTCTATCACATGTTCATGATTCTTTGGAGAAAGACAGATCACAAGATTGATCTGATTAGTGATTCTGTAGACAGTCTTCCTGAAATAGTCCCTAAGATTGATGCAGATCTAGGAAAACACAGTAAAGAAAGAAGAAGGAGACTAGTCCAATACAGTTTCTTGGAAGCAAGTTTCATGAACTTGCTAATCCATAAAAAAAGCAGCAACAAAAAGAAATTTTAGCCCACTATAAGCCTCTATTCTTTTGTATTCTGATGAAAAGAATTCTGTAGGCATGGTCAAGATAGAAGCCCATCAGCAGGCAGAAGGTATGATAGTAGGAGAAACCTCCAATCCTAAGCCAGAACCTCTGCAAGGCATGACCAGAGTCCAGACCCTACAACCTAATTGGTATAAATTAGAATGCAGAAGTTTAGAAGAAATAAAAGAAATGGTGCATGGAATGATTGGTTGGGGTAATTCCCAATTAGAAATGTATAAGAAAGATCCCCATGCAATTGCATCTGCTATAGCCAATGGTTTTGTAGGCATTATTAAAGAATGGTGGGATTCAACTCCCAATCAACAAGAAATATTACATAGTGGCTATATGGGTCTAACAGCTGCTATAATAAAGGAATTTATTGGTAATATTAGATGATGATAAAATGAAGAGTACAACTTTGTTTCTCAGAGCCAGATTGTGTGATATGTCCAGAGATAAAGGAATATCAGTGCTTCATGCAGAAGTTATATTACAATTCTGGTAACATCAATGATGAAACCATGAGGTTAAGGTACATAGAATGTTTCCCTCCATATTTTTCTACCAGAGTATAAAAAAGCAATACATGGTATTAAAACAGAAGAATTAAGTTTTGGTGCAATTAATCAAATAATTGACCAAACACATGCTAAGCTCTGCAGAGAAAAATGGGAAAGAAAGCAAGCATTAAAGAATGCTCAAATCCCTTGGTTCAAAATTCTGTGATATGTATGCTATGGATCCCTTTGGTTGTGAAACCCTTGATGGTCCAATCAAGACAAAATGTCATGATTGTTCTTTTTCAAAAGGGAAGGGACGGTATAAGAGAAAGAAAAGATATAAAAAGCTATATAAAAATGATTATTTTACCAATAGAAAGCCCTACAAAGGTTTTTTTTTTAGAAGAAAGAAGTATGTAGGAAAGCATAAAAGACTTTCTCCTACATGTTTCATCTGTAAAGGTTCGCATTATGCTAACAAGTGTCTGCAGAAGAATAGTGAGAAAGGAAAAGCAAAGGTAAATGCTCTTTCTGACTAATGGCAATACAGAAGAGGAATATGTTCTGGAATGCAAGTGGAATCATCAGAGAGTTTTTCTTCATGATATGCTTCATGTTAGTCTGTGGATGAAAGTGTAGTTTTACATGAGCTTCATTTCCCCCCCCTACAGTAGTAAGATATCCGTAAACAAGAGTTCTGTCACTCAAAGTAGTACTAACTAGTGATTCTTTGGAATGCTTGAAGCGAAGGTTGTGGTGAGTGTGACTACATATGTAATGGTAATGACATGCGATCATTTGGAGGGATGCACGTGAACCAAATAGTTGAAATCGTATCGTCAGCAACTTGGAATGGTATGAGTGATGCATTCTATCCAAAGGGTAGAGTACAACGAATAATGATAGGGTGGTGATTTCAGAATAAGGTGTAGACCATCTACAGTTGACATTATATTGCATGATAGTGATCAACTTTTGGGCAATGCTAATGTTTATAACTAAATATGAAGATGAAGAGGATAAGTGAATTCTTTCAGAGGAGTCATATTCAGCAGTTATCAGTTCTTCCTGCATTCCAAGAAAGAATAGAGTGAAAAAGATTGTTACTTCATACCAGGATGAATATTTTCACTTACATGGAGAGGCAGAGGAGTGGTAGATGTCACCTAGGATTGTATCCACTATTCCTCATGTAATGGGGTTTTCCATTTTTTCCCAGAAGGTGCTATATTTTGTCACTACATTTTTATGAATGATAAGTTAGTGATTCATGTAACTTCCCTACAAAACTTCTATAAGGAACACTATTTTTGAGTGCATTTGATGATATGGTTATTGGTGAAAATTTTGGCTCATGGGTGATATCACTTGGGGATGGAAACTTAGACAATGTCACAAGAATGAAGATTTTGAATGAGTGAAATGTAATGACGGAGATCCATTTGATTGGTAAGCCACCATAACAGATCAAGTGGGGACAAGGAAGCTCAAGAGGAATCATCTAGTGGCAGAGGCTATGACATAGCCTCCTGTAGACATAAAGAAGAAATAGCCAAACATAGTTGTAAATGACCAAGTGATGAATAAAGTTTATTGTCTAATGATGCTTCATGTGTACAGGAACAAAATATAGTATGTGTAGAACCATGTATGGCATATTCACTAGATGATTGGGCATCAAACTGAGTAGATGAGGAATTAATATATAGTGATAAAATGTAAAGATGTCATCCCAGATTTGATGTACTCCATAGACCTAGTATGTATAGAAGGATGCGTAGTATGACTCTGTATAGGTTATGCTAGGATAGCAATATTGTACAGTGGTACATGGGTAAGGGCTAGTAAAATGTCTGACATGAGGGAAGAAATGTAAAAACTAGATTCATAAGTAATGAACAACTAGTCAGTATGTATGATATAAAAATGTCTTTATATAATGTGATTAATGCATATATATCAGTTACCTAGAATGTATACGCTTTCAGACTAAGTTCCACTCCCTGAGTATAATGTAAGAATTATAATCATGAGCAAATGGATGATCAATATTGTTGCATGTAAATCCAATGTGCATCGATAGAATGCATATTTGTAGAATTCATTATATAGTGATGCCTTTTGTGGCGATCTAGTTCCACAATGTTGTCGGAATCCCTCATGACATGGTACAAGTGTGAAAGATTTAAGCACATTGGAAGTGCATCATTGGGTAAAAAATCTTGTTGTGTTAGCTACTGAAACTTTTACGATATGCCTATGTTTGGATAAGAAAGAAAGTGAATGAGAAATATGAGACTATGTAGACTATGTGGATCCACTCTGAGGTGGGTAAATGTGCAACGTGATATGTCCCCCCTAGCAGCCTTGTTACCTATAGGACGACTATGCAAACTCGTCAAGAATCCCTCAACATCCTATGTTGCATATGTAATTTTTTATGGATATGCTTTAGGGAGCTTGGTCAACTTATATCAACTGGTGGAAAGCTAGATCATGCAACTAATAGTCATTGAGACATAAGAGATACATGCTTTCATCACATACTCTTCATCATGTTAACATGGAGGGATATTGTTATCTCTATTCCATGTGCATCTCTACATTCACGTGAAAGATGAGAAGTTTTTTTTATAACCTAGGAAAGCAGCTATTGCATGATGATATTAAACCACTGGGGGAGTGCTCCCAAAGGCATAGGAAAGGATATGTCGTGTATGATCCCCAGATCAAGGGTGCACAGTTTGGCCCTATAGTCTAGCCAGGACTATCCAGTAATGTGAGCTGGTCACATAGTCGGTTCTCAGGAAACACGTATCAAGATTGCTTCTATACCCCAATCCTGAATGGGGGAAAGGCCATAAGTAGCTTTGACATGGAGCCCAACTTCTTATCACCAAATAACTTGTTGTTGGACCTTCAAATGTGGCCTTCACTAGGTGAAGGAGGAGTTACATGTGGGTGTGATTCTCTGCCATCAAATTGGTGGATCACCTCTTAAGCCTTGTGGTTGACTTGCGAATTGATAACTCTCAACCTCCAGAGAAGGGGAGGATTATTTTTCCTAAACTAATCACTACACTAGCTTCTATAGTTTGGGCCCCCTCCCTCCCAAGGATGACTTGTTGCTACCTATGCTAACATGTTGTCATGAGATTAGCTTGTGCTTGATTCTGCAAGAAATAAAACCTATAGTAGAAATGGCGATGCACCAAGAAAGGGTTTTTCCTAGACAAAATTCCATCTTGGAAATGAAGAGAGATGATTCATTTCCGGAAGAATGAACATGCAAGTTTGTGAATTCCAATTGACCATATAAGAACTTCACTCCTTACCAAGCACGATGACCTCCAAAACTTGCAAAAGAAACCTTGGTTATACAGTTCACCTGCAAACAATGATGAGAGGCAAATAGAAGAAGCAAAATCAATGTTGCAGGACATACAATTGATCACAAAACATAATTCTCAATTACTTCAAACACTTGCACAATGCATCATTACAATGAGCAAGAGGCATAGGCTTCCATTACAATAGACTGAGAAGAAATGTCTATAAATCTCACGCCTGCAACATTCACAACTAGTTCTAACTATGTGAAGAGAGGGGAAACTTGGATTTCCTGTATAAATTTTTTTGATAAACAAGATTTTGGTGATGTCTAAATCATTATCTTGAATTTATAGAATATTATAGGTTTGAGTTGTTGAGATAAGCTACCAGGATAACCTGTCCTATTTAGGTATCTAAGGCTAGAAGTGAAGGAAGACTAATTAATCGATTGTTGTTGGCCATGTTTGCCTCAAGCTGGAATTGCAGCTCCACCTTTTGATGGATCCATACTAGCCATACCCTACATTCAATGAACTGTAAATATTTCAAATCTTGGAATGTACCCTACTTTAGCTTTAAATCCATATTCTTGGATGCCTCATATGTTCAAATCCTAATTGCATCGATATCTTATCAATTCCAATGACTACAATTATATATGATACCTTTTATTAGATCTGACAATCCTGGGAGAAAGTTATCAGAATCTTCTTGAGTGAAATGGTACAAGTGGAAAGATTTAGGCACATTGGCATTTCCATTCAGAAAAATCTTCTTGTGCTTAGACTGAAACTTGCTAATACGCCTTTTTTTGGACCTTCCCTCATGTTATAAATGAATAGACTTGTACTCCACTCTTAATTCCAACCCTTCCACCTATAATATTATTAACTATATCACGGAAGTCTCCCCTTTAATCCCTTTGACCCCTCCCACTGTCTTACATATGTACTTTGCTTATGAGAGTGCTCTCGGAGCTGATTAGACTTATGGCAAACAACTCGCTAGAATGAGCTAGAACATTCAACTAATATTTTTAGCAATAAGTACCTATCTGGTTAGTCAACAATGTTTATGTTAACATTGAATTGTAATGGTTAACCTCTACATTAGCTTGTATATACATTCAACTCCCACAGATGAGATATTGGCTTCTCTCAACATTAAGTCATCTACATGAACTATCCATTACCAATGGCGTGTCAGTGCCCCAAACTGTCACTGTCCCTTCGAGTGTATCCCCAATTCCTCCACGATATGGGCCCTTTGCTGGCTATCACTAGGCAGTAATGGAGCTGCTCACCCTGGTCGGTTCTCATCAAACATTCATGCTGTTATAACTCAGCCCCAGTTATTTCATGTCACGGATTTACATAGAGCTTACACCATCACCTCAGGGAAACTTTGTTGTTGGACCTTCATCATCAAATTCTTCCACATAGCTTAATTGAGGAGTTACTGTGCTCCACTCTCTCTGCCACCAGACTGGTGTTTTGGGTATGAGCTCCACGTTTCATATTGCAAGATGACTGTCAAGTAATTCAAAAGCGTTAGGGATCATCTAGCAACCACCTTATAGCTTCATCGGCTTAATGTTTTGGGGTCACCCTCTTCTAGCTCAAATGATGACCCCTGCCACATGACATGAACTCCCAATTAATTCTTTTACATAACTGAGTCAAATGGCTTGATTCTTTTGTATTCTATCTTTTTATGCCAATCGTATTTTTTTTGTTAGAACGGTGAGCCCTTGTTTGTTCTTTCGAGAAACTTGAGATAATAGTTTCCTGAAGTAATGTTTTATTGGAATCATGTATCTAACTCCTAGACCTGGAGGTTGTGTGCTAAGATAAAAATAGAAGTGGCATCTGATGAGACACATAGACGGTGTCGTCATTACGGTGCCACTAAAAAACTTAGACTTATGGTAATTGTCAAAATACTCTAGGAATGCACTGTGGTAAAAAGTGCCTTTTCTTGCTTCTCTCTTGCTTTCCTTGCTTATTGAATTACAAATGTGATACCTCTGGGGGTAAGTATAGATTTAGGGGTGTAACCTGATCTAGGAATTAAAAATATTATATTTATTAATAAGGACAAAGAGTGATGTCATAAATATTTTGTGTATTTTATTTGTAGAAAAATTCTAAAAAGGTGGAACCCATGTGAGATGATAAGGTTTATCTTATCTTAGAAGATAAGCCTAGATGTAATGGCAAGAGTTTAGGCATGGAATATGATTGGCCAATAAGAGATTTCCTATCCTATCTTAGAGATAAGGATGGATAGGCCCTAAATTCCTATAAATAAAGAGGTCACCTCCCCCTCATTTAGCATAGAAGGAAGTAGTGAGAAATATTGTATGGAGTAAGTGTGTAAAGGAAGCCATAATTTTGAAGGTGTGTTAAAGAAGCCATTAAGAAGTGTAATTGTGAAGTTTTCTCCCATAGTTATTGTTGGAAGGAAAGTGAAGTCAGTAACACTTGAAGTACCTCATGGGTGAGATTGTAACAATTTCATGTTGATATTATAATTTACACTTATATTTCAGATTTATCGTCTTTCTCCTTCTTGTGAAAAACTATGGTATTCTTGTGAAAATGCAATAGCTGAGTTGTGTATCACAAAATATCTTTTCTGCTCAAACTTTTTGTTCTTTCTTTAGTATTTAATAATAGCTCGAGGATCTCATCCCAGTGATTGAATTATCACAGTTGCTGGATTGGTGATGACACTACCACATATTCTGCTTCTACCAAAGAGAGAGTGACTCAATTGGTTTTTTCTTAGAAGCCCATGAAACTACACCTGGACCAAAATGGAAAACATAGCCAAAGGATGTTGCTCCTTCTATCATCTATGCTTCCTACACAATCACTGTCTATGTATAGCCAACTAACTTGAAAATATCATAAGTATGTATATAAAATACCAAACGCTTTTTTTCCACTAACATATCTTAATATTCTATTTTCCAGCTTGCCAATGAGAATCCTTTGGGGATTCCATAAACCTGGAAAATAAGACTTACACCATACATGATATCAGGCCCTTGTAGCAAACAAGTACATCAGACTACCAACAATTCTTTTGTACATAGTTGGATCAATACTACACTACCTTTATCATCTTTTAGTTAACTTTCAATCCTGTTGGCAACTGGTGTTGATACTGGATTCACAATTCATCATACATGGAACCTTTTTCAAAATATCATTGGAATATTTTTATTGACATATAAAAATTCCATTTTCTGATTGATTGACTTCTATGCCAAGAAAAAACTTCATTAGACCCAAATCTATCATTTCAAATTCTTTCTTCATCATGTTGTCCTTAAACAAGTCAATTGAAAAATCTCCTATTAATATTAGATCATCAACATATAGACATACAATTAGAATTTGTTCTTGATCATTCATTTTGATGTATAGTTTTGGTCTCACTATCACTTTTTTCTAAATCCATTTTTCAAATATATATATGAATCAATCTTGCTATACCATGCTCTTGGAGCTTGTTTCAGACCATACAAGGCTTTCTTCAATCTACAGACCTTGTGTCTCTTGACCTACAATTTCATATTCAAGTGGTTGTAAAACATAAACTTCTTCTTCTAGTATGTCATTCAAAAATGCGGACTTGACATCCATTTGATATAATTTTTAATTATTTTGAGTTGCTAATCGCTAAAACAGATCTAACAGTGTCTAGTCAAGCTACTGGAGAAAAAGTCTCATTATAATCAATTTCTGGTTGTTCTGAGAAACCCTTTGCAGCTAACCTGGCTTTATGTTTTTCAAAATTTCCATCTGCAGTTGAATTTTTTTCTTATAGACCCACTTTACACCATATTACACTATTTCCTTCTGGAAGGCTCACAAGATCCCATGTACAATTCTTTTCAATAGAATCAATTTCTTCATGCATATGCTTTTTACCCATTTTTTCATTTTCCAATGCATCTTCAAAATATATAGGATCGTCATGAGAAAATAATGCAAAATCAGAATATAAATCAACATTCTCATTACCTTGAGTTTGTCTCATAAATCTCCCTTAAGCTTCTTGTCCTTCCCTGGGGTGTCCCTGAAGTGAGACCTTTGTGTTGCCAATGTTGGATCTGATTATGTCACTGCTGTGAGACTTTGAATTTGAAGAATTACCTTCATGTCTTGATGCTTCATGTGGATGTAAAATTTGTTTGTAGGGGATGACAATCCACTTGAGATACCTTTTGTGATGCTTCTTAAAACTGAATTTCTTTTTGAAGAAGATTTCACCGCATCTGATCCCTTGAGGTGCTAGATGAACATTTTGTGTGATCTTTTCATCGAACTCATTCTGATGATGAGGTATTCCTCTAGTGATATTTGTTAACTTATCAACACTTCTATCCCATGTTTTTTCTTCAATGAACTAAACATCTCTACTAATAATAGAATTCTTTGTGATGGGGTTGATACAATTTATAGGCTTTTGATTGCTCACTGTAACCTACAAAAATACATCTCTCTCCTTTATCATCCAATTTCTTTCTCCTCTCATTTGTAATATGGGAAAAAGCTACACATCCAAAAACTCTTAAATGTGACACACTATGTTTATTTCCACTCCATGCTTCTTGAGGAACTTTATCCTTCACAATTCTTGTTTGGACATCAGTTGAATATGTAAACCGCACAAGCCTACTGTTTCATCATAATACTCATTTGGTAAATTTTTGGCTTTCAACATACTTCTATCCATTTCCATAAGTGTTCTATTCTTTCGTTTCTGCCACTACCATTTTGTTTAGGTATATACCTTGTTCGTAAATTTCTTCTTAATCCCATGAAATTTACAAAAAATTAAAAACTCATTTGAAACATACTCTCCTCCTCCTATCTAATCTTAACACCTTTATATAGTAACCGCTCTACTTTTCAACCATGGCCTTAAACTCTTTTAACACACTAAATATCTTTTGACTTATGTTTTAAGAAATAAAACTAATTTTTTTCTACTCAAATCATCTATAAAAGACATAAAATACATGCTTCCTCCAATTGATGGTGTTTGCATAGGTCCACATATATTTGAATGGACAATCTCAAGAAGAGATCTAGCTCTATATGAGTTTCAAACAAGAAATTTTTTCCCTGTGTTGCTTCCCTAGAATACAACTTTCACAGGGATTTTTTGGTTGCTCTATCAAAGGAAAACCCTTCACCATATGCTTCTTTTGCATTAATTCTAAACCACTAAAACTTAAGTGTCTAAATCTCAAATGCCACAACCAAGTCTTGATCTTTTAAAGAAAATTTAAATGTTAGTGAAGAAATCTCTTGTAGATGACAAATCATGTTGGATTCTTAATGTAAACATTTTATTTCTTTGTCATCTCAACATTTACAATCAATTTTTTACTTGGATATTATATCTAGTATAAACACATGCATCATCTTCAAAATAGACTTTATATCCCTTCTGCACTAGCTTCCCAATACTCATTAGATTATGTTTCAAACCAGGAACATAATACACATATAGAATGTGTTTGTTTTCACCTTTCTTAGTTTCAATATTTACAGTTCCTTTTCCCATTACTGCAAATTTATTATCATTTCCTCACTTAACTTCAGATGTAACTGACTCATATATGTTTGCAAACATTTCCTTATGTCCAGTCATGTGATTACTACATCCATTATCGAGAAACCAAATATCCTTTGCACTTTCTTGAGCAACATTGCATGTATTGAACATTGAACCGTTGTTATAACTTTCAAACCGATTTTCTTCAGAAAAAATTGTATTTTTTTACTCATATCAAACTGTTTCTTTCTACATTCATTAACATAGTGTCCTTACCTTTTACAATAATTGCATTGAACATGCGAATTGTCATACCTCTAACCATAAGTATGATTCTAGTTGTTTCCTTGGCCTCTAGCATTTATAGTGTAGAAATTTGAATTTGTTCTTACTCATTCATAAGATGGGTTTGCTCTTCCAGATCATCTTTGGAAATCTCTTTCTCTTCCTCTGTTGAAGCTCGATCTTCCTCTTACTTTATTACCGCCAATTGAAACTTGTGATTTGAAGGCTTGCTCAAGAGATGAAGTACATGTTCTATTTAATCTTTCCTCATGGTATATTAAAGATCCCATTAATTCGTCTACAGACATTTGGGTTAAATTCTTTGATTCTTCTATTCCAACAACAATTACATTAAACTTACTAGGAAGACTTTTGAGTATTTTCTCTACAACGTTTGATCCTCTAAAGTCTCACTATGAGATCTAATTTGATTTACCACACCCATCACATGGGTAAAAATTAAATCTACTGAATCTAAGTCCTTCATACAAATATTTTCAAAATTTCTCCTAAGATTTTGTAATTTTACAATTTTTACTTTACTAGTACCTTGATAAGTCGTTTGAAGACTTTCCCATGCTTGTTTTGATCTAGTTGCTGCTGCAACATGCGGAAAGATGGACTCGTCTATTTCTTGTTTACTTTAAAACATGGATTTTGCATCCTTTTTTTTGTTCTCCTTCAACAAATCCTGATCTACTTATGCAAGTGCTTGAAATGATTGAAAATCCACAAGTTCTAAAAACCCATTCTCAACTAGCTCCCACACATCTAGTGAACAAAATAAGGTCCTCATTTTTATGCTCCAATAATCTTAGTTCTTCGCATTTAATATGGGGATTTGGGATTGAGTGAGAATGTTGCTCATACCCACCATTTTGAACTAGACTAATAGAGTCAAATAAAAAACTTATAATGTAAGCTCAACCTAGCTCTGATATCAATTTGAATGAATTATATCAAACTCCTAATGTAGACGGTGTGTGCTAAGATAATGCAAATAGAAAGAATATTATGAACACACACAAACTCATAAGAGAAATATACAAACAAACTTTGTATTAAAAATACTCTAAAGCACTTCGGTACCTTCTCTTGCTTTTCTTGCCTATTGAATTATAAAGCGAAATCTCTTATTTATAGAAGTTTTCCAACCTTCTGACTTAGAAAATATCTCATAATATCTTATATTAGATATTATTGATCTTTGGATATTTTATAGATATTCCCAGATATTTCTAGATATATATAATATCTCTTGATATTTTCTAGATATACTATACAATATCTTTTGATATTTTGGAGGAGTTAATATTCACAATAAATATGAATAGCTTTTACATAAAGTTGAATTCCATAAAGTTTGAATTTATCTATCAAGATTAGATATTTCCAACAAAGACAAATAACAGTTTTCATTGTGTAAATGCCTTTAGAAATAACTGTGTCCGCTTGTGGCCTTCACACCGACCTGTTCGCAGAAACATCTACCCAGATTTGTCAAAAAAACTGAGGAATTTAAGGTAAAGGCAAACATCGAGTGGTCGTGATTTATTTGATGAATGACTATATACAAAATTTACTCACAAGCGTTGATATGTTGTGCATTCCTGGGTTTCACATAGTATGAACTCCTTCAACCTAATTATATTTACAGCATAAAAGAAAACGTCAATTACAAAAAAGAAGAAAAAAGAAAAAGAAAGAGAGATAATGAAACTGCTACTATTTGTAGGTGATAAAGGATTGTTGGAGTTTGACGTCACATATAAATTTAGTGTTTGACGTTACATATAAATTGAGTGATTGTGTAAAAGGATTTCTGGAGTGATTGTGTGAAGGAGAAATTTGCAATTATGTTTGTAAGCTGACAGACAAACAAAAATAGCACCCAGAAGTGACGGGCATGGAATGAAAAATCTATTGGCTATCGATAAATATGTTTGTAAGTCGACCGAAAAAAAAAAAAAATAGCACCCAAAAGTGGTAAACAAGTTGACGGCTCCTCCAATAATTCTCCTTTGTTAGTGTTTGTTTTATAATGATGGCCCACATTCAGTGGATCTCCATTGAAAGCCCGCACTCCAACAAATATAAATTTCTACTACTTTGTAGATTACTGGAATTTGACGTCACATATAAATGGAGTGATTGTGTAATATTTGACGTCACATATTACTGCAATATTTATTTTGATAGATTTTTCAATTGTGGGAGCCTTTATTGGAAAGTGTAGTTTGTTGTGTAAAATTTATTTACTCTGTTTATTTATAGGATTTTTCAGAGTAGAGTGTTGTTATCTATCTAATTTCAATCATCACTCATTGACAACTTAAATGTGAAAAGAGATTAATGCGATAAAAGATATATTTGTGGAAATGGTTTGGAAGTGAGAAACAAGACTCCAACGAGGATTTGAGATTCAAATTCAAGTCACAAATACATTCCACACCACTTTTTCCCTTTATTTAGAATTCCAACAATATTGAAAGCTTTGTTGTGTGCCAAACACACTCATACCTATTTACCAAATATAATATTCAACAGTCTTGAAACCTTTGTACCTATCACCAACTCTGTTACGCATGAAACATAGATAGATATATACTTGCATATGAAAAAACAAATAATCTGAAGAAGAAGACAAATATTCTATAAAAATTTATTGATTAGATTATTTAGTCAACAATAAATTGGAAGATACGAAAGAGAATATAATTTTTTAAAGATAAACCTAAATTTGTATAATATGAGATGAGTTTTTAAAGGAAATTGCAGATGACGAGTTGATCTCTATACATCTACCAAGAGCTATTAGATAGTGTTTGAAAGGCAACCATTAGGATTACAAGATCAAAAGGTCTACACGAGATAGTCATATGGATGGGGACAACATCTCCCATGAGGAGGAATAGCCTAAAAAGCATGTGAAATTGTTGCTTTGTTGAATTGCTTGATGTCCATTTGTAATCACAAATTTGAATCGTAGTTCAAACATAGACTTGATTATCATGTCTTTTTTTCTTGTCTAATTATTATTATTGTTTACTTTTTTTAAAAGTTATTTACATCTTTGACCTTTTAATTTTATAAATATGAAGCAACTCATTTAAAAGTAAATTGGAACCTTTCATATTTTCTCCCTTAAAAGTGAAGAAATTTAATCATTGACATGTTCCCATTAGAAGGAAATTGAACATTGAGATCTCTTCCTGAATAGTTTGCAATTCATGTCCAATTGCTAGTTTGTACTATATTCCATGCCATATTTCCACTCAAAATCAAAACTTAAATTTTATATGGTACATGATAAAAAATGTTATAGAATGAATCTAATTGATGATTGAGCCTAGTCTCCTAGTATGTCAACTTTTGGTTTGAAACCAAAAGATTTTAACTTGCAAATACTTAGTAAAATAATATATATTCCTTACCGACTATAATATTTACATGTGTGATGTGCTAAAAACTAATTGATCCATTTAGATTGAATGTACCTAACTTTAGAATATATTGAAGGAAAATTGTGCTCTTAGTTGGATTATATTACCTAGAGTCCCATAATGTTGTACATTTGAAATAGAGACTTCTAGATTCATAATGTTGAAATTATTTTTGAATCCACATTTTAGACAAATACTTTGTGTCCATCCTCATTAAAATAAATATAATGTTAAATATCTTTTAGAATTATCAACACAAAAGCCACACATAAATAATGATAATATGACATGGGAATAACAAAATGAGGAAGTAGACTTCCTCAACTCCAAAATTAAATTAATAGTTACTAACCATCAATTTTTTAAAAAAAAACACAAACATATTTTACCCGATAATTGAATTTCCATTATTATCTTCAATTAATTTAAAACTATGTACCATGACTAGCCAATTCCCAACCCATTATCTCTATTTGGGTTATTTTGCAGCTTTAATATTTCAATATTTTCTTGAACCTTTCTTCTCTAACAAGTTCATCCTCTTCGGCTAATTTTTTTCTTGACCTAAGAAAAATTGATGTTTAAGGATATGTGAGTGATCCACAAGGGTGAAGAATTCTAGTTACATATAATGAGTTCCTTCACCATGCTCTTTGATCCTCGTTTTTAGAGACCTTCAAGTTTTTGAAATATAAGGAACAGGAAATGACGCAAATCCCTTTTTGTGCTCTTGGATCCAAAAAATATTTGGAAAAATCTAAAGATGTTCTAAGAATTTTATGATGTTTGAATGCAGATTGTATACCAACCTTGCTCACAATTCTTGAAATCTTTATCGAGATTCCCTTAATATTAGGAGAACTTATTTTCAAAACATTATATCATTGTCAATGATTTCTCATCTTACAAAATAGTTTTTAGTCTTACATCTCTTATAACCATCGTCAATTAAGTTTGAAAGATGTAGTCTTGTATTTTTGTAGGTTCTATGTATCTGATAAATTGAAATTCCTTGATATTGGAAAGTAAAATACAGTGTTACATTTAAATGATTTTTCTAGAAGATTCAAATGTTATATTGCACTTCAACCCTTTCTTTCTCAATTTATAGATATTTATTGACAAATATTAAATCACAAACACATTTGAATATTTTCATTATTAATTCAACGTTGGCTCATGCATGTCATGTTCCTCTATTACAATTACTAATAATGTCATGTTAAATAGGTGATTTATGTCATATTAATTTAGAACCATGACACATCTATGCCATGACCAATTATATGTGCACTCACAAGAAAAGGAAACTTTCTATTTCTGTTCATAACTATACAAATATCTATTTTATGGAAAAGTGGATTTAGTACATTACAAATCTACTATTGTATCTACCTATAAGTTACAATCACATCATATATAAGTAAAAATTACAAAAAAATGGGTGAAATCAAAAGAAATTTGTGATGAAAGGGGCTCTCTAACAAATCCGAAATAATCAATGAAATTATTTTCTTCATGTTAATAGTCAACATGATGTGTGCATAATGATACCATCAACCTAACTTATTTACATTAGATAAAAAGAAATTTAACCTAAAGATTCTCCTATTTAATAAACAATTCTTTTTTAGAATATGGAAAGAATAATTAGAAAAATGAGTACGAACAAGTAACCTTTATTAAAATAATTAAAGTGTTATCTCCGACCACTAGTACATAATTGTAGCTACTATTATCTAGGGAAAAAATCATTCAAATATTTATCATATCAATAAACTTATTACTTCTATAAATAAATGAAAAATATTTATACAGGTGAATTCAGTATCATTCTCTCAGTTTTTACTACATAAGCTACCAAACAATTCATATACAGTTCAATGTCGAAAATTTTAAGGTATTCTAACCAATACTATTCTTATTCTAGATAACATTCTATTATAATTTTAATGGATCTAATAAAATGGAGTTATTTAAATTTTGTGATGGGAAAGGAATGTAATGGTATTTATTTTTCTAGAAGATAGTGGATGATTGTCAAAGGGATTGAGCAATTTTGAATGAATAAAAAAAATATTTCAATTCAATTTTATTTTCTAATGACGATCACTTTTTGTAAGTCTTTTATTTTTACTATGCAATTTATTAGGCTTAAGTAAATTTAAGTAGGGCATCTCTTTTCCATTCACCACCTGAAAAATTGTCCTGCTATTATTTTGCATTCAATGCACATGAAAAATGTCAAAATTTTAGTAAAGTATTAATTATCAGAACTTGTACTCATCAGTGGAAATTCCCAACTAAGCTAAAGGAATACATATGAGATAATAAAATCGATGTGTTATACAAAATACCTGGATGTTTACCATTGGAACCTCTCATCATATTAATAAAAATATAAGAGAGTTACAAAATTAGGGGCGATTGGACAACTCACGTCCGAAAAAAAAGCCACTAACACATCACGAAATGCCAAAAGGGAAAACAAATAATGCCACAAGGGAAAAAAAATAAGTTGATTTTAAAGCACTATATTAAAAACAAGATAACATTAAGAACATGCCACTACTCTGGAAGGAGGAGGAGGATCATCTTAAGGAGGGATGTATACTCCAGTAGATGGCTCCACCAAAGGAGGATCAACCTATCAACCATCTCGATTGTGCATTTAAATCTACATATGAACCAAGTGTAAACACCTAAATTTGGTATCTCTACCCTTGTCTGCCCACGTGTGCATATTTTTCTATGGTCTTATCTAGGCCTTCCTTTAATTAAATCCATCTCCTTCAATATTTAATAAAATTTCCACTTATTATCCTATTATCATTTAATTTTTATTAATGAATTAATTACAGTTAATTAATTAATCTATATACATATCCCTTCACTTTCCCTAATCAACTTGTAGTTTAGGACGCTTTTATCATAAATATAAATACCTATGTTTTTCTACTCATTCATATGTTCTAACTT
Source organism: Taxus chinensis (assembly GCA_019776745.2). NCBI lineage: Eukaryota > Viridiplantae > Streptophyta > Pinopsida > Cupressales > Taxaceae > Taxus > Taxus chinensis. Next base: position 704,343,673 of record CM034150.1, on the reverse strand, counting down.
CCCATGATTCATCCGTAAACAACCTAATCCCACACATAAGATTTACAATGCTTTCCCCTCCTTAAAAATAAGAAATCCCAACCTAAAGCACAAAAATCCACCCCATGGGGAAACTTTCCCTATGGTTGGTGGTGACCCAGCCTAGTCGTTGTCAACCCTATAAAACTGAGTTGTTCCTTTCCATAATAATCATATGCAATTTCTTGTGACTTGTGAGTGGACTCTCATGCCTGAGCATTCCTGCAACAGTTAAAGACCTCCTAGACCTCCTTGGAATGCACTTGCATCACTTGTGATCATCCTTCATGAGATTATTATCATCGTTATATTGCTTTACTTAATTATTATCATATTATCTTTTTTTTTCTTATGTCTAATGTTTTCTAGGGCCATACCCTATTTAGCAACACTCAGAGCTCCATTTTCAACATTCTCTTCCAGATTCCTTACTTGCAGGTTGCCTTTTCATCTTGTTTTTCTATAGCCTTTTTCCAACTCTGTTATAGTCATTGTTGCCCCACCTTGGTTGACATGAAATAGGGTCCTGATTTTCAATCTATCCTTTTCCAATCCTTCCTTTATGCCATTTTCTAGTTTCTTCTTCCTCAAATTCCTTCTATAGGTTGACTCCAGTATAAAAAAACTTATGCAGTTACCAAATTGCATCCATATCTTGCAGGGTTTGCATATTTCTCATACTACTTCAGATCTTCACTACCACAGCACCGTCGACCTGCTTCTGCATAGTCTGGTTCGCTTTGACCTAGACATGGTATCATTTAATTTACATCTATTCAAATTAAATTAGTATCTAGATAATATCTCAATTATTTTCAAACTCAGTAGTATATTTGTTTCTGCATGTAATCTACTTATTAATAATTTACTTCTCTTTTTCTCTAAAATGACGATTGACATCCGTGAAAGGAACGTCACACTTCAATGAACTGTATTTTTCAAGAAACCTCTGCTTATATTATATAATCATTATTTTGTTTTGACACTCTTATTTGTAGGTTTATACGTCGCATCAAGGATAAACTATTTGAAATTCGTCCATCCAAATATATCACACTTCTGAGGTACTATAACCCCTCCATGTTCTAATTTTTGGTTTCTTTTGGTAGCTAGCTTATTAATTTGAGTACAAATAAAAATATTTAGACAACACTCTTGGCATGCCCAGTGGGACCGCCCCTTAGGTTATCCCTTTTTGTTTCTTTCTATTTTTAATATTCTTGTATTTTCTACTAACACTGCATTGTGAGGCCCTACTTCTTGCTTGCTCGTGTTGGTTTAGCTGTTGGATTGCTCTTCTTGCTAAATTTTAGATAAAAAGGAAAAGCTATATCCAGGTATTCCTCATTTTTTCTCTATTTTATCATTTCTGCATCGTATTTCCCCTTACTGTGTGTGTCCTCATCGAAATATCACACTTTGATTTGGTTTTAAAAGAGCCTTTCTTTTCTTCATCCTTCTTGTTCACATAGTTTAAGTAGGGATTAGCTTGTTGCATCTCACACTTTGTCACACACAACCTAAAAATAGCGTATTTGAATCAACACATAAAAAACACATCATACCGAGTAGACTAATTAGGATTTCATCAACCAAAAGGAAATCACCTGAGACTCTCCCAAGAAAAAAAAATCCTGAAATCAGATCTAGACTGCCTTCTCTTAGGTACCCCGTTATCCATTCCCTTATCTATTTTTCCCATATTCTTAATTAATAACAAAAACATAATTGTCTCCTTCATTTTCTTGATTTAAAGATGGAACCAGAATTTCCCCCAAAGAGTTCTGAATGAACATCTACCATGATTGATATCTCATCCTTGTCTTCTTTTAGTCCCATTTGTGCTTTCCTACTCTGTAGATCACACAAACCCGTAGATCCTACTCCATCCCCATTTCCTTATACCATCCTTGCTCCATCTAAGATCGCGTTGCCTATCCCACCTATTGACATTCCCATCCCTAATGTATTAGATCTTCATATACAATCCCAACCATATTATCATGTTCCTCCTTCCGAATATCATACACCCCCTTAGCCAATACAATCTTCACCACTCTCGGACATTTTCAAACAACCCTTTCCTAACCCACCACTAACAAATCCATTTTAACTAACCACACCATACAAATATAACCCATTTTCTATCAACACCATACATCAAACACCTTCTTCTATATCTACCCCAGTTATCTCATTATCACCTAATGTTATCTTTTATATTGTGCCTACGGATCCTTTGAGATCTATCCTCGCATCAACCATATCAACCATTTCCTTAGCTACCATATTAACTTCAACCATTTCTCTCATATCTACATCCAATGTAGCTCTTACCGCATCTACATTGGCTTCGACTACACCCACTTCTTCATCAACACCTATCCTACACCAACTTACTATGACTATCCCATTATCAACATATATCCCAAGCACACCCATCACTACACTTATATCTACTACGCCAAAAAATCCACCCATGTCTATATTGACATCATTATCACACATTTCTTTACCCATTTCCACATCACCAATTTTACCCCACTCTTCCACACCTAATCTTTCCACATCCACATTTATTATCAAACCAATCAAGCCTCCTCAATCCACAAAATTATCCACAATGCCCCCTGAAACATGTTAAAAAAGCATTGGAGGCATGTATACCTCTTCCACAATACCCCTCATTTCCACATCCAACAATCCAAAACCTCCATCATATTTCTCTCACATAAACTTCATTAACTGCATGATCCAAACACCCCTTCTTCTATCCACACCTTCATCTATCATCAATTCTACACAAACATCTACCTCATCCAATTCATTGGATGCAAATCCCCCATCCACATCTATTCCACCATTTCTCATCATACCATCCATAAAATTAATCCTAGTTCCTCTTTCTACACTTCTACCTACACTTACCACATCAACCATCATAACCACATCTCCTACATCATCATCTTCTCCTCTCAAATCCTTTGAAGAATATTGGAGATTACTAGAACTTGCAGCATCCATAGGTTACCCCCCAATCACATCTACAAAAACGGACATTTATTCACCCTCATTAGACCAAATCATGCAAAAATTGATTCCCCCATCATCCACAACATCACCTTCGAACCCACCAGTCGAAATCATTTTCATCACCTCCAAGGGTACTCCTTCACAAACCAAATCCAAAAATATTGGTACCCTTCCAAAGCAATCCCTTGTGCACCCCTAAAGAAAGATATACATTTACCCAACCAATTTACCAAACCTACATCATCCATCTTAGGGCCACATCCATATATCCTAAGACCACCTCCTTCATCTTAATCAATGAACCAAACCAAATATAAATAGTCTGACTCCCTCTAGGGCCAACTCCTTCATCAAGAACACTCTTATCCACCTCTAGTCCAAACCAAAATCATCCAAACTTTCTTCTTCCAGGAAACCAATCATCATAAAAATTGAAAACAAAAAACCAAGGTCTCAAAACAATCCACCCTCATCCTTGACATCCAAAAAATATTCCAAAACATCTCCTGACACATATATCGAATCTTATACAGAAATCCTACAACACCTACTCATAATTTTTTCCAAAAAACTTCCACCTATCAAGGAATTTGATCTAGACCGTTCGAATCCATCATGGTTCGACTCCCACCACATGTGTGCTGACCATCATACCCCTGGTCATGAAACTAAACATTGTAAGGCCCTATAAACCATCTTCCATGATCTTATCGAGAGAGAGAACCTTCACGAGGACTATCCTTCTCCGTCTACCATCTCATTCATGACCAATTTGACTCCTATTCATGCCTCTCCATCCATAGGAGCCACTAGGCCTTCTCCTCCATCCACCACTTCTTCACATACCGCTCCTCTTGTAGTGAGGGTCCTCCTCTATTCATCGATACAATTATCCTTGATACACCATTCCTATGATCTTCGACCCTATACCACACCTATATTTGACATCTCTTCCAAAAATTCCATCCCATTTCTTCTGACACTCACTAGCTCATCCACATATCTCTCGCTAGGGGAGCACCTTCCGCTTGTTGTTGATTCTTCTGCATCTTCTTCCTCATCATCCTATCCCCACAGCTTCTTTGGCACTGGGGAATTCATTCTAGGATATTTATGTTTACGGATTGGATCCTCTTCGTACCTAACATTATCTTTTCCTATCTAGCTCATCTCGTCTGATTGTATCAACTAGTTTTATCTATCGTATTCTCCTCGTAGGACCACCTTCGTGGCCATATCTTTTCTTCCCTTGGGAGCACCATGGCTATATCTAAGGTCCACCCTCGTGGCCATATAATCTCATCCTTAAATCAATTTATTATTTATTAATATTTTTCCCCCGATAAAATGTGTATTTACGAGAGCTTCATGATCCTTATCAAACTTATCTTGACCTACCTAAACTTGAATTTATCCTTACCAAACATTTCCATCTATCTTCTTACCCAAAATCTCTTGTCATAGAAAAGGGGGTCTCAACCTTGTTAATCTTTGATCTTCACAATAACATCACTCTATTATCACTTAAATTGAATAGTTCACTAAGTGGGTGGAAGAAATTCCCCTCACTTCAACTAAATCTAGCCCAATCATTAACTTTATCTACCAACACATCATTTCCCACTTTAACATTCCACACAAACTTGTCACGAACAATGGAAATTCGTTAAGAAATAAATATCTTAAGAAGATTTTCAACTCATTTAACATCCAACTCAAATTCTCTTCTCCATACTATCCTCAAGCTAACAACCAAGCTAAATCCATGAATAAAACTATTCGAAAGATTCTCACAAAAACTGTTGATCACACAGATCATGATTGACATATTCATCTCCATTTTTCTCTCAGGGCTTATCGGACTAGCATCCATACTTCGACGGGTGCTACACCCATTTTTATTTTGTACGCTCCCAAATCCGTACTTCCTTTCGAAGTTCAATTTTTTTCTTCATGTGTGTCCCTTCACGACTTCATCTATGATGAAGACTATTACAAAACACGTCTTGCAAAAATCGATTTGTTAGATGAGCTTCACCTTCTCACTCTTGAACACCATCATGTTTATTAAGAGTGCATCAAACTTGCTTATAAAAAACACATCAAATAACATCATTTTAATACTGGTGACCTCATTCTCAACATAAATCAGGACGTCACTACTCTAGAAAGGAACCAATGCAGAAATTTTTCCGCTAACTGGATTGTACCGTACATTAACATGCATAAGTATGGGTCAGGAGCCTATAAATTTTTCTCTCTTGATGGCAAGCTAGAAGTGTAACCTCTTAACGTATTGCACTTATGACCATTATACTATTAGCATGTCTTCCAATAAGCTCTTAGTCATATCCTTATATTATCCCTCCATCATTTACCTCTTCCATCTTTCATCATAGTGATTTAGAATTATGTGGTCATCTGTCACTTTCCTATATATGACCTTAAATATGAGCACCACGACTCTTCTCGTAGCATATTCCTTATGGATAGGTTATCCTATCTTGTTGATAAATCTATGATCATTACATCCATCACCCTCTCATTCACCTATTTGAACCATTTAAATGGTCAAGGGGTATTTCTTATACATTCATTGTCCCTTCCTAAATGGTCTACTTAGCTATTCCCAACTCTTCCCCATGTCAAAATAAAAATCAAAGGATGCTCCAATCAAAAGTATAAACAATCGAAAATAGACTGCTCCCTAAAAGGATAGTTGTTCTTCAAATTCGACCTTTTTGGCCATCTTTATTTTTCATTTAAGGCATTATATTTAAATAATTCTATCCTATCCTTTTGCGATCTTAAAGTCCACCTTCGTGGCCATAGTTATTCCCTTTTTGGGTATTTTATTTTACAATCCTATCTAATTTGCACAAAAATTCCACCTCCTGGACATACTTCTCTCTCCCTTGGGGCATATTATTTCCCTACTTACCTTTTTGGCCTTTTTTCATGTCCTTTGCTAGGGCACCTTTATTTTCATCCTATTCCCTTGTGGATGCATAGTTTTTCAATTGATTCCTTGTGTACAAAGGATTTGGCATAAATTTTTCATTTAGTTGCACATACTTTGATGCTTTCCTATGATGTTGTGATCATTCTAGCTTGCATCCATTTGAGAGATTTCCCATTTGATTTTCTCCATTTTGTAGTGATTTTCACCCACTCACTAGCCTGTAGAGTATTGTCCCCCATCTCCTTTGACACCGTAATTGTCCCTCTACCCATTAGATATTGGAGTAACCACAATAGTTTATAATTTTTATTGCAATCAATTTTTCTTGGAGGATCTTGCCTTACGCTATCCTCTTACCCATGTTTTTTCACCCACCCGAGGGATTCATCATCTACCTTTTTCAAAAGCGTCATCAATTTCCTCTTGCATTATCGATCCCCCAATTTAGGAGGAGTTCATTATCATCCTTCCATCAATCTTCATCATACTCCTCTTCTCTAATTATTTTTTTCTTATGGCATTAGAGTGCAAACCACTAAACAAAAGGGGCAAATGTAGACACCTAAATTTCATATCTCTACCCTTTTCTACCTGCGTGTGCATATTTTTCTATGGTCATATATAGGACCATCTTTAATTAAATACATCCCCTTCAATATTTAATAAAATTCCTACTTATTATCATATTATCATTTAAATCTTATTAATTCACATTAATAAATCAATTTCCATTAATTAATTAATATCCTTATCCCTTTACTTTCCCTAATCAACTTACTATTTAGGATGATTTTATCCTAAATTTAAATCCCTATGCTTTTTCTACCCATTCCTATCTTCTAAATACCCATGATTCATCTGTAAATAAACTAATCTCGCACATAAGCTTTAAAGCACTTTTTTCTCTCCTTAAAAACACGAAATCTTGACCTAAAGCATAATAATCCTCCCCATTAGGGAAACATTCCCCGTGGTCATCAGCAACCCAACCCAGTCATTGTCGAACCTATAAAATTGAGTTGTTTCTTTCCATAATCATCATATGCATGCAAATATTGGACCTATCTTGTGACTTATGAATTGAATCTCGTGCTTGAGCATTCATGCAATAGTTAAAGATCTCCTATACCTCCTTGTAAGGTGTTTGCATCACTTGCGACCATCCTTAGCGATATTTTTATCCTTTTTCTTTACTTTACTTCAGTATTGTCATATTATCATTAATTTTATCATGTCTTATGTTTTATAGGGAAAGACCCTTTTCAACATCTATTAGAGCTCCATTATCAACCTTTTCTTTCAGCTTCCTTACTTGAAGGTTACCTTTTCAGCTTGTTTTTCTTTGGCCTTATTCTTACTCTATTATAGTCTTCATCACCCCACCCTGGTCACCATCGACGAGGGTCCTAATTTTCAATCTATCATTTTCCAATCCTTTGTTTATGAAATTTTCTTGTTTCTTATCCCTAAAAATCCTTCTACATGTTGAATCCAGCATTAAAAACTTCTATAGTTACTATAAGGGGAAAATCAAAGCACCCCTGAATGTCTGTAACTCAGTGGGTTGAGACTTTCAGTGTGATTGCCTTACATGGAGCATCTCTCAAAGCAAGGGAATTTGAAATTGAGAGATCTCTCTAGATGAAGGTCGGTTCCTATTCCTCTGTTCAGGTGTACACATAACAAATTTACAGAGGATCTATTCTGAAACCTATTCTAACTTTCCAAGGAGACAGGGTTAAGAAGATGCGAGAAATTAAACCTATACTAACATAGGTGATGCACCAAAGGAATGCTAAACACCAACTTTGCTATCAAACCTAGACCATTAAAATGTGATACAACCACTACACACACATCACCAATATTGTATTCAAAGATCAAATAAAGGCAATGCACATAAGAGAGAGTTAAAATCATCAATAGACATGTATTATTTCTTCACAAACTGATAGAGAACATTACAATGGCTAAAAGGTAAAAAACTTGCATTATAGTATTAATAGAAGGTTCAGACTCCACAAATTCATCTGTAGCATTCTTTGAGAAGATGGTGATATCATCTAGATATACCAGAACTATATTGTTGATTAAGCCATTGAATGTCATGTCCATAGCTCGATGAAATGTTTCTCCGGCATTTGACAGTCCAAATGGCATATTCTTATAAGAATATGTACCCCATTTGGTAGTAAAGGTTGTCTTGTACTAATATTCCTCTTTTACCATTATCTAATTATAGCCTGAGTATCCATCTAGCAATGAAAACCTCTCAGAGCTAGCTGTAACCTGCACTATTTACTCCATCGATAGAAGTGGGTAGTGATCTTTTAGTGATGCTCTGTTTAGATCATGAAAGTCTACAAACAATCTAATTTCTCCACTTCTTTTCCTCACAGGAACCAAGTTTGCAACCCAACTTGAATGCTTGATGGGGAAGATGATGTTGGCCTTAATTAGCTTGTCAAACTCTTTTCTTATGATAGGTTCAATGTGAGGGTTTACTAGCCTTTTCTTATATCTGAAAGTCTTAGATCATGGATCTAGCTCGATAGTGTGTTGTGCCAACCTTGGGTTGAAACCTCTTAGATCCTTGTAATTCCAAGAAAATACATCTGGGAATTCTTGAAAAAGTTAAACAAACTCGTATTTTTCTTGTTGGGTAGTTACCTTGCCGATTGGCAATGTTTTTCCTTCATCTATGGAAATGGGATCTGAATCTTCACCCTTTACCTGAATATTTTCTTTGTCCTTCTAGAATTGATCATTCAGGATGAAGATTGACTCTAAAGCTATAAGACCCTTTGGTAATTTTTTAGTTCTCATCTACACCACTTGGTCACCATATTATTGTTCCAACTCATCTTGGTTTTAAGTGGAGAACTCAGCTTCTTCTTGTAAAAACTTGATAATTTGTTGATCATTCTCAAAGAATTGCCAACTTGTGTTGTTTTTCTAGAACAAATAGGCTTACAACCACCTTGATATTGGGCTGAGACTTATCACTTTTTATAATTTTCATAATATCAAACATTTCCCCAATTGCTACCAGTTTGTCTGATGTATCATTCTTTTTCCTGGGTATGAATGCAATGTTAAAAGCTTCAAAGTATTTGATGAGGTCCCATACCCAATTTTTATAGCTCCTGAGTAGGTCATTCCTTGCAGGATGTTGTCCTTTGACTTGGTTCACAATTAGCTCACTATCACCAAATATTTGTAGATTCTTGATCCCTCTCTTTCTTTCCCAATGCAGTCCATGGATCAAGGCTTCATACTCTGTTGTGTTGTTTAAGCAAGTGAATTGGAAATGGAAGGCTGAGTAATATTTCATTCCTTGAGGTGAAACAAGAATATCTCATGCTCTCGCTCCTTGTCTACTCCTTGAGCCATTGAATAATAACTGTCATACCTCATTATCATCATTGTGGTCTGGCTTAGTGATGTTAGGAAGAGGACGATTCTCTTTATACAAGCAATAGACTCCTAGCTCAAATTCCTCCATTTCCTTGTAAGGGTCAAAAGCATGCTTCTTGGTTTCACATTCATCAAGAGTCATGCCAAAACATATCCGGATTTGGTATAAGCTTCATGGGTTCTTGGATAATCTTCTTGATCAAGGGCTGAACAATTTGCATTGATTGGACTCTGTGTATGAGGCTTAATATGGAAGTTTGTAATGGGCTCATGTCTGATCATAGCCTTATCTCCATACCTTGTTCTAAAAATCACGTGCGACTAATTAGCAGACAAATAGCCTCTAATTTTAGCAGTGAAGTCTCTTGACAAACACAATGCAAAGTCTGGCGGTAAGTCTATGAAAGATACGTTTTGTAATACGGTCATATTGGGGCATGCATGAAATGTGAGGGTCAAATCATTTATTATTCCAACTTTTGTTACTGCTGTCCCATCCAATTGCACTATGCCCTTGGAGATGACTTCATATTAAAGACCCAACTAATTGGCTATTTGCTTCGGCATGACTGAGCTACTCGCTTCTAAATCAATCATACAATTATGTACCAATTTGTCCCCAATTACTAATGAAACATAGAACAAAGGGGGGTTTATCTTCTTACCTTGTTGTCTTCCATAGTTTCCTTTGGGCTGAGTCACATTGGTAAGCACTTTCTCTTGGTGTTAGTTTGAGGTTGACCAATTGCCCATAATAGCCTGTAATAGGTCTCTCTGTCCTAGGATAGCCAACGACTCCCACATCGAGATGTTTACATTTTTTTCTTCATCTGTTTAATGATGTTAAATGGGGATGAGATATCTTTTTGTTGCCCCTTTCCTGGTACATTCTTCTCTTGCACATGAGTCATTACAACCGTTGCTTAAGCAGGTCTAGAAGGTGGCTTGGATTGGCTCTGCACATTGGAAATTAAACTTTGTGGGGTAAGAGAGGGTTGTGGACCGTTTGAATTGGAGGATTTCCCATCTCCAATATTCCTCTTCTTGGAACATGTATTTACTTCCACACTATGAGGAGGTTCTTGATTCATACCATACAAATCTTCGGCCTGCCAATTAACAAGCATGGTCTCACTTGGAGGTGCCTCTTTCTGGGTTTCTTGCTACTAATTTTCCTCTTGACTGGGCTCTTGGGATACATCAAACGTCTATACCATCAATGCCTATTTAGTGCAACATTCAAACACATTAACTGGTTATGGGGCTAACTACATGGGAAACACCAATCCTATTCTTGGGCCATGTTGTTTTGTGTTGGAACCAAGGCCCTCGATGTTGAAGTTGTGTTTAGATCATATGGTCAAAAAGGCCTAGCATCTTTAGGTTGTCCTTGGTTTTGGTTTTGGTTTTGATTTTCAGCCTAAGTTGGTTGTCTAATTTGCTGATATGGGGGTCTAGCTTGATACTTAGTTTGAGGTTGATATGGCCTAGAACTCTAAGCTTGCTACCTTTTGATAGTCACTAGCTCATTCCCTAGGTTCTGCAATTGTTTAATAATCTCTTGCAGCTCTTTTGAAGTGCTAGAAGATGAGGTGGAAGCTTGACCTGAATTTTGATTCCTTGGAGTAGGCATGGGGGCTAATGTGGGTGTTTGACTAGTGCTTGGAGTTCATAGTTCTTGATATAGAGGCATAGGTGGCCTAGGTGTGAGGTTACCAACATGAATTAAAGAATTTTCATCTCTAATGGAAATGTTATAGGTTACAGGTAAGGTTACACCTCCCATGGATTGAATCATTAAGGCAATATCATAATTTAAATATCTAAGGAAGTTTAGAAAAGCACCTTCATCTGTTGGTCTTACGGCCACTAGAATCCTATCCCATGTCATTTGAAATCTAAAATTTAAATCTGTCAACTTTTCGTTAGGATCCCTCTTAATGGTTGTCAATTGTTCCAATAGAGATAGGTTAACCCCCTTGTCTCCAAATTGATTTTGAAGGGCTCTGCACAGATGGTCTTAATTATGTGACTCCTGAACCATTACAAAGCTTTACCTTTATATGAAGAGGCTAATAATTTGACTGTATTGTCCATCTCAATGATTTCATGAATTACACAGACATTGGCAATGTCTTGAATGTGGTCACTAGGAGTAGTTTAGTTCTCTCTAGTGAAATATGGAATGCTCTTCAATGCTACAACTAGAACTTTATTTTGTGCATTGAGAGTGAGTGGGCTGCTACCAGTGAAGTTGGCATAGGGATTGGGTGGTGGATGTACCATTATGATTGGCCTAAGAATCTTTTTGACTGAATGAAAGGCCTACCAGGGGAGGTGTTGATAATGTTCTATTTCATGGAGATGGAGACCTTTGAGTTCTTCTTCCCCTTCTCCCTCTGTCTGGGACAAGTGCAAATAAATAAAATATCCTTCTTCTCTAGTTCTAGATCTAGTATGAATTCTTCTCATGAATCTGCCAAGCCCGGGCTGCTACAACCAGTGGACTCTGTCTATTTTGGAGTCGTCAGATGTGCAATTTCAAAGCTCCTTACAAGCTGAAAACTTACAACCAGTACACATCAATCTTTCTACGATAAAAATGAAGACCTCTTGGTCCCACCGAGCTTGCCAAAACTATTGCGTGGTTGCACAGTGGCTTAAGATTCATTATTGATAATGAGACACCTGTAAAGATGAGAAAAATATAACCTCTGTGTCCCACTAGGTACGTGCCAAAATTTTTGGTACAAAATCATAGCACCTCCAATTGGCCTGAGTTTGAAATGGAGCATTTGGTGTAATTACACAACATTGGACCATCTCTCAAGTTGTGGGACTTGCAGACTTGAGATGGACCTCCAGAGAAGGTTGGTTCCTGCTTCCTAAACTACTTGCCATAAGCTACTAAAGTGTAGGCACACCCTATCTAATCCCAATCTAACCTTCCAAGGAGAGAGGGAGAGATAAAAATATTGAAAGAGAGCCTACACTAAGCGGTGATACACAAGAAAAGGAAGTGGTGAGATACTCTACTCAGGGAGGATGAAATAGGGGAAAAAAGAGATGAGGGAGGTCAGATAGAAGTGACACAGACCCAGATCCAAATCTGCCATCGAAAATCCATGAAGCATGACATCTTATGCATGCAAACGTGAAATACATGCATAGGAAACAAACATGAAGTGGAGAGGAACAGAGAAATGATAAAACATGGGAAAGGGTTGAAGAACACCACAAAAACATGATTTTATCACTTGATGAGGTGCATAGACCATTGCATGGATGCTCAGAAGTATAAAATCACTTGCCAAGTGTAGGAGAAGGCTTACAGAGACATTTTGGGTGTGGGTAAACTCTGTAAAATTTGTTTTCCAACTCCATTTTGAGCTGTAAGCCTTCTCCTACACCTGGCAAGCAGATTTTACGCTTCTATGCATCCGTGTAATGTTTCATTCACGTCATAAAGTAATAAAATCATGTTTTTATGGTGTTCTTCAACCCTTTCCCATGTTTTATTGTTTCTTTGTTCCTCTCCACTTCGTGTTTTTTTCTTGTGTATGTATTTCACATTTGCAAGTGTAAGATGTGGTGCTTCATGGAGTTACGATGGTGGATTTGTATCTGGGTCTGTGTCACTTCTCTCTGACCTCCCTCATCTCTTTTTTCCCCTATTTCATCCTCCCTCAGTAGAGTATCTCGCCACTTCCTTTTCTGGTGTATCACCGCTTAGTGTAGGCTCTCTTTCACTATTTTTCTCTCTCCATGTCTCCTTGGAAGGTTATATTAGGATTAGATAGGTTGTGCCTGCACTAGAGTAGCTTGTGTTAAGTATTTTAGGAAGTAGGAACCAACCTTCTCTGGAGGTCCATATCAAGTCTGTAAGTCCCAAAACTTGAGAGATGGTCCAATGTTGTGCAATCACACCAAATCCCCCCTTTCAAACTCATTCCATTCAGGGGTACTGTGATTTTTCACCAACAGTTACCAGATTGCATCCATATCTTGTCGAATTTATGTATTTATCCTACTACTTCAAATTCTCACTCCCTAGTCGCTCTCAACCTACTTCCACACAACTTGGTTCGATGTCAACCTAGACTAGGTATCATTTCATTTGTATCTATTCATATTAAATCAATATTTAGATTAGATCTCAATTATTTTCAGGATTAGTAGTATCTTTGTTTTTGCATGCAATCTTCTTATTCATCATTTACTTCGCTATTTCTCTAAAAGGGGGGTTGACATCCATGAAAGGAAGGTCACAATTCTTAGAGCCAGCTTTGTTAGGAAACCCCCGCATATCTTATCTAATCATTATTTTGGGTAGACAATCTTATTTGCAGGTTTATCAACTGTAGAAAGGATCAACTATTTGGTGCCCATCCATCCACATATATAATTTTTTTGAGGTATTATAAACCCTCCATATTTTTAGTTGCTAGTTTCTTTTAGTATCTAGATTATTAATTTGATTACAACTGAAGAAATTTAGACAACAATCATGCATGATCTGTGAAAATGTGCAATATGTAGTGGCCTATAGTGCAGTGTGTGGGGTTCATGTGTATAAGATGCCCTCAACATTTAAGTGTGAACTGAAGCACAAGATTGTGTCATCGGGAAATGGTTGATGTAAATACATATGCTAAGATGTATGTGTAAGTAGGAATAATACAATGTTTCATGATGTTGGAGGGGGAGGAGTATAAATTTCATACCCCCCAAGTGTGTGGTGGTTATTATAATCATGTGACACTTTCTAACAGATCATCATTGTCATGATCGAAACCCTCCAGAGCAACATTCAAGATGTTATAAGAAATTGAATGAGGTGGATCGTAAAAAAAACCATTGCGTCATAGCTTATAGATACTCATCGCATATTATTCATCAATGAAAGGTACTATTGTACAGCTGTGTGGATACCAATGAGAAAGATTATGAGATTAAGTAGGAGATGAGTCTTTACCAATGAAAACATTTCCAAATGGCATAGGAAATGTGAGTTAAGTGTGGTATGTATATAAATTACCACCAATAAAGTCAAGCCAAGATTTTCCCATGTCAATGAAGAAGTGTGAGGAGCGCATGCAACGAAGATCATTAAATGAAATACATGAAGGCCATAGGAGGTTGTAATGTGAAAATAATCATGATAAAGATAAGGTGAGTGCATTGGTGGTAATATATCATTAAACATCAAACCAAGCCTAGTTAATCTCTCAAGTGTGTAAATAGTATATGAGTAAGTACAATCGATTGGGATGTTATGCCAAAAGGAGTTGTTGATGCATAACATGCATGTGAAAGGAGGTGACAAGGATGTATAATGTGTAAGAGGAGATGAAACAATGTCTAAAGTGTTAAAAAATCATTGATAGAGTATCATAACATTGGCAGAAGGAGGGATCTTGAATTTATATTCACCTGGGACATCGGCCACAAAGGTGTCTTAGAAGTAAGAGTCGTCTATGTCGAAAGTTGTAAAATTAAGTTGGTCTAATGATTCACTAGTGAGTTCAACAACATCAATTTTTTCAGTTGAATCCCCAGTATCATTTGTTTTAACATTATCATGTTGTATATATTTGTTAATAATATTGCTATAAGGTTTACTAGGTGTAGGAGCAAGGGAAATCTCATCAGGTTGAGTAGGAGTGCAAACCAAAGTAGGCACAATAAGTGAAATGATCACGGTAGTATGAGTAGAAATGACTTGAGTATTCTAAGAAGCATACGAGTGGGAAGCACTAGACTGACCAATGTCATATGTATTAATAATACTATATGGGATACGTTGCATAGGAAGAATAGGAATACCCGTAATGGGGTCTATGTGACATAATTGGAAAGGTTCAGGATTTGTCGAAATAGTGTGTTCAAACCCATCTTGTAAGAATTTGACACATTGGTGAATAGTATATGGGATGGTTCACATTCCTTGGATCCAAGGCCTACTTGGAAATAAATTGAATTGAAATGAGGCATCTATAACATAAAAGTTAGTGAGAATGGTCATAGACCTAACCTGAATATGTAATGAGATAGTCCCTAAACATGTGTGAGTGGTAGAATCATAACCTTAGATGAAAGTAGAATTCTTATAAATTAGACTATCATTAATACCCAATTATTTAAAAATAGAATGAACACATAGGTTGACGACTGACCCATTTTCATTAAGTATGCATTCGATGCAAGTGGTGCTAATGACGATGGTAATGAGAAAGGGTGCACGTGGATTTATTTTAGCAAAAGATGATAGATCCTCATCAATGAAGGATATAGCATGTGGAATATTTCAAAGAGTTTGTATGAGGTGTGTAAAGGAAACCAAAAAAATATCACTTTTTATATGAACGACACGAAGGGGTGCTTCTAATGTTTAATGATAGTCGGGTGCACTACACAAGAGGTCATAGAAAGATATCTTAGCTGGACTGTTTTAAAGTTGTTTTATGATATCAAAACCCTTAGGGGGAGCTAAAGGATCTGAGGAAGTTATAGGTGGAGGAAGAGTAGTAGGTAGAACCATAGGAGGGAAAGTGTGGCAAGTAGTAACTACATTGATGGATGGATTAACCCTAGGGGTAAAAACTTGAGGATGATCTTAAGTATGCACTTGCATGAAATCAAGAACACTACTGACTATACCAGAGAATTTGTTTAGTGTGAAATAAGGATAAGATGATTGAGCCATGAATTGATGAGGAGAAGACATTTTCAAAAGGAAGGGTTCACCAAAATAATAACTAAAGTGTAAATATTCTAGTGTAATCTAACGCTATAGGAACAATAAAATAGCTAAATAAATGAAGTAATAAAGTACTCAAATAGTACCCAAACAATCAAAGCAATGAAATGTGGAACCCTAATATGAAAACAAGGTTAAGAAGGCCTTAGCTGATTTGATGATGTTGTGGGGCTCTGACGCAATGGATACTGACTAAAAAGGAGGAGTAAATCGTTGTATAAGAGCCTGAAAATTTGAAGACTTGAGCTATCTGACTAGACTGGGACACGTGGAGAGGATTATGTGCGCTTGGGGGTACCCTGGTCTATATTTTGGGCTCCCTAATTTGTGTAAATGGTCTAGAAACCTCCTTCGAGGTTTCACAAGATGTTCCCCTATGTTCATTTCTTGTCCTATGAATGTTGTTGTATGGTCACCAATGTCAATGCAGACCTGCAATGAGGAATCACATGAAAAACCCAAGACAAAGTATCAAAAACCTAAAAAATAAAGATGCATATGAAGGGGTTGGAATTTTGTCAACTACCAAATTGATTGAATTATCACTGAGAAATGTAGTACATCTCATACAAAATATAGTTCTAGGTGTGTGTGTGTAATTGTGCACTATTTTTATCTTGTGCCAATCACACTTTGTGATGTAGTGATCAATAACTAGATGTAGAATGTAAATAATGTGCACAAGGAATAAAATAAACTCCTCTCCTATGAAATGTGATGCAAATGAACCATCCTTTGTCCCTTGTGATGGAGTTAGATGGATGTAATGGAACAATAAAATCCTTTGATGGATGCAACCTTAGGTGGTTATAGTAAGTACTTAGTTCTTGGTCCCTCATTATGGTCACATAAATTTATATTTACATGGTTCCCTTGCTTTAATTTCATAATTAACCCTAAAAAGGTCGACCAACAAAAATATAAGAAAATCAAATGGATAGAAAGTGACCAAAAAGAGTGACGAAAGTTTAAAGAGGATCAATATGCCTAGATGGGACTAGGGTGCCTGGGTCACCCCAGTCCTGGCTGAGCACCCTAGTCAGAAATAGGAAAAACACAGTATGAGATTACATATTTGGAAAGTATGGGTGCAAGATTGAAAGTAACAACATAATACAATGCAAAATGGCCAAAAACATGGATAATTATTACTCTTTTCACTAAAGAACCATATGAATAGTAGTACAAGACCATGACTAAATAATTTCCCAAAGTGCGTGATTTTGTGTCTACCCCCCCCCCCAAGTGTTGCCAATGATGGAGATTATGTAGTGAAACGAGAGATACCTTTCCATTTTTGAAGATATTTGTCAGTGTCATGATAAGAGAGGGGGCCAAAAAAGTTGTAGGACAAAGCTACTGTATGACCATGTGATGGTGGCAGAATTTAAAATATTTCTTGGCCATTAGTAGGATTAGTTTCTTTATCAAACTGAGATGATTACGGAAGGGGAGTAGGATGGGGAGGAATATCAGATGGTGATAACTCAGGTGGGATTGATGACACTGTCAAAGACTTGACAGGAGAAGAGGGTGAACTTATCTTGAGAGGTGGTTGCATACTTTGACTTGGTAATGTTGTAGATGACTTGAGAGAAGGAGGTGCTATATTGATTTTGAGAGGTAGTTTCTTAGGCATTTCTTGACTTTCCATTAAAGTAACCTTAGACATGATGGTATGATTCTCATTACCCATAGATGGATCAAATTTAGGAACCCATTGAGATGTAACAATTGGGGAGGACCATGTAATGTGACGATGTGCAGTGAATGAAATAAAACTTTGACACTCAATATGCTTTATATTTCATTGTAAATAATAGAAATCATTGTCATAATGTCAATTAATTCGATGATAAGTGCAAAATTAAAGACCTTGATATTTGACCAACCGATAAGGAGGGTAGTAATGAGTAGTTGGAAAACTAATCAATTGATAACTAAGGAGCTTAGTAATTGTATGCATGAAAATATTATCTATGAAAATAATATGAAACTTACACCTAGTAGTTTCATCATTTAACTAAACCCATTATAAACATCAAGATGAGAGATTAACAACATAAATTTCTACGATAATACATGAATCAAGCTAAACATTGCTATGCTACCTCTACTTCTCTAGATTGTTTAATATAAATGAACCTAGTTATACACTAAGAAATCAATTTTGTGTTGTTTTCTCCAAGTGGTGAAGAGATATCTCTAAAATGGCTACAAGGCCATGTCTATATCTTCTCCTAATAATAGAGATTTGGGGATCGAATGCAAGATGGAGAGGTTACTACAATGAGAAATGGATCAAGACCAAGTTTTTCTAGCTTTATCTAATGCAAATGAGATGTTTTCCAAAGTCTTAAAGTGTGTGAGGTGTTTGATATCATAATCAAGGTGTAAAGGTGTAAGGGAGATCCTATCCTTATATTTATAGGCTTTCACAAGGGAAGATTTGGGATTCTAGTGCATGTGGTACAAAAGGTAAGTCCAAAAAAGTAATTTATGATTAGGAGAGGATAACCATGCCTTAAAAGAGATAAACTTGGTTTAGGCTAGTTAAACTTGATTAGCAAGTGATTAGTAACCTATGAGAGTTTGGGAGGAGTCTAATTAATCATATATAACTGATTAATAGCCTAGGAAGCTTGTAGAAGTGAACAAGAGGGAAATGGGGAGAATATGAAAGGTTAAAAGAGGGATATTTAGCTAATAAGAGGGTATATTAGCCAAATTAGGTGATTATAGAATAATTACGAAAAAATGAATGTTATGAATGGGCATCCGAAAGTGGAGTGCATAATAGTTAATTGAGGAAGTGTCGTCAATTGATCGGAGGAGAAGATGATAAGCTCGTTAGTGTAATTTAAGTAGTAAAACTGTGTAATCAGATTTTAGGTGTCTAAATTTTCCCTTCTTTGGGGTGGTGTAAGTAATGCTACTTCAAAGATAGTAGACAGGTACAAATAACTAAAATTTTGAAGGGAAGGAAGAAAAATCAGTATCATGAAGGATACCCCATCGAGTGTCGATGGGGTGATGAGAGAGGTCAATCGACAATTGAAAAGATTAAGAGGAAAAGCCAAAGTGGGGGGAAATTTCCATTGTAATGGGAGATAGATGATGGTTTACCAAATATCGATCCCCACATAATACCAGTATGAACTCTGTTGTTGAAAACTTCATGGGGGTATCATTGTGAAGCACAAGATATGTTTTTCTTAACAGATGTTATAGAAATGATTGAAAGGATGTGATCCTTATTTCCTTAAGTAGATCAAAAGAACACTATGGGATAGAAGAGAATGACAGGGAATTCAAATGGAGATGAATAAAAATGGCAATAGCCTTCATCCAAATGATGTGAAAACAACTATATTGCACCATATTTCTCATGATCTACATCATCGGCCCTTATTAAAATATATGCATACAACAAAAGTGTATTATAACATGAAAAGCTGTAATACCAAAATATATTCATTGCTAAAAATGCTTAACTTCATGAAACCTACAGAATGCAATGAAATATGATAAAGTAAACAAGCTAACCTAGTAGGGAAAACAAGTACAAACACACATACTCAAACAAACTACGTTTTAAGATAGTTCTAAAAATGTTTTTGTTATCAAGATTCAATTCTGACCTGTTCGTGTGTAACAACAAGGGTTAAAAGTGGGGCCCCAAGAAAGGATCCATGTGAGGTTACATATGATGGATGTAGGGGTCCAATGAAAAAACATTCATGCACCATGAAACAGTACTAGGTAACTTGTTGTGCAAAGATCGTACAAACGGAGCAAAAAGACCAGCTTTGTTAATGAGGTAGATCCAAAATATCCACAATTTGTTATTACAAAAACAAGAAAAAATTCAAGTAATATATAATTTGAATACAATGTGTTTGACACATGTTCCATCTGCATACTAGTGTTTTACTAATTTTTGGAAATTTTTGAAGTTTCAAGATTTTTTGGTTTTTCTAAAAAAAATTTGACCGATTATTATATTTTTGATTGATTTAAATTTTTTTGGATTTTTAGGATTTTTTAGAATAATTATCACAAATAACATTGTCTGGAAGCAAAAAATGCCCCATCATAGCGGAAATGGGTAAAAATAATTATTTAATTAAGAGAAATCACGATGGGCGAAAGAAGAAGTTAGAATGATCGCAACAACCATATCACACCTCTCGTCTATCATGGTGGGTGAAAACGCATCGTAGAAGGGTCCAAATGACAACATATACCCCTCCAGGGTGGGTAAATCATTGCGAGTAATTCGTTTGTTACCGAGACCTTACCGATTTTACTATGAGATTTTCTTTGACCCTTAGGAGATATAACATGATTTTAGAGGGATACGAGGTGAGCATACACAATTTGGGAGTATGTGCAGATGCATGACAATGGTCCCTATGTGAGTACCCCATACATATTTTAATTCTATAGCATTTACCATGAATTATTAGGCTCGAATGATGCCACGATGGTGTATGCAGGACCCTTGGGGTGCACATATGTCATCAGATGCGCACAAGTGTGGGTAGGACACATGCACATAGGGTATAGTTTTCGTGCTCAGAAATTGTCAATTTCCCTATTGTACATTTTCATGGAAACAACAAGATAGTCGACCCACTTAAAGATGAAAATTTCTTTGAGACACCTCTAGAAGGGGGGTCTTAATCCCCCTTGATCTTATGCATATGGAGGAAACATCTAAAATCTTTGTAGAGGATACCATAGACATCAATATATGGATCAGAAGATCAATCTAAGATGATAAATCTGGGAGCTTCACTCTTAGCATAAGAGCAAAAAAATATTTTGAGCCCATTACTATATTTTACAGACATATTTTCATGGTCATATGAAGATATGAAATATTTGGACCCATCCCTAGTCATGCATATCCTTGTTGTGCATCCATACATCAAACCTATAAAATAGAAGCTGAGGAAGATGCACCCACATATTACACTTCTGATTAAAGAAGAACTAGAGATATTATTGGCAGTAGGTTTTATCAGACCAATTGATATTTCAGAATGGATATCCAATATAGTGTCAGTACACACGAAACCACTAGGTATCAGGGTACACATTTATTTTAGTGACATTAATAAGGCATGCCCTACAGATAATTTTCCTCTACCCAACAACAACATGATTTTCAATTCAACTATGGGTTAATAAATTTTTTCCCTCATGGATGGCTTTTTTGGTTATAACTAGATCAAAATTGCAGAACAGCATCAACATATAAAAACCTTTACAACCACTTCAGGGACTTTATGCTACCAAGTGATGCCCTTTGGTCTTAAAAATGTCAGGGTAACTTATCAAAGAACAATGAGAGTCATCTTTCATGACATGATGAATGACATCATGGAAGACTATGTTAAGGATATCTTGGGAAAATCAAGGACAAGGGTAGAAAACCCAGAGATAGTTTTTTGTATCTTTCAACACCTTCGAGACTAAAAATTTATATTAAATCCAAAAATATGTGTTTTCAGTGTGTAATCAAGAAAATTACTAGGATTCATAGTCTCAAGAAGATGGATTGAAGTAGATCCAACTAAGGTTGCAGCTATTTCAAAAATGCCTCCACTAAATAACCTTAAGTAGCTACGCAATTTGCAGAGAAAAATTTAGGCAATCCACCATTTCATTTCTCATCTCATAGAGAAGTGTTATCCTTTCACTCATCTACTCAAGAAAGATGTTACATTCCATCAGGGACCCAAATGCCAATAGGCCTTGAGTTACTCAAGAAATATATGACTAATCCTCTTGTCGCTCATGCCTTCTACTCTAGGAAAGATTTTGTTACCATACATATTAGCCACCCAATATGCTATTGGTGCACTACTTAGCCCAACATGACCTAAACCAAAAAAAAAGATCGGTCTATTACCTTAGCCGCACTTTAATTTCTTATGAGCTGAATTATCCCCAAATTGAAAATTCTTGTTTAGTTGTGGTCTTTTCCTTTGAAAAACTCCATCATTACATGTTGAATAACAACACCAATCTTATCACTAAATTTAATCCATTAAAGAACCTTTTATCTATGTCTGCGCTTACTGGAATGATGGCTAATTAGATCATCCTACTAAGTAAGTTTGATATTGAATTTGTCAACCAAAATTCAGTCAAAGGACATGTAAATGCTGATCAACTAGCCAAATATCCCTTAGTAAGGACAAAACCATTGTGTATGAATCTACCAGATGCTTCCCTAATATATATTGAGGAGTCGGTCATGTGGTAAGTACACTCCAATGGCTCATTCAATGTTCATAGTTCAAGAGATGGTGTGATACTTATCACTTGAAAAGGACAGTTCATTCTGAATAATTTTCTCTTGATAATTCCATGTACCAATAACATAGTAGAGTATGAGGCACTCATTTTAGGGTTGAAAATTTCTATCAGATGGAATATTAGACAACTATGGGTCATTTGAGACTCATAATTGATCATTAAACAAGTCAATGATGAGTATAAGGTCAAAGATGACAAGCTCATCCCATATAAAAAGATGGTTGAGACTCTAAAGGAGTATTTTTTATGTGTTAATTTTTGAACAAATACCATGGCCACTATCAAATCCTTTCTTCGCATTCCACCATATGAAATTAAAATGTCTTTCTTTTTTCAACATCTACGAGTTCCTACATATGACATGCTAGAATCATGCGTGGTATGTGAAGTTGTTTGTCCTTCTTCCCCCTGGTATGAGAACATTTAAAATTACATATGAGACGGTACCTTTCCCCCAGATATTTCCCACCTTAATAAAATAATCCCTATTCGATGTATAGCCTGTTATACCCTTTTAGGAGGCACCCTCTATCGTCATGGCTATGACTGGAATATTTTGCATTATCTTAATTTTACTGAGTCCATCCAAGCTATCAAAGAAGGAAAAGAAGGTGTTTTTGGGGCTCATGCATGTGGAATGGTGCTTGTTAAGAAATTGTTAAGAGTATGCTACTATTGGCCTACCATGGAATTAGATTGTTACAACTTTGTTACGAAGTGTGCACTATGTCAGAAGTATGGAAAATTAATTTTTATGCTGGCACAAGCCATGGAACCAATCACAACACCATGGCCATTCTCTAAATGTGGATTATATAGCATAGGTAATATCACTCTTACCTCCTCCTATGGCCATACACATATCATAAGTGCCAGTGAGTATTTCAAAAATTGGGTAAAGGTTGTGCCTCTTACATACGTTATAGGCACACAAATTTCTAAATTCATCATGAACCACCTCATTTGTCATTACAACATCCCTTATGCCATTGTAGCATATAATGGTAAAATCTTTTAAGAAAAACACTGTGAAGTTATTATGCCAATACTTCTAAATCCATTTAAAGTTGTTTAATCCCTATTACCCTCAAGGTAATGGAAAATCAAAAGCCTCTAGCAAAACCCTTGTTTAGATTATGGAGAAGATGGTGAGTAAGACTTGTTGAAATCGGCACTTACAGATCCATCTAACCCTCTATGCCTATTAAACTTCCATTCGCACTCCTACTAGTGGAAAACCTGATTCCCAAGTATTTGGCATTGAATTCATCATTCTTTGTGAAATTGAGCTTCTCTCCCTCAGAATATCTCTCAGAGACTACTTGGATATAGATGAAGACTATCGTATGGCCAAACTGGTAGAGCTAGAAATATTAGATGAAATACACTTCCGTGCACTCAATATCTTAAATGTGTATAAGATTCGAGTGTCTCATGACTACAAAAAATGTATCATACCTCTTTATTTTGAGGTAGTAGATCTAGTTCTCAAATAAAATTTGTTCAACACCACCAAGGAACAGGAAAAGAAAGGTATGTTCGAGCCTAACTAGTTAGGACCATATGTTTTGGTCTCTATATACGGTTTAGGAGCATACAAAATTTCTCACTCAGATGTTGAGGAAATAAAGGAACCCATAAATGAAATACATATCAAATGGACCTTATATGCTTGAGTATGAGGTTCCTAAAAAATAAAACAAAAAGCAAGAAAACAAATTAAGAAATCAAGAAAAAGTAAAGAGAAAACAGGTCACCCAAACTGTGAAAACCATGCAATAATGGCACCTTGGATAGGTCTCTTGGAAAAAACTAATTTCCGGTGCCTTGGGATGATCGATAATTCACAAGTATTCTCATATCTATAGGGAACATTTGCATTACCCTAAGCTAGTTTTCACCTATGTTTGAGCTTCATTTGAGCCTATCCTCTATGACCTTGATATGGTTATTTCTCTTCTTGTATATTTGAGAAGGGTTTGCCTTTGTATATTGCCATCTAACATTGGGGGAATCTTCACATCTTCACCTTCTTGCACATATACACATTACATTTTCTCCATGTACATCCTATCTAACATTGGGGGCATCCATGCTCCTTGATTTTATTTTTTACATAGCTTCAGAAAATTATTTTAGAAAGTTTCAAAAAATAGTCATATAACTCAAAAAATTCCGAAAACATTCAAATATGGTTTGATAATCTAAAAATATTAGAAAACCATCTCATATAAAGTACAAAAACACTACAATATTTTTTTACAAAAATATCGAAAACAATGTGAACAGTAGCATTGAAAATTGTCCCAAGATATCACTAAAAAATGATAAAGAATATTTCAAAATGGTCCCACAAAAACAAAGTACTAGTTTTCTTACTTTTAGTTTTTGGTTTGTATAGTTTTTATTAAATTGATTTTTCGTATTGTGTGCTTTAAGGTGAATTCATTTGCTTTCTCAGGTTGAATGTAACTTTAATTTATTGTGTATTGCATTGAATTCATTTTATATTGCATACTTGTACATAGTTATGTTGTATTGGTTAGATTTGATTATTTTATGCTTGATTGTTTGTGTTTTACAGTTTGTTGTCATTTCATCATCATATCATATATCATTACATTTATACATCGTATATCACTAAAAACTAAGCTACATCATCATGAACATGAAAATTAAGCATGTACGCTAAGATAACATCATATACTATCAATGAGAGGGGTTGAGGGGGACCACCTTCTGTCCCCCCCTCAAACATAGACCATAATAGACACATG
This sequence comes from Taxus chinensis, assembly GCA_019776745.2. Classification (NCBI taxonomy): domain Eukaryota; kingdom Viridiplantae; phylum Streptophyta; class Pinopsida; order Cupressales; family Taxaceae; genus Taxus; species Taxus chinensis. The sequence continues at coordinate 704,318,376 of CM034150.1, read as the reverse complement.
GAATAACTCAAAGTATCCCATCAACATGCAATGTGATATCATCTAAATGTTATCTCATAAATCAGAAACATGTGATACAATCATGAACATCATAGTCAAAGTCCATCATATATATCTATATATATATATATATATATATATATCAAAGTGTCAATGTCCATATAAAAATGTGTTTAAGTACATACTCATTAGATTCATGGTATGCCATCATGGGAATTGATCAAACAAATTCCTTCATAATGAGGAATAGTAAAAAACAATACATATACATTGTAAAAAATGTGCCTTCATATCGAGGTGTACATAAAAGAAAGATACATATGTAAGTACATCAAATAAAACAAAGACATGGACGACTCTCTCCCTCGTTTGGACTGCTTGGTCTCTGATCCATGGTGGATGTCCCATCACCTATGACCCCTGCGGACCTGGTGGTTCCTGATCTAACAATTTGGTTGAGGGAGATTCTCTGCGTAACTATAAGGCAATCCTACTTATGGCCTGTTGACTAAAAAAAAGAGATCTTTGTCCCTCTAGAACCACATTATAGTATAAATATATGTAATAGGCAACCTGTCAAGTTGCTCTGGTCATGACCATGTAAATGTGGGGGTGTAGAAGAAGTTTTGATGGACCCACGGAACGAAGAAACCTTCTCCAAGAGACTGGCGATCTAGGAATAGGCTTGTACCTTCTATTTTTAGAACTGATCCTACTCCACTGTAATTGCCTAATATTATGTCATCGCGACACACAGATAATCCCTCTCTATACAAAGCTAATCTCGCTTTGTTATAGCCTGATGTAACTATGTTGTAGACTATTGTAATAATGTTATAACCTACTAAATCTAGCCTTCTATCTACTGCAAACTGCTGCATATAGGAAAGTGTTTTACCCCTATCTCCTCAAACACATGCACCCCCTCTTCCTTGTACTAAACTATGTGGTGAGCTAACAATGGGAACCTATTGTGGTGCCTATTGTACAGGTCCTTGTGGTAGAACCTGTTGCAGAGAAACATGAACACCAACCTATATACCCACCATGGGGATATGGACATGTTCCTATCCCTATGGCTATACACGGGCCTATCCCTATCCATCCCCTCCATTTTCCAAACCATCAAAACCATCTCCATTAGACCCATCATCACTACCACTACCTTGTTTTCCTCCCCATTGTGGTCTCCCTCTATAAGGATGATGCTCAGGTGGCAGCCACATTCCTATGTCAAGTGCAGCTTGCGGGATAATAACCTACCTTGGAAGGACTATAACATACCAGGATGGATATGCTTATGTAGTTCCTAGATCTACAATCTTTCATAGAGATACTCATACCAGTAGAACCATCTGATCAAAGTTATCTATAGCTCGCTATATCATGATCAATGGGACAATATCAAATGTCTCTTTGGCACGGTGCACATACCACATCTTCACACTAGGTACATCTTGCACTACACCAAAATTCCCATGTACTCGATCAATCTTGTAGTACTCCATGATATAACTATGGCTCCCAATCAGAAAATGCTCAAATAATGCAACTCTAAGCTCAACTAGTTCCTCTTGCCACTGGAAATGCCTATATGGTCTCTAAAAAATCATCCGTAGCTAAATATCATCAAAGGAATGATGATAGAAATAGGTACCACCCATATGACCCTACACATCATCACCTATAGGGGCCCATACCATAATTGAAGGATCATCAGGAGCTCGATCTCACAATTCTATTGCAAGACAACCAATGAGAATATGGTCCCACACCCATATCTGTAATAGTGTAGCTGACTCCTCAGTCTTCTGATTGTGGTAGGTAATAAGATGTAGATCCTAGTATAGGTGAACAATTAGAAACTAACCCCATCAATATTTCTTTCCTCTGATCAAGCCATAGATAACCCCGATCAGGCCTAGTGGAAATGAAGCACTAGTCTTGTCAGGAAATAGGATGCCACTGACAAGAGCCATAAGATACACCACCACATGGGACAATCTCAGATCTATGAAGCATGACTATACCCGAACTGTAATCCCCTCACATGGTATATCAACCACACTGAATATATCAATAAAAAATTATATGATATGGGTAGCATCCCTGTTATACTCTATGAACTTTCCCTGGATAAGTACTCTAAGTATCCTTCAAATATCCTCAAGAGTAAAGATCATCTCGCTATGGGTAATCTCAAGCACTGAATCTCAATTTTCTACCTCTCCATAGAGTTTGTATGATAAGGATATGATCAAATGTAATTTAGGGCATCTATGCCACGTATGCAAAACCCATCGCATCTATTGTAATCTCCGAAAAGATACTCTCATGTTGAGATAATGTCGACTCAAAGGTAACTAGCCTACCATGCCACTCCTAAGTCTGTAAAGCATGTAGTTGTCTCTGCAAGATCAGGAAGCACACTCATTACACTTTCTTCTATCTAACATCATCTAACATTAGCCTACTTACCCCTACATTCTTCTAGAAAATTTCCTTATTTCTTCTAATTTTGATTTAACCCCATTCATCACTTGTGCACCACTACAGACACTTGTGCACCCCTTCTGGTGTATGCGAGCCAAAAGCACATGCATTCCCTTTTCAATACCCACTTCCTTATCCAAGTTCACATGCACCCATCCGATTGACCTACCTAACTTTCACGCTTACGTCCCCTTCCTTGCACATGCATGCAACTACCCACACTCATGTGCCCGCCCATATGCAAACCATAATCCTAGCATACATGTGCTCCTTCTGACACATACACCCACTTGTATATGCCCATGTGCATATGCCCCCAATTCCTCTGATGCACATGCGCCCTTAGCCACACCTATGCATAAATTTTCATGTCCTATCATTCCTAGGAACAACAAGACTACACATTCAGTCCAGTGACCTCTTGATTGATGTTATCTCATCCCTCTAGGTGATTTAATAAATTCCATTCTTTCCCCCTTGGTGATTTTAGGAGTTCATTAAAATTTCCAAGCTTTAGGCGGTTGTTGGAAGGGTTATCTCTGGCATTTTTAGGACTGGAACAACCCCATCGAGAGGAGTAGAAAATAAAAATCATATGTGGAGGAAATTAAAAGGCCTTGGGACATCGTGTAAGTGATTTAGGAATATTCTTGAAGGACTTGGAGAAGTTGCGGTAGTTTCACCAAAATTATGGTTCACAGGCCTAGGCAGTGCACAGGCTAGAACAACTGTTGAACTTCTGAAGGTGATTGCAGGAGCTCCAAATGTAGTTAGAAGAAAAAAATTACATATTTTAAAATTGAATTCCAATCCCTAAAAGATGGTGAAATTATATTTTTCACAAAACTTTGGCACATTGGGTCTGCAAGACATTTTTCTTAAGCACATGTGGAGTATTAAATAACAAATTTGTTTTTTTGGGATTAAATGGAGTAATAAACACCTCATATCCTAACCATTGGATTCAAAATTCCATTTCCAATCAATAACATATAAAATTTATTTTAAAAAGTCCTTCAGGAGCTCAAGTTATCGTCATTTCAAGCTATCCTCTTGGAGCGAGTTCAAGAGTTAGTCAAATTTTGGGATGACACATGTTAGCTCTAGCAACCTGGTGGGATTTTGTGTCCCTCACATCCCTAAATATTAGGGACATCAACCATGGAAAAATTTTCCTATCCCACATATGACCTCTATATTCTCATGCGAGCTCCAAGATTTCCAGTTCAACCCTTAGGTGCTTGTTGGAGCTCAAAACCTCAACCGTCCAATCATTCCCACATGTCATCACCAAGAGCACCGTGTAACTTTATGTCCCTCATGTACCTCACAAGTATGGGACATCAAACATGGAAAAATGTTCCAATCCCCTAAGGGATACTTCTAGTCACCCATATGACCAATTTCCAACCCCTCAGTGCTTTAAAGTTGATTTTTAGCCATCATTCCCTATCGTCGAATCTCTGCCACATGTCGTCTTCTTACTCAACATGGAATTTTATGTCCCTCATCTCCCTTAAAGGATAGGGAAATCAAAAATTTAAAAATTCACCCATCTCCCTTCTCAACTTTATTTCAAATTTTTAAAAAAACCTACCTACTTCCCACTTCTAACATCTAACTCTCATGTGCATTGCTTCCTTCCACTGTAGCTCTGCAACTTGCTCACACCAAGTCAAACCATTGATGAACCTTGAACCAAATCAACCATAGAAACCACATCCTCAAAAACATAAAAACATGTGAGTCCCAAAAGAAATATTGATCAAATGAAAATAGAAGAAGAAGAAGTTTGAAAATCTTCATTGACGTGAAACCAAAAATCGAAGAGATCTTTGAAACCAGTGCATGGATTAACAAACAGTATATTGCTGAGTTGTTCTCACTGTAAGGACATTTAAATATCATATTGAAACCTCCCTCTTGTAGCAAATAATTCTCACAGCAAATAAATTTCTCTTTCAGATCCAAGAAGAACAAAGCTCAATTTCCTGTCAAATTGAAAACCGAATCGAAGAGAAATTTCACCAATGAGACAAGAAGAAAAAACATATCACAATGGAGTTGACTTCCTCAAAAATGGAGAAAAAAACCAGACCTGAAATTTCAAGCTCCATTAATGGCTGCCATGACATAAAAGTGGAAAAAATCAGTTACCTACCTCTCCACTTCCAGAGGTTCCAGTGGGTGAAATCACGCAAAAATTGGAGGGAATGATAGTTGAAAAATATAGTTTCACATGAACTAGTTTTTACACCATGAACTCCCTACCTTTTAGGGATATGGAGAACTTATTTTTCATCAGAATTTTTCCTTGTCACATGATGAACATTTGTAAAAAAGGTAGCGAGCTACCTCTTCACTTCTTAGGGTTCAGGTGGGTGAAATCCTACGAAAATTGAAGGGTATGGTCGTTGAAAAATCTAGTTTCACGTAAACTAGTTTTTTATGCCATGAAGTCCCTATTTTTTAGGGATATGGAGGGATGTGAGTCATTATTCTTCCCCCATCAATGAAAATCTCATTTTCCCACTTGGTAAGATGAAGGAATTCCCCAAAATGTAGAGCGTGGAACCATGAAATAAAACCTAGATTTTCAAGACATGTTTTGTCACAATGTGACAACTCCGGTGCACTTACTAAAAATAGCATGCCTTCATACATAGGGTTTTGTTGCTTTGGGTAAGCCACCTTTCGAGGAGGCTACAAATAAGGAAATGAACACAGAGGGAGTATCACAGGAAAAGTCATAAAAAAGGTCATATCGGCTCGCAATTGACACTTATTGAAAATAGTAAGGGGTTCCACAAGCCCTTGTTATAAATAGCCAGTTGCTGCAAAAGGTGAGAGGAACATAGTAAGAAGAAATAATTCAAGCTACCATAGCCAGTTGAGGTTGTTAAAATCTAAACAATGACACTTACTAAAAATAATAAGTTGCCCATTTGTACTTACTAAAAATAACAAGTTGTTCTCAAGGGGAAATTTTGGCACAATAAGACATAGAGGGATGATCATTCAGGTCAACACCATCATTCTGCATCATCCATGGGAATTGATCATAGGAAATTTGAGGTCCATCTCAGGGAACTTGATAATGATTTTTGACACTCACTACATAGTTTGGGTCACATCTATATCATACGCAAGATGGGAGTTAAGGGCATTAGTGGAACAATTCATTCAGCTTGGAAAGCATTCATGAGATAATTTTAAGGATTTTATCATGGTGCAAGGAGTTTGAAGATTTAGATTCTCAATACACTTGAGTTTTCAATAAACATGGATATGAAGACTTCATCAGGGGTGACATCCTTTCTTTTCCTCCTCCTTCTTTCCCTTCCAACATTCTCTCTCCTCTACGTTCTAATTTTGCATTGAGGTTTTGCACTTTTTGATATGTCTTAAAGTGACTTTAGAGACATGATGTAAAATTTAAGTCACCATAGTTTTATAAAAAGGAATTTATATTTGAATAGAAATATGAATAGTCTTTCGTAAAATGAGGAATATGAAAGAGCATCAAGAAGATGAGGAGCCAAGTTTATTACTATAATTGTAATGAGATCTTCATTTGAAGGGGTTATAATTATGAAATTATTCTAGTTGGTTGTATTCTTGTAAGTTCATGAGAGATATTTTTCTCACTTGTGAGTGAAAAGAGTTAGCCACTTTTCCCCTATTATCAATGTCTTCCATTCTCATACTATGTACAATTTCTTCTTGAGCATCAATACAAGAAGAAGGATTTTCGAGCATTTTTTTATAAAGGGGTTTACTGATATTTTGTGTTCATTAAATTCTAATTGGTCTTGTTGTTGTTTGTATTATTACTTCTTCCTAATTTTATTGCATGTGATGAAATTTCTAACTAGTATGTGCATGAATCTAATTTTATACCTACAACATTAGTTCTCCTACCTCTTTTCTCACTCCCCTTTCCCACTCTTCAAACAAAGTCTTGCCTAGAGAGAGATTACTAGCTTTTCCACAGGGTCAGTGGAGTGCCCCTATTGGATCCCCAACCACAAGCCCACTAATAAAATCTACCTTTACTCATGCATATACGTATGATAGCTGCACCGGTTAAGTAGAGGGACTTAGATTTCCTGAGCGTTGGCAAGAAATCTAAAACTTTTTCCACCCGATAAATTTTCTTGCCAACAATTTTTGGCACCCACCGTAGGGCAGATTTAGCAGGATCTACACCCAAAATATGATTGCAAGGTTTGAAAATCAAAATAAAAAATAAAATGAAAATGAAAATATTTTTTTGAAGGTGAATCCATCAACTAGCGAACCCCTATCATTTTTTTCCACATCATGAATAAATTTATAGATTGGAGTGAGGTACCAATGAGTGACATTGAATAAGAAGAAGAAGATGTCTGTCCTGAAAAGAAGATCATTGATCAGCCATGGTTCCAGAATAGTGTTGACAAAGGAAATAAGAAATAACCTGTCACTGATGAAGAGGAATGGATTCAAAGGAGACATAAGATAAGGTGTGAATATCAAGAATATGCCAAAATCTTACACGAGATGAACGAGCAACTTGAAGCAGCCCATAGGAAGGAAGAAGAAGAGGAGAGTTATCTTATAGAGGAAGATCCTAACGATCATTCCTACCATAGGGTTTTCATACCCAAAAGGTTCTTGAATGTAACTAAATAAAATCCTATTCTTGAGCCTTCCGATGAAGATAAAATAACATTCAAGAAGATGACAAAAGACAGGATGATCCAAGATCCACTAAAGATGATTTTTAAAACCTTGCACATCTCACTGTAAAATTGAGAAAATTATTTTTTTTCCAACACTCAGTAGATGACTTCCTTGCATATGGTGATGAAGAAATGAACATTTTGAAAATAGAATATGTGTAAAGACTTTAAAGCATAATAAAAGGAAATTTTGACCCTGAAGTCTTCTATGAAAGTTTGAGGTATGCTTTATCTCTATAGATAATGTCTGAACATATTGAAGCACCGCATCAAATAGAGGAAGAATATGAGATGCACCCTATGGAGGAAGACCCTGCTGGCTGCCAATATTATGAGGTTTTAACTCCCAAAAGATTATTGGATGATTCTGAAGAGGATATTATCATGGAGCCTTCTAATTAAAGCTAAAACAACATCATGGAGGAAGAATTAGAAGAGTCAAAGATAGAATCACCATTCATCAAATCCATTTGGTTCAAGTCATATCCCCTAGGGGTAATAATATATTCAACAAAGGAAGATCCTTTCTGCAAAATGGATGATACAATGCTCTCTGAATACTCTGCCAATGATGAAGAATACGACTAATTAAAAGTTAGCATGGATGATCTCTTTTCATGTTTTGATCTTTCAATTAATGATGAAATTGAGAGATGTGAATAAGTGTAAGAAATTCACCTGACATCATGGTATTAAGATGATGAATTCAAAATGTTCATAGATAATCTTCCCTCCTATTTTGATTCTCCAAGTGATGTAGAAATGTCTCATGAAGAAATAGAGGAAGTCAAAGAGTCAAACTCTTTTCCCGATGCAATCATGAATGATCGAATGGAAGAATCCCACTCTCTTTTCAAAGACGAGGAGAATGAATAATTTAAACACAACCTCTACAAACTCAAGGATAAAAATCATAATCACGATGAAAACAAATCCTTCATCTTTTTCCTTACCAAGAAGATTCAATAATGGATGGTCGGGATATAGCTGAAAATTCTTCTCATATTGCTGCCCCAACATGATTCTCTTCTTCTTACCAACAAGAATATGATATGGATTTTGGTCTTGAAAAAATTCCCTTACCATGTGGCTTGTACATCTTCTCCTTGTCAGTAGGTGTCATGAATCAAGTATTCCCTTATTTGTAAGAAAGTGAATCTTTAGCAATGCAAAGTATGGAAGAGGTGAACAATAATGTTTCAAATGAATCATGGGCCCGTATGGATCATATTTTTAACCATCTCTTGGAAGCATAACAAGAAGATTCTTATAATGAAGATAAAAATGATCCTATGGAAATTTTAGAAGAACTATTTGTACAAGATATCTTGAAGGCTGTGGAAGAAAGTAAAGATCTTCAACTCAGCCTTGAACTCTTAACTTGGGCTATAGAGATACAAGATAGGTATGAATCAATTTGTGCTTCCTATTTTTGTGGACAAATTTTTGATGTTGAGATGGAGCAGTTGGATAATCTTGATGAATTCCCTAATACTTCATTTCATGAGAATGGGCATGAAAGCATGTCTTTTTCTTCCACATCGTGCAAAGAAGTGTATGAGTGCAAAAGAAGAAAATTTTGTGAATCTCCTTTGGACATCTCTAGTTTTGAAGACAACACCTCCATCATGGAAGAAGATAACAGGGAAAACATCGAGCTTATTTTCATTGAATAAAGTTGTTTAGAACATGGTGAAAATCTGTAGCATTGTTCAGAGTATATTCAAAACCAACTTGCTCCCACCATTTAAGAATGGTCCATCAATGCAAAACAAGAGTTCATATGGAAAAATAAAATGAAGCGTGAAGAATGCTTACATGGACAAAAAAAAAGATGCAATTTTGAAATTAATATCAAGATGGACTCCGAATGAATGCATATTGGCAAAACATTCTCTAGACAACAAAGTGGGTGTATGTGTTATTCTTTCCAAATGATCCAAAATTAGACTGCACTCACCTTCCTCTAAGCTCCGATTCATCTTGAAAATTTTCCCATGTGGAAATAATCTCTTTAAGGATGATGAATTCCTCTAGCTCAATGATTTAACCTTCATGGCCGAAAAGACTTTGTTAGAGAAAAAAAGAGGGATGTTCAGGGAAGTTCTTGAATAGGAAGAAAACCAAATTGTTCTCACTCCTTCCAAGTGTTTTACTAGTGTAAGAGACAATTTGAATTTTGAATCCAAAGAAGATGAATGTTTTCATGACAACAACAATTTTCCCAATCTTGAAGACATGGAGGGATGATGTCTCATGATTGTGGGACATCAAGAGGAATCTTCAAAATGCAAAATTTTAAAGAGGTTAATAAAAGTTTCAATGGATGAAGGAACATTCTCAATAAATTATGATTACAAGTATGGAATCATGATCATTATTATTCTTCTCAAGTGATGAAAGGGCATCAAAAAATCACGGTTTGATCAAATAACAATTCTGATGCTTCAAAGGTCAGGCTTCAATCCACTATTTCATGATGGAATGTACTTTTCTAAACTTGTTTCCAGGTATTGTATATTCTTTCCCTACCTCTGTATTCCCCCCCTTGTATATATTTTCCTTCCTTTGGTGTGTGTCTTTTCTTTTTTTGTGTGTTGTGTGTTTCCCTTTATCCTTGTTTTTTGTGTGTTTCCTTCTTCTCTCTCTCTCTCTCTCATAAGTTGTACATGACTCTGTAGGGTCCAATGGATAAGGCATTGGTATTTGTTTAGAAATGTTGAGATTATGGGATTATCCATGTCATGTCTTCACTACACTCAGTCCATGTCATGTCCCTAATCTAGAGCCAGTTCTTTTCATGAAAATGTACAACAGGGAAATTTATAATTTCCAAGCATGAAAACTATAGCCCTATGTAAAAAAATTCATAAACTATCATTCTGAGGAACACCAAGTCCATCTAGTCAATCTAGTGACCTCCTAATTGATGATATCTCATCCCCCTAGGTGATTTAGGAAATTCCATTCATTCCCCCTAGGTTATTTTAGGAGTTCATTAAAAGTTGCAAGCTTCAAGTAGTTGTGGGAAGGGTTATCACTGGCCTTCCTAAGATTGGAGCAACCTCATGGAGCGGATAAGAAATGAAAAATCATATGTGGAGGAAATTAAAAGGCCTTGAGATGTCGTGGAAGTGATTTAGGAATATTTTAGAAGTAATTGGAGAACTTGTTGTTGTTTCACCAAAATTAGGGTTCACAGGCCTAGGAAGTCCATAGGCCAAAATAGTTTCTCAACTTCCAAAGGTGATTCCGGAAGCTCCAGATGGATTTAGGAGAAAATCTGAACATTTTCAGAAATTTAAATCCAAGTCCTACAAGATGGTGAAATTATTTTTTTCACAACACATTTTTACATTGGGTCTGAAAGAAGCTTTTTGCATGCACAGGTGGAGTACCAAATCAAAAATGTGATTTTTAAGGCAACAATGGAGGCATAAAGACCTTATACCCCTACCATGGGATTCAAAAATGTGAGTTATCCTATGTGTCCTCCTCTCATATTGGAGGGTCATCTCACATGCGTTAGGTTTAGGGTTAGGTTTAGGGTTTCATGTGTGTCATGCACTAGGGTTACTCAGCACCCTATATGTACCCCTTTTCTATTCACTTATGAGTATGCCACGACACTCCGCTATCTTTCCTCTATGCAAGATTTGTTTCTGTTGAGCAAGTTCTTCCATTACTGATCATTTTTTCCTTGCTATCGCTGGAGCTATTACGTTTCCGTTGGAGTGCAACTACTTCATGTTGCCTCGTTTCTGATTCAATTCTCACAAACTCTTTTCAAACATGTCACGACCAAGGTTACAACTAACTCTGCAAACATCTTGATATGAGGATGACCACAAGGGTAACACAAAAATGTTCACACCCATCAAGGATAATTCACTTTTATTTTTGACAAGACAACATAGGAAACCACCACATAACACACTTACAGTTAGGGCATGCCATAGTGAAATTATTGAAGGTTATTTATTTTTATAAAACATCCTTTAACTCTTAGCTTATGTTTTCAGGGAGACTCAGGATAAAATTCGCACAACTCATCCTACAAAACTAAGTTTATTTCTTATACACTGTAGAGTAGTTCACTTAAAGTCTTCTCATTTATGAATTTTTTTATTTATTTACTTATTTAATAAATATGGTAATTCAATTCCACAAGGCCATCTATCCACACTTACTCTACTAAAACTCACTCATACCCTTGTTACAACATGGATTCGCGTTCAACATACTTAAGAGAAAATTACAAAGCACCTTGGAAAAATTTAAAGGAAGAAGGTCAAGTTGAATTCATCCTTAAGACGTCATTAGTTATTACCAAGATTTAATTTCAAGCTTGAGGTTTTATCCATAATTATAAAATATTTTATTTAGACTTCACTGAAAGAGTTTTACAACAGAAAACTATTTACCTTCCAAAAGGCTGAGAGATAAATTTTTTGGTTTCCAAATTGTTTTCTCCTACTTATTGAACTTATTACCTTTCCAAAAACTAACCATTGATTTCCCCTAAATTCATTTAATAATTCACCGTATAAGCATAATGTTCGCTAGCTTAGCTAGGGTTAGCATGTTATAAAATTTTACTTTGCAATGATAGTTTCACCTTTGATTACTTAATGAATTGCTTATTCTCAAGTAGGTCACCTCTACATTAATTTCTTGATTATAAATTTTTATTTTAGCTTCTATAAGGGTTAACCACCCCATTTTATTTTACTTATAACACATTGTTACTAAGTCTTGGAAAGATTTAACTTAACAATTTATTCTCAAGATCAAAGTTTTACAATACTCATATCAATGTAAAGATTGAATGCTATATCTCACAAAGATAAGTTACCAGATTAACTACAAAAAGGACAAGACAACTTCATCACAAAATTTCTAAACAATCCAAGGAAAGAGGTCTTCTAACTCCTTTACAAGCACTGTTACAAAAATTACAACACATTGGACATTTTTCCAAGGAAATTCATAAATTGAACTGATGAAACCTTTACAACTCTTTCCTTTAATCTACTCACATAATCCATCTGCACAAATATTAAATTGAGTCAGTTTGCAAGAACTGAGCATGTTAAGGATACACATTGCAACAGTAAGTTAACATTTAACAATATCATGAAAGGAATGTTCTAATTCAAGAATGGATTAAAGCACAACCCACAAATCAAAAAATTATTCACACGAGAAAGATATTTATACCAGCCAACAAGGAGGAAGCCAAAATACCAGTAAGAACAAAATCTCATTAATCAAGGCAAGACCTTATGGGTTAGGAACAAGAAGGTCAAGAGTATTGAGATTTCATTCATGGAATCCTATGGATTACGTTATTGAAATCCAATACTCAATCCATCCATCTAAAGGGGTCCAAGAGAAAACAAAACATACCAACTACGATCATAGGCGTGAAACAAAACAAAGTTATCAAATCCTTCTAGGAGGGAGGCTTCATAGTAATACAGGTTCAACGCCCCTAAAAGAAACAACTATAGTTTCATTTTTAACCAAGGATTTTACCACTACCTCCTTATAGGATTTATTAAACATAGTACTTGTTAACAAATCAAATCCACTCTTCAAAAGCATACAAATGGGACACAAAAAGGGCCATTATTCTACCAACAAATTTTATCCTAATCGTCAACTTCTCTACATAATATAAAGGAAGAGTAACCCCCATGTCATTAATAATTTTACAAATGTCCGATAATATCATACATTTTTTAAAGTTAAATATATTTAATAAAGTCACAAAACGAGACATTTAGTAAATAAGTCTGATAATATAGAGAATTTGGGTTCGCATTCAAGAGATTTGATACACGATATGAAAAACACCTTCGATACCCCAATCTCTAGGAGGCCTTACCACGAGCTACAAGAATAATAAAAAAACACACATATCCATCTGGGGTGGTTACCCAGTATAATCATGATTGAAAACTCCAAGAGCTTTGTGTCAAGGGTAAAGTGAATAAAGTATTGACAAGACCACAAGGCCCTTCGGAACTGATCACACATTTCTAGATAATTGATACCATTAGCCACGAGGGAAAGGGAGATTGGACAACATTAAATTAAACAAAATATTCCTAGCTAAAATCAAGACCATATGGTCTTGTTATGAATATTACCAACCCACACAAGGATTACACCATAGCACAGGTCAAATCCAATATCATGGGAGAAAGAAAAACTAAACTGGGTGGTCACTTCTAGTTACTAACATAGTAACCAGTTATCACCCATCATGGAACGAGTTAACATAAATCTACATTACCTCTAGGATTATGAAAAATTATCTTTGAAATAGCCTTCCATAGTTGAATTTCTTGAAAACGTCCCTTTTTTTTCGTCATGATCATCTCCTAAAGTATTTTTTTTATATATTTTGAAAATTTGATAATATCAAAATTTTACCACTTTGTGAAAAAGGAATGAAGTTAAACTATTTAATCTCCTACAAACTTTCTCCTCAACAAGACCTCCATCTGTTCCCTTTATATTGTCATTAAAATGAAATTGTTGCAGCTATCTGATTTAAAGATCATCGAATCCCATACTCACAAACTTGTATCTATATGCATCTATTTCATATTCCAAAGAGAGAATTTAATTTCTTTTGAAATGTAAGAGATGTTGCATTTTAATTGGAGTCCCTTCAACATCCTCTTAACAGGTCGCTACAAAAAAAAAGTTGAAAACACTACCTGACTTAAAATTTATGTGCATGAATCAGTGTTGATTTCATTGCAATTTCCATAATTGTATGTAGTAAAGAGTTTGTGTCAAAATTTACATTATAAAATACATTTGAGTCATTCTATTCTCTCCATTGTAATACCCATGTTTCATACTTTTCTAGTTTATGTCTTTTTGCCTAATGGAAGAGAAAAATCACCACTTCGTTTGTTAAAACTCAAATGGCTTAAGACAATGATCGGTCTCCTTAATGTTGTGCATAAATAAAGTAAGAAATAATCTTATCAAACAAGAAACATATCCCAACTCGTACCCCTTTTACAGATGAAAATTCGGGCTGTATGCCAATCCTATCTAACGCGTATAATTTAACAAAAAGTTGAATACGTATTCCACATAAATGAAATCACTATAGCTTTCATTAAAATTTTATTGAATCTTCTCAACACATTATCACACCAAGGAGAGATAATAATAAAAATATTTTATATTTCAAAGCAAAACCACAGATTTAGGTTAATGAATCCATGCAAAAACCAACGATTCATAAGGAGATACAAAGGGGAAACCAGTACACCCAAGATAGTCAATAAACCACCACAAACAGACCCTATTCAAGGTGCCATTACAGGAAAGAAAAATCATTTCATGGAATAATAGTAAAGGTAGCAGAGCATTCCAAGGTGTAGATTTAACATGCCTGAAATGTGTTCTCCATTTGCTTCTACATTTTCTACCTGTTGGGCATCCAAAATGGCTCATGGATCCCGTATTTTGTGCAGGCATGAGTATGCAGCAAAGCCAAGAGGCTCAAACCTGGTACTCACGCATTCCCAAAGTTTTAGAGCATTTTCAGGCAGAGCCAATCTCCAGTGCTCCACCAGGTCCACGTGGCCATAAATCAGAGGAGGAAGACACTCCAAAATTTTACATGATGTCCCCCTGTAAGATCTCCTCCAACAACATTTTCCATGCATCCAACCAACACTAGGCATGAGCAGGTTACACAATGGCCAGGGAAGGTAAATAAAAAAAGAAAAAGGAACATGTCAAAGGGGCAGGCACCCATCAAAGGAAAATAGAATTTTCCAAGGCCTCTCAACCACTCCACACGTATTCTACCACAAGAAAATATCACGCCACCAGAGCAAAAAATTATAGGAAGACAACAAAGACATGGAAGATTTGTAAATCAAAATTAATAAATGAAGATAAGTGCAGCTAGTAGAGGTAAAGTCATTTGGAGATGACCACGCAACAAGGACCAGATAGCTGAAAAAGAGTGAGGTACGATGGGTAAAAGGAATTTAATTTTGTCATTAATTCATGGCCTCATCCAACCTGAGCCACCACCTACCTCCCTTCTTTCCCACGCAAACCACTAAATTTTATTTTATTTTATTTATTTATTTATTTTTATTTTTTTAAGCATAAATAATCTAGTTAAACTTAGTTTAAAAAATGCATACCGAAATGAATCACCAGCAACCAAGGAACATAGATGAATTTACATAACCAAGGCACCACCAACAACAAGCTCCTCTTACATGAATCGAGGCTCGGTCAGTGAAGCGACTAGTCCAAACAATAAAATCACTTATCGATAACTAACAACAAAGTTTATAACAAATCAACGATCAGATAATGAAGTTATCGTCAATCGATAATTAAAATAATAATATTATTACTATTTCTATTACTATTATTATCATAACTTAATACTACTTATTAATCGCATTAACAAGGACCAACATACCCGTCTTGACCAAAACAATAATAGCAACAAATCGATAGTTCAAAAGAATAATTATTATTATCTAGATGTTCCCTCTAGCTGGTCAGGCCCTAATAACATCAAGTCATCATTCAAACCACCTATTTAATTCAAGGATGAGATTTTTCCTTAACAGGGTAATCGAAAAGGTGAAACCAAAAAAGATCAGCAGGAGCACAACAATGTTAAATGCTTAGCAAAATGGTCATCGAAGAAGGAAAAAAAAGAAGAAGACTGAAAAATGGGGCATTACAGTGTCATTCACTACAAAGTTTACAAATATTCACTTTATCTTAGTTTCTCACCCACCCTAAGACGAGGTGAAACACTTCCAAAGTGATGCTAGGTATATTTCAACCTCACTTAATCTATACCTTTTTTTATCTTGTTTCCCATTTTTAGGACAAAAGGGAACCACATGTGGAGATACTAGTAGAAATAATCGTGTCCACCAATTTTGTAGTCTACTTGCATGACTAGGGTACAATGTGAGAATGCAAGTGTTGAAAGTGTGAATGGTACGATATGTCTTCATGTTCTAGTAGGCCCTTTGTCTCACACCCATATTGATGATTTATCATCATCATAGTTAGTTTTTCTTTTCATTGAATTCCTTTGAGTTTTTTATGTTACGCGTATAATATCTATACAAATTTGATACTTACATCATGTTTCCTTTTTAAAACTTGATCTAAGTCTCTAACTTGTATCGTTACAATTCTCAGATAAAAAAACTTCTTGATATACTTGACTTAGTTTTTGATCCCAACATTTTCTCAAGTCTTGTAAATCGTCGTTATGTTGTTAGTGTGGTGACATCATTTTAAGACTAAAAATATTTCCTTTTTCTATGAAGCTCAGTTTACGTATCCAAATAGTGTTGTTACGCTATTCACATTGGTATCCTCCTCTTTCACAACTTGGAATTTGTTTGTTTCTAGAAAATTGTTTAGTATACCATGTGGGGAGATCATGTCAACACCATATTAGTACTTAGGCCTTGTTTATATCAAACTTGACCTAAGTGGTGATAGCATGTTGTCACTATTTATACCTAGCTTACCATTTGATTGTGCACTTTTACATATGGAGTAGATTCCTCTAGGTTGAATTGGTTTACTAATATTGCATGATTGTGCCTTGTGTTTGTTCATCGTATTGATCTATATTTTAGGGAAATCCTTGGTAGATCCTTGGATTTTGTATTCTTTATCACTCAAATGTTCTTGGACTAATTTTCAAGCATTGTTTAGCCAAAATTATGAAAGACACATTATAGCTTATCACCTAGGTTTATCATATCATTGATCACATTCAAAAAAAACCTTTGGAGATAAATTCATATGCCCCCTATCACAAAAATGGCATCTAAGACATTCGGGACTAATATTTTCATTGGTCGTGATTTAGGACTCCTCTTTTCTATGGTAAAATACTCAGATGATTTAATTGACTATAGTGATGATGAGGCAAAGTCACCATAGGATAATTTTGAGTTTGATCCCACACACTTATATGAAATCCCTTATCTCAATAAGGATATATTACTGAAGATAATGGTGGAGTTAGGTGCCAAAATCACACAGGAATATGAATTTGTTCCACCTAACTATGTAAACTATGAAGAAGAAGAAATGAAATGTCCTCTCATTAACTTTGATGATGAACTAATGTAAGGACATGCCTTTAATTCATACAACAACATAGAAACCAAGGTACCCAAGCATATGAAGTGGTTATGAATTACCTCCCCTTAAAATACCTTGAAAGGTTAGGATAACATGTAAGTTTAAAGAGCAACCTCCTATGCATGAAAATATCGAGGGACCCAAAGATGAAGAAGTCACTTTGCGTAAACTAATAAAAACGATTAGAAAATAATTAGCTATTCTAAATTCCCATGTCCAAAGAGACATAGGTAAACAAGAAAAACTGAGGGTGAAACATAATGAGCTTCATGCCAAAGACAAAAAGGGTGAAGCATCTAAAGATAGTAAGGTTTACATGCCACCCTTCCCTACTAATGAGAAAATCCTCACACAAGAGATGAAAACCTATTAAAGGTATACTAATAATCCTTCAAGAGAGAAATGTAGGGCATAGTAAAATGTACCAATATAAATAACTATGTACTTACCCCTTCGATAAGGCTATGTTATGCACAACCTTTGATACAAATTCATTACTCCAGAGTTACACACATATAAAGGGAAAGGTGATCCACACAATCACATAAAATACTTCTACATGGATTTGCAGGAAGTAGCTTACAATGAAAAATACCTCATTCACTTATTCCAAAAAAATTTAGGAGGTCAAGCCTTAGAATGGTTTCTTCACTTACCAAGAGGGTCTATCTTCACGTGGCCTGAACTAGCCTAGATATTTTTTCTTCACTTCTCATTCAATGTAGAGATTGGCATTACCATGCTAGATCTATGCAATACTAAGAAAAAACCCAATGAGACCTTTGCCACTTTCTTACAATGATGGATAACGTTAGCTAGCTGCTTCCCTTACACGATCCCTAAAAATAGTTGGTTAGTATTTTTATCCCTAATCTAAACCTGGAAATTTCCTTCCATCTAGACATAGATTGTGTTAGTAACTTAGAAGAATTTATATAAAAGGGGAGCCAAACTGAGAAATCTTTGTTTGCAAAGTGGACATTAAAACCCTTTTCCAAAGATAATAAAACCTCCAAACCTACTGACAAACAATTTTTTTTCAATAAAAATAAAAATGTCATAGGAGATGATATAACAGACTCTAAATGCATACAATAAATTCAAATAGGTCCTCCTTTCAAGCTTACTCAAGGACCCATTCAACCCGAAACACCTAAATGTCAAGTGTTCACTCCTCTCATAGACTCCTTTTCCACAGTCCTAAAACAATTAGACGCAGTGACCATGGTCCAATACCTAGAAACAATGTCGTACACTTAGGATGCACCTAAACCATCATTGTATAACGAACATGAGTATTGTGAATATCATCATGTCAAGGAACACAAAACTGACAATTTCCTTGAGCTTATACACTTCTTTCAGGACCTTCTTAATAGCGGTGAGATTGAATTCGATTCACCTTAGCCACACCAAATGCCTAATCAAAAGATGGGAATATTCAAAGAACCTTTCCATAGACATAACAAATTGGAAAGGAAAAATTTAGATTATGGCCAAGCCTCAAATGACTATAGAGCCACAAATTATGTGTATGGAAAAACAAGTAACCCATTTGATTCACTTATCATTTGTATTCATTCTCTTAATAAGCACATTAATACCATATAGATCGTTAGACACGATTATTCTGTGGCAATATGAAACACTCATCTTGTGATTCTGAAACCTATTTTTCCTACCCCTCAGGAGAGTTGATATCATCTACTAGAATAACTCGAGAAGACCATCACTAAGATTTCAATCTTAGATCTTCTGAAAATATCAAACATTCGTAAAGAAATCCTCTACCAAACACTTTAGGGTCAAGGTTTTCAACCAATGTCAATCCTTCACATCTCCATGCGATGGTCACAAAACTTGCTCCTATGGAACACCTTTCCTTCTCCTAAAGTGAAACCCCACATGAAAAATAAACGCATAACCTACGGTTATACCTAGAAGCATTTGTTACTCGAAGAAATATAAAGTGATTTCTTGTGAA
Source organism: Taxus chinensis (assembly GCA_019776745.2). NCBI lineage: Eukaryota > Viridiplantae > Streptophyta > Pinopsida > Cupressales > Taxaceae > Taxus > Taxus chinensis. The sequence goes on along the minus strand of CM034150.1, from coordinate 704,298,990 downwards.
CAAACGGGTCTAGTTTGAATATTTGCACCTTAAAGTTGGTTAAACAGCTCTGACATATAGAGGCAGATTTAGACTCTCATGTAATCACCATCACAACATATGACAATGCACAATTTGAATTGGAAGGTACAATAGTACTACCTATGGAATTAGTTCTGAAATATCACAATATTAATTTCTATGTCCTCGACTTGGATCTTTCTTACAATATTCTCCTAGGTTGCCCATGGATACATGCACTCTAGGATGTACCATCAACATTTTGCCAATGCAGAAAGTTATATCATAATGGGAAAACAATAACTATTTTAGGAGATCCCGAACCATTTTCACATTGTACAGCCTTACATAGTTTTTCTCATGTGGCATATGAATTTCCTTCTACGGATATAGTTGTACCACTAGAAATTAAATCTCTTAAATCTTGTGTTGACCCAAACACACTATGTTCTAGTGTTGAAAGCACTCTTGATTCTATTCCTCCCTTCATTTTATGGGAGATGAAAGTCCTATAAAATGGCCCAATTGAGGATTATAACCTCTAAATGTCCCTTCTGGTCTCTGATCTTTCATTATCACCTAAAACATGAGGTAGACTGAATTTCAAATTTAAGAGCTTTCCATATAGATGAATAAGTCATTTTGAGAAGTTTTTTCCTCACGGCCTCTTATCAGATGAGAAAATTCTAGATTCACCCACAAATTGGATCCTTGAAATTAAAAAAAAATATGTAACCAAGATCTAGAATATACCAAAGCTCATAAGATGATGCATGTCACGGGTTAGGAAACATATGATTACATCACAAATGGATAGGGAAGATTAGAGTCTATCCTAATTTCCCTTTAACAACTGGATAAACAAAACCTTTGTATTAGGCCTCATGGGATGCCACCCTTGAAAATTTATGTTTCCTCTTTAGAACGTGAGGATAGCTCATCTCATTTGGATAGCGATGAAGATTCCTGTTATATCCTATACGAGGATATTTCCACCACGAACCTTTTTTATGGACACTTCCCTCCAAAACGCATCCCATTTTGATTCCCAATTAAATCTTGTATATCTGATCTCATTGACTAGGACCTACAACTTCATTTACCGATCGATATCATTGAAAATGATTAGGTGATCGTAGATTTATTGGGTATCTGAGATACTATTCCAATTGATGATTTCAAAAAGGGGTTCTCCATGAATTTAAACACATGCAGATACTTTGGGGATGAGGCAGAGTTGCGTGGTCATTTAAGGAAAAAAATAAGCAAGTGAAAGAGTCCCACATAAAATCCTTGGAAAAAATAATAAGTCTAAGTCCCATAGAAAAAATGTCTTTGAGGCACATGTGTAAAAATACATGAAAAAATATATATACAAGTGCTCACAAGAAAAATTATAGAGGGGAAAAACTTGTGGATTTCTTGCCAACACTCTGGGATCTAAGTCCCTCTACTTAGCTGGTGTAACTATCATATATACATGCGTGAGTAAAGATGCATTTTCTTGGTGGCATTTTGTATGGAGATCCAATAGGGGCACTCCACTAACACTACAGAAAATATAGTAATCTCTTTCTAGTGAAATCATTTTCTGAAGAGTGGGAAAGGGGAATGAGAAAAGAGGTTGGAGAACTAATGTTGCAGGTAGAAAAATTAGATTCTTGCACACCCTAGTCACAAAATTCATCACATGCACTAAAATTAGGAAGAAACAAAACTGCAAACAACAACAAGACCAATCAGAATTTACTGAACACAAAGTATCAGTAAACCCATTAGTTAAAAAAGGCACAAAACTCCTTATTCTTGTATTGATGCTCAAGAAAAAATTCTACATAGTATGAGAATGTAAGATATTGAGAATAGGGGAAAAGTGGCTAACTATTTTAACTCACAAGTGAGAAAAATATCTCTCATGAACTTAAAAGAATACAAACAACTAGAATAATTTCATAATTAGAACCCCTTGGAATGAAGAGCTTATTACAATTTATAGTACTAAACTTGACTCGTCATCTTCCTGATGCTCTTTCATATTCCTCATTTTGAATTTATAATATTCATATTCCTATTCAAATATTAACTCCCTTTTATAAAAATAAGGTGACTTAAATTTTACATCATGTCTCTAAAGTCACTGTAAGAAAAATAAAAAAGTGCAAACCCTCAACACAAAGATAGAACATAGAGGAGAGAGGATGTTGGTGGAGGAAGAAGGAGAAGGAAAAGAAAGGATGTCACCCCTGATGAAGTCTGTAGATTCTTGTTGATTGAAAACTCAAGTGTAGTGAGACTCTGAATCTTAGAACTCCTTGCACCCTGAGAAACTCCTTCAAATTAGCTCATGAAATCTTGCCAAGTTGAATGAATTGTTCCACTTATGACTACAACTCCAAGCCTGCGTATGATATACATGTGACCTGAACTATGTAGTGAATGTCGAAAAAAATTATCTACTTCCTTGAGAAGGACCTCAAATTCCCTATGATCAATGTCCATTAATGATCCAGAATGATGGTTTTGACATGAATGATCATCCCTTTATGTCCTATTGTTCCAAACTTTCCCTTTGAGGACAACCTGCTATAGACACCAAAACTGGGTCACACTCCCATTGGTCATTTGTCAAATAACCAACCCAAACATATTCACTTAACTAAATCCCACTCCACACCACATTAATATTAATTTAATTTAATTAATACCCATCCTCACAATATTCATCATTTAATTACATTAATTGACCTAATTTTCACCTCACCTAGACACCTCATCCAACCACCTCACCCTAGACCTATTCTTTGCATGTTTCCATAACTAAATAGGACCTAATCTTACTTTCCTTAATGAGCTAATATTTGGTCCAACCCTAAAATCAATGCCTAAGACTTCTCTAACCACATTCCTACTCATAAGAAGGGAAGCTTCCATTCTAATCCATGACAAACAAACCAACTTGGTCCAAGAAATTATAAAGATCTGCCCATTTTAGTAAATGTAGGGAATCCCATCTTAACCGATGTCAGTCACCCCTAAACCGACACTGGTCAACCTGAAACCGTCGTCAGTTACCATTTATGGACCTAAGAAGCCTTTTTTTTGGGTTGACATATTCTGAGAGCAAGAGGAGAAAAAAATGAGCATCCTTTAACGCATCCAGACATTCAAATCCATCACCAGGAGACATTTTTGAAGCATTACACTCACAGAATCATTCTGGGAGCCATTGCTACGATACCCAACACTATTCTTCTGATCAACAACTACCTCCATTGAACCATCAAAACTTGCATCATGGTAAGTACATCTCTACCATCATTGTCTATTTCAGCATAGTTAAATTTTTTTTGTTCCTATCATTAGTTTGTACTTTGCATGTTCATTCCTCCATTTCTTATTAGCTTATAATTCAACCATTTCCCTTACCCACACCACCAAATCACCATTCTGACCTAACATCCATTTCTGAGCATACCTTAGATCTCTACAGACCTTCTCATCCACTCTCCCAACCTCATTTGACCTCAAATCAGCCCCTACCATTTAATCTATTCGAGTTTCTTTTACCTTGACCATATCGACGTTGGTTATCCCCAACCGTCGTCAGTTCTACCTAAAACCAGCATCGGTCATACCCAACCGAATTCGGTCTCTGTGTTTTATACATTGACTAATAACAAACCCAAAAATCATCTCACCAGTTGACCTAAACAACCCAGAAGCTGACCTTGACCAATTCCAACAACCTGATACCTTCTTAGTATTTAGATCTGACCATAACCTAGCCTGTTATGTTACGATTTGCTTATTGCACTTGAATGAGAAACCTAAATCATATCATATATAGTAGGATTTTTTATATTTCTGGCATTAAATTATTTTTAACCGTGGATTGATACCCATCTAGGAAGTATCACACTTCCTAGAAATAGCATATGCTAGGCAATCCGCTGTCATATATCATTTAACTATCTTTTGTGGTCTTGTTTTCTATTACAGGTAGTTCCTACTAGCCAAAAGGAAGATCTTGCAATCAGCATTGGATTGAGAAGTCAGAAAGCATGCAACAACCACCAATCAACCCATTTAATAGGTATTCCTCCTAGCCCTTACACTTATCTGTTTCATCATTTCAAAAAGGTAAAGAAAATGGTGAAACACCTGCTATTTTAAGTAAGTACAAATGGGGCAACTTACTATTTTTTGTAAGTTTCATAGTTTAGATTTTCCCAACCTCCACCAGCTATGGTAGCTTAAATTATTTCTAATTACTGTGTTCCTCTCACCTTTTCAACCAATTGTCTATTTATAGCAGGGGCTTGTGGAACCACTTACTATTTTTAGTAAGTGTCAATTGTGAGCTGAGGTGACCTTTTTTATGACTTTTCCTAAAATAATCCCTTAGTGTTCATTTCCTTATTCCTATCCTCCTAAAATGGTGGCTCACCTAAAACAACCTACCCCTATGTAGGATGGCATGCTATTTTTAGTAAGTGCACCACTGATGTCACATTGTGACAAAATAGGTCTTGAAAATCTAGGTTTTATTTCGTGGTTCCACGCTCTATGTTTTGAGAAATTCCTTTGTCTGACCAAATGGAAAAATGATATTTTCATTAGTGTGGGTAGAATACTGACACATATCACTCCATATCCCTAAAAAATAGGGATTTTATGGAATAAAAACTAGTTTACATTAAACTAGATTTTTCAGCGACCATTCCCTTCAATTTTTACGGGATTTCACCCACTTGAACTCTAAAAAGTGTAGAGGTAGCTCGTTTCCTTTTTCACAGATGTTCATCATGTGACAAGGCATAACTGTGATGAAAAATCAGTTCTCCGTATCCCTGAAAGGTATGGACTTCATGGTGCAAATTCTAGTTCATGCAAAACTATATTTTTCAACGATCATTCCCTCCAATTTTTTGCGTGATTTCAGCCACTAGAACCCCTAGAAGTGGAGAGGTAGCTCACTGATTTTTTCCACTACTATGTCATGGAATCCATTAATGGATCTTGAAATTTATAGGTATTTTTTTCTCCATTAGCGATGAAATCAACTCCATTGCAAGAACCAAATAATGCAACAAGAGCCCCCCCAGATTTTGGCACTTTATAATGAGTGCATTATACAATATGGCACTTTATAATTATAATGTGATTCTCAAAATAAATTTTTCCAATGGAAGGAACATGAAAAAACCAAAATTTTTGCAAAAAAAGAACTCAAAACCAAGTTACTGATCAAAAGATACAAGCTTTTCAATTTTATGCTCTCTTATTTATTTTAGTTTCAATTAAAACAAAATAAAATGATATTTCCTTTCCACACAAATAAAATGAAAGGGGATTTGAGTTAAGAACCTACTAGTAGGAATCACAAAATTAACCCCTCCTATGACCAAGGGCTAAGGATTTCAAGTGCGGATCTAAAAAAACCAAAAAAAAAATGTAAATTGTTTTTTTTGGGTTTTTCTCTGATTGATGCATTTTCCAAGACAAACCAGTCTACTTCTTGACAACAACAAAGTATCCTGAAAATCCACTGACTCAAGAAATAGTTGAGCTTATAGTCGATCTTATGGTTTTTCCATCTTTTGAATCCAATGGAAGGTTATGTTTTTCATGAAAACACATGAAACAACAAAATACGAACAAATCCTAAATATCTGAAAATAATTTTTTTTTAATGCAAAATGAAACTTACTGACGGATGTGTTAGCATATGAATTTGCATGCATGCAAATGACATACAACAGTGTGGGAATGAAGTCCCTCCTCAATGATGGTGAGGCTTCCTTTATTCACAACCAAAACTGTATTTACATCTATACATTAAAAATTGTATGTGGGGGGTGTTTTGGGATATCAATGGAAAGAAAAGTGAATGAGGGAGATGGAATGGAATGAACTAAAAGAACATGCAAGAGTTAGGTAAAAATAGAGCCTAATATTGCATGAAGAGGAAAGATGAATAGCCAACACAAATAAAACAGAGTTTGAGTTAGCCAAACAAGAACGTGTAAAAGGGAACACACATGAGCAAGTACATAATCAAAGCTTGATCATTGTGAACTAGAACAACCAATTAATAACGTTTACAATAAGATCAAAGATAATATTTGCATGCAAGATTCAAACACCGAACATATAATGAACATAAGAACATCAAATATTACAAGAGACAATGAATGAGACACAAATTTCGTATTTAATTAACTCCAAAATGTTTTTCACAAAAGAACACAAAGTTTCTTCCTGAAACAAAACTTACACACAAGTGATTTCTTCTCCTCTCTCAAATTCACCCTTTAAAAATGAGCCCCTCACTTCCTTTTATAACCCAAAAGTTTTTTACAAAGTAGTTAGGGTTTTACATGATCATTAAATAAGGCACTTAAGTGACCTTTGACTTTTTCAACAACTTTATTAAAGACAACCCAAAAATAGAAATTATTTTACATATCCATAGTTTCCCAAAACAAATTACCAACACCTTTTAAAATATACAATAATAACCTGTGCCTTATCCATTGAAATGGGGTTCACCTATCTCAAGTGTATGAGAAATGCACTCTCCCACTTCGTTAGATACCAAACAAATCAACTCCCTGAACCGTGGGTGAAATTAGGATCTGCCGTATTTGCTAGTTGAAAGGATTTGAACCTTCCTAAAGTTTCAAACATCTATTCTTCTTCTGGAGGTTCATTTGGTCAAAGAATAGCCTCACAAAATACTTGCAATTAGAGAATTCTACTTGACATATCATTTAAATTAACAATTTTGGATTGATCATTCTCAAATAAGTTCTTTAATTTGATGCACCACTCCATGGAAACTAATGAGAAATTGTTGGCGGGAGTATACATGTCCTTAAACAATTGTGAAAATTGCTCTTCCACCTGCTCCGATGAACACCTTTGATTATGCTCATTTACAAGGTTACAAGGAATCTCAGCCATGAATTCTTGAATCAAGGAGAGTGAAGTGAAGGATTCATTACACATGCTTTCATAATGGAGCATAGAATCCTCGAGTAGCATTTTTCTTGATTTGAGATGCAGAAACCAAAGAAAATGTGTCCCTTGATGTTCAAATTTTAGAATTCCTTCACTAGCTAAAACTAAAGATTCCATACTTGTCATCTCTTGGAAACTGGGCAATATCTCATTGAAATTTGATATAGTAGAAACAAAAGATTGTTTGAAAGAAAGAATTGGATCAAGATACGCACTAACATCTTCATGAAGCTTAACCGTAGTCTTGATCATCCCTTGGCCTAAAACTAGAATCTCTGAAAGCCAAGTTTTAGTGACATGGCCCAATGTGTTTATTTCCTTTGACAAATTGATAGTATATTCATCTGGGGCAGCCACTGCATCAGGTACTAGGAAGGTGGATGATATGGGATTTATCAAATGTTGAACATATTCCACCAATTGATTCTTTTTGGCCTTAAGCTGAGAGTTTTGATACTTGTTTTTCTCAAGTCTCTTTAGCATGATACAATGGAATCTCTAGCCATCGCCTTATAAATCTCTAATGTAGATATTCCATGTCCAAGTCTGGAAAATTCATAGTTGGCAGGTGTCATAGCATCGCGGTCTTTATCCACTAGAGTAATGGCAAGGTCTGCAAATTTGTTTCCATCCTTATCCACCATTATTTGAGAAAGCACCTTAGGCTTCTTAGGAATGGTGTCATTCCAAAGTTTGAAAAGGGCATCAAAATCAATGTCAATTGGCTTGACAACTCTCTTCCTTTTCTTTACTTCGGAATCAACCCAGGAAGGAGTATCATTCACTATTTCAGCATACAAAATCCTGGAGCTCCAATCAATATTCTCATTATTCTTGACATCAAGATATCCTACTTGAATCCTATCTATGACCTCGATTTGAGGAGGAAAAACCTCAATATCCACTCCCTGATTATTCGGGAGATTTTGGGAAATCCCTTCATGAACTACATGCTCTGAAGTGTTTGATATTTGAATTACCTGCACCTAAGTGGATGCTTGTTTGAAGAAAGGATGAGGATTGTTTGATACTATCTTCTGAGAACTATTAATGATGTGGGTAGAAGAATCTCTACTCGAAGTAGAAAATCCAGACACACGCTCTCTTCCTTCTTTGGGGTTAGGATCTTTAGATCTTTCTCCTTGTGATACGTTACTTGGCGAAGTGGATTTTGGCAACCACTCTTTTCTTGCTTGTTTTGTATGATTGGATGGTAATGAGGTTGATCGAGAAGAAACTTTGGTCAAACGAAGGCCCTCTCGTATTGGAAAAGATTTGTGATCACGAAACATGATCTGGAATTGATTGCAATTTGGCAAGTTCTCTGTTATACCAAGATATGCTTCTAATTGGTTGATTCTTTCTATTAAGAGAAAATTCATCTTTTTTGGTCCAGTTGATTCGAGGCAATGGAGTAAAAGTAACTGCATCATATGAGGGATCAATGACATCCTCATCATCATTTATGAATGAATGGGAAGGGCTCTTGGACCAGAAGGCCTTGATCTGAGAAAGTGTTAAGCGAGAGTACTCCCGTCTTCTTACCTCATGTTCATCCAAACAAGCAGCCTAGAAATATTCCATGGTAGGATTATATTGATACTTTTCTCCTAGAATATTTTACATATATCCATTGATATCAAACTGGGATCTCTTCACATATGGATGGATGGTTATGAGAGTGAACTCTTTTTCCATGAATTGTGCATTGAAAAGATTTGGACATTGTTATTCCTTGATTTGAATTGGGAAATGAATTCCTGAATGGTGCTTGTCACTAAGCAGGAAGTGAAATTGGAATAATTGTTGTGCCACCTCCATTAATGCCCATTTGTCACTGACATACTTAGGAATTTTCCACGGGGTACTAGTAAAGCCACTCACGCGAATGCAGGAAAAAAATGAAAATTGAATAAACCAGGTTCCCCATTGGGAAATGACACTCATGGCTTCTTTAGAAAACCTTTCCTGAGTATTCCAATTCAGGTTCTAGATCACATGGAAGGTGAATACATCATTGACTCTTCTAAAATGATGAGAACTATTTTTTGAAACTGAGTTGAGGGTAATAATGAAAAATAGTGTTCGACGGTCCCATGACTCCTCTTGTCTCAAGTCCTAAAAATAGCTTTCTTCTTGCTATTGCATAAGTCAAATACGATGTCATGTAGAAGCATCCAGTCATCTTAACTTCTATCAGTTGTTTTTGAAGGGTGTTACTGATGATGGTGGTCCAATCCACAAACTCTTTCTTTGCTAGGATGATACAGATAAACTGATACATCCATGGGTGGAAAATCCTAGCAGAAGGTAGACCGAAAACTCAACTTAAGAGAGTAATCATGTCCCTGATTTCTTCCACAAACTCAATGCGGTATAGTTCTTTGGGAAGCCTATCAATTCGAGGTCTCTTGGTTACTAACTAGTTGTTATTAACCATCTTGCTCCATCTCAAGGGTTCTTTATCCCAAAATTCTTGTGCTGACTAGCGAGTGATATCCGCATTCTCGAGAAAGTCAAGTATGTCAATCAATTCATCAATGTGCTCTGGTGTGATTAAGAGGAAAGGCTCATGATTATCTTTAAAGATTCCTTGTCTCTCAGGATCATAAAGCTCCACGCAAGCGATAACCAATTCTGGACACTACACCGAGACACGAAATGTTGTTGCTTGGTGTAGACCACTATGGTAAAGTCTACATGAGAAAATGGTTTTTCCTTCATTTTTCACCCACTCGTAGAACTATTGCACGTTGATGTGACCCAGATTTGTATAATTAATGTTGTAATATGCTGACTTAATGGAACTGGGAGGGATAATTCCTTGAAATTCATACTTCAAGGTAGATTTGTTTGATTTTTCCACTGGCTTCCTCGATCTCCCTGCAGATTTGTTAGATTTTTTGGTCATTATGAATTTTACAGAAGAATAACTCAAGCATGCAAAACAACGCAAATAGTGCTAAGTCTCAGTCTCTAAAACCCTGTCGATGCAGGAAAATATGACTTGCTTTAATATTATTATTATTATTATTATTTTAAAAATAATAATAATAATTGTCCCCGAATTACAATTTTCTTTAAAAATGCCTATACAAAAATATCGAGACTAAGCTCGAGTTCCAAATTAGGCAATAACAACGATATATATATATATTTAATTAAAATTTCACGATTTTAATATTTTAAATTTACTATTTCCACTAACAATGCATTGAGATTTCTCATGCAATGCGTTGTCTTTGTATTAGCTTCTGCAATGCGGGATATACCTCTTGCATGTGTGCAGATTTGCTCCATGCTTTCCTTCTGAAAAGTGTGTGGTAAAATTATTGTTTCATTGGTTTTTATTCCTACATAGAATGTGGACAGGTGCGTGGATTTTTCCTTCCTAGATGAGCATGGAATTTATTATTTTTATATTATTTGACTATGGCATTGATTCCTTCTTTGCTTAGCACGTGAAAATGATCTTTTCTTTTGATTTTTGGATTGTTCTTATTTCATTTCTCCAATGTGAAATTCTTCTCCTTGTATGGAAAACCCCCTCTTTACTGCTTCAATGTGAAATTCTTGTTTATTTCTTTACCTTTTCTTCAATGCGTGGTATTCCTCCTCTGTTAGCTGGGCACGTGGAATTTCTTCTTCACACGTGGAAAATTGTCCTCCTTGGCTATGTGGTGATCTCTTCTTTCTTTTTGGACTGCCCTCTACAACCTGTGCATTTTTGTATTTTGTTCTCTCCTCCACGTGGCCTTCTACTTTCTCCTATAACGTGTGGTATTAGACTGTTCTTAGAAGAAGGCACTTGGACTATGTTCTGACTAATTTAATCTACTTTTCTTTTCCACGTGTGGCTCCTGCTAGGTTTTGGCTATGCGTGGGAGCTTCTTTAATGGGTGCGTAGAATTTTGGAGAGCTCCACCTCTCCTTGGCACGTGAAAACCATCCTCTTTGGTGTGGCTTCTTTTAGCTTTCAATTTTTTGAAGTGTTGTTTTCCCCTGCCAATGTGTGGAAAGAAATTTGTCTTCTTGTTGTCGTTCTCTCTCCCCCAAGGCACAGACTATCCTTTGGATTGGTGTGGGACTGCCAAGATGAATGCATGGAGACTTAAACTTTATTGCATGGATCTTTATGTTCTAAGACTGTCCTCTTTATCTCCTCACACGTGGATTCCTCCTTCGGGCTGCGCGGTCTTTGCTTTTGCGGCTGAGCTGTGGACAGGTGTGTGGAGATCCTTCTACAATTGATGCATGGAAAAATTTCTTGGCTATCTCCTTGGCATGGACAACTCTGGTGGGCTTCTTGAAATCTTAAACTTCATTTGTTTTCCTTCTATCCTCAGGCATGAGAATGATCTCTCTTTGGTAGTTTTTCCTTGGGATGTGCGTGGGAAATGTTCCTTCTGTACTTCTTTGTTGTATTCTCAGGCATGGATTTCTCTGTAATACAAAAATCTTCTTACTTGGTATTCACAGTATTGTGGGATGTGACAAAATATTATGTCCTTCAGAAGAAATAAGAAGCAATAAGAAAGCTTTGCATGACTCTTTCTAAGGAGTTTGATGGAGGAAGTTATGAGGATTAATCCAACTTCATCTATTCCCGGGTAGTTGAATTAAGTTCCAGGGGGGAATGGGGAAAACAATGGCCAATTTCCAACAGAAATGGCAAGGTGGGATGGTAGTCTCTGTTCAATTTCCCCCTATGGGAATTGGGATATTTCTTTCCCGTTAGCAAATCCATGATTTGGCAATTGGTGGAGAAAATTCCACAAGCGGGAAATTAAAAGAAGATTGCCAGGAAAGGGGAAATCCGGGTTCGGGAAGAAAAATTGGCATTCCCGATAGTTGGAAGCATAAGCTTACTTCCCTGACAATCTAATAAAAATTTGTTAAATGAATTTTTCAATTAATATTTGTTTTATTAAATACACCCAAAAAATTAATTTTATCAAACAAATAGCAATTAATTAATTAAATATTAATTTATTAATTTTAAAGTATTTTAATGCAATTTAAAGCCTGGCAGGAGGAGTTATCGCCTGAAAAGGACAAAATGAAGACTGAAACGATAAAAAAATGGAGACGATCATCATGAGGGTGATAAACCACGCACATTAACACTTTTGAAAAATTTCAAAATTTCCATTTTTTATTTTTTTAATTAATTTTACGAAGTCAAAATTGGCTGATAACAGCTGGCTCTAATTGGGGACAAGGACTTCATGAACACAGCAATGAACCCAGGCCAATATATTCATGAACATGATCTCAAAATGATAGGGCACAAAAATGGAACAACACAAGAGAGGAGACCAAAAAACAGGAAAAACAAACAAACCAAAATCCTAATTACCTATGTACATACGGGGAACAACCCATTTTCAATTTTGATAATGCTTGAGATATTGCCCACTATAGGGCAAAGGCAAATGAGTTCTATCAGGCTATGCTAAGTAATAGGTACTATCTCCACAGAAATTTTTTATTTTGAACGGGCCTAGCCACAACGAGTCAAACTTCCCATGCTTTCCTTTTGGCTCACGTCTTTTGTCCCAGAGAAGAACTAAGTCATTGATTTGAAATTGTCTCTCCCTAGTTTTCCTATCAAACAATTTCTTTACCTTGGATTGATGTTAATCAATCCAGTTTGCCACTTGAATTCTTTGTTCCTCAAGATTGCTTAGGAACATAATTCTTTTATCTAATGCATTAGTGAAGCATGCATCATCGACTACCTAAGCTAATTTTAATGCTGGTAAATCCAGTTTGATGGGAACTTGAGCATCGGTTCCATACAAAATTTGAAATGGAGACATCCTGATTTCCCTTCTGGGAGCTATGCGATCAGCCCACAATTCATCATATAACCTTTTGTGTCAAGTTCTTTGATTTTTTTCTACTAACTTACACATAATAGTAATGAGGTTTTGGTTACTGGATTCAGCTTGACCATTTCCCTGAGGGTAGTAATTTGATGAATGAAACAAGGATATTCCATATCCATAACAAAAACCTATCATCTCTGCAGAAGAAAATTTTGAGGCATTTTCCGTCACAATCTTGTGTGGAATTCCATAATGAACCAATATATTTTCTTTGATGAAATCACATATTACCACAATAGATGTTTGTTTCACCAGTATAGCTTCTACCCACTTTGTAAAGTATTCAGTGGAGGTGAGTACGTGAGTATGACTAGCACTAGAATTAGGATTCAAAACCCTGATGAAATCTAAACCCCATTATTGAAAGGGTTCTTCAATGAAAACTGGCTTCAAAGGTAAAGCTACCAACTTTGGTCTTCCAACAAATTATTGATAGGCTTCACATTTTGTCATCCATTTCTGAGCATCAAAAAACATAGTGGGCCAGTAATAATGTGCTCTCATAATTTTATGGGCTGTTAGTGGGCCAGAGAAATGACTGCCACAAGCATGATTGTTGAAGACTTCCAATAATGTAGGATGTTGTTCTTTATCAACACATCTGAGGAACATGCCATCAATTCCTTTCTTGAACAACATGTTATCCCAAATAACGTACCTAGCAACTCTTAGTTTGATAGTTCATTTCTCCTTAGCTGTCATATTCTCTGGAAACTCACCATATGTGAGGAAGTAGGTAATATCAGAATACCATTCATCTATGGTATTGGAAAAAACTACCAATGGTAAATTTCCTTCAACTGGTTCTTCTTCAGAGTTATCTCATGGTTTATTCTCAATAATGAGTTGGCATAGTCCTATTCCTCGAACCAACTTGGTAGGCTTGATGTCCAAATCATATTCTTTGATCTTGGAGACCCAATTACCTCTTTTAGATCCTGGTTCCTGTTGTGTCAGCATTGATTTCACTGCGGTGTCTGGAACTAAGACTTTGGTGTGAGAATTCAACACGTAGTATGTGAAGTGTTTCAGGGCTCTAACCACCACGTACGAATGTCTCTCAAAGGGAGTGTAATTGAATTCATGTATCTTGAATCTAGAACTCATGAATACAATAGGAGATTCGATCCCTTCTTGACCGTGCTGAGTCAAAATGGCAGAGATTGTGTGTGGAGAAGCATAGCAATAAATTATAAAATCCTTTTTAAAATCAGGACATACTAATGTAAGAGATTTTGCAATAGCACCCTTGATTTGCTCAAATGCCTCTCTACCTTCCTTTGACCATTTGAAGTATTCTTTTCCTTTCATCATATCAGCGATTTCCTTAGTCATCTTGGCAAAATCTGGCACGAACCCTCTCAAAAAGTTCACCTTCCTAAAGAATGAGTGGACTCCAGGCTTACTTGCAGGTAAGGAAATATTTTTGATAGCTTGAACACGTTCAGGATCGATCTTAGTTCCTTCCTTAGAAACAATATGACCTATGATTTTCCCTTCTATAACTCTGAACATGGACTTTTTTGGGTTCAGAGAAATCTTATGAAGTCTGCACCTTTGCAATATTTTCTCCAAATCCCTTAGGTGATCTCCTCATTTCTTGGAGAACACTGTCAAGTCATCTAGGTATATCACAATGATCTTGTCTTTATAATCTGCAAATGCCATATCCATGGCCCTTTGAAAATTTGCACCAACATTGATCAAACCAAAGGGCATACTTCTATATGTGAACGTACCCCAGGGGGTAGTGAACGTGGTTTTATGTTGATCTTCTCTAGCCACTTCAATCTGATTATAGCTAGAGAAACCATCTAGCATAGATAGCATTTCCAATCCAGTTACTACCTACAGAATATGGTCCATGACTTGTAGTGGGTAGTTATCCTTCAAGGAAGCCTGATTAAGATTGTGAAAATCCACGCAAATATTAATTTCTCCATTTTTATTGTGAAGTGGTACAATATTAGCTATTTAGGTCGAATGTCAAATAGGAAACACTATTTGTGCATCTAGCATTTTTTGAACTTCATGAAATATTGTCCCTGCAATCTTGGGATTATATTGTCTTTGATTTTTCCTGAATAGAACTGCACCAGGCTTCAAGGGTATGGCATGCTCCATTTCCCTGGGTTGGAAAGACTTCAAGTCTTGGTATGAATAAGCCAAAATGTCAGAATATTTGGTAAGGAGGCTTATGAATTTCCTGCGCTCCTCAGGTGAGAAAAACCTACCAATATTGATTAGGAGAGGTTTATCCTTGGTACCGATATTAACTTACTCATAGTCATCAGAATTCACATGTCCTGCCTGCTCTTTCTCTTTGATAAACCTGTCATGTTTGTCAAAAAGTTATTCAAGTGAAACCAATCCTTTGGGAATTTTATTTCCTTTGAGTTGAATGAGGCCATCACTAGGATCTTCATTCTCAACTCCTTCCTGAATGGGTGAGGTAGTTGATTTGTGAAATGTAGAATCACTTCCTTCAAAGTACAACTATTACAAATTTTCTATCTTTTCCAAGAAGGCAATCATTTTTTTATCATAATTAAACACTTTCCAATTTTCTGCATTGTCAAGAACACTCGGCCTAAAAGCCATTTCAATTGTGTATTTGATTTGATCAAATTCTGAATGAGGAATCATTAATGAGGCTGAGACTGCTAGAGAATCTACTTTTTCATTCTTTTCACGAGGGGTAGATTTAATGGAAAAAGTGTCGAAGACTTCTATTGCGTCCCACACTTTATTTTTGTAGTGTCTCAAATGATCATTCTTTACTTGGAAATGATTTCTTACTTGTTTGATGATCAATTCTGCATCTCCAAATACTTCCAAATTTTTGATCCCTTTCTCCTCTGCAGCTTGAAGGCTAAGGATTAATGCCTCATACTCTGCAGTGTTATTAGTATTTGAAAATTCAAGTTTTTAGGAAAAAGGAAACATTTTACCATTTGTAGATATGAGCACCACTCCTGCACCAAATCCCGTTGAGAAAAAAATTCCATCGAACTCAAGAGTCCATATCTCATTGGAATCTTGGCAAGTGATCTCAGGGGCATGAATCTCTACAGTCATCATATAATTACCCATACTTGAGCCTTGGAAAAGGATCTGTGCGTGAGGATCTTCAGTTTTAGTTACTGTGAACTTTTCCTGGGCTTCCAGCATGAGCTTTTTCATTTCTCCATTGATAGGAATCATGGCGTGAGACTAGTCCATTTGAATCTCACCACCAAAATCTCTGCAAAATTTCCTGCTCAACAACATTCCATACGAGGTGGGAATATCAGCAACTAAAATAGTTACCTTAACTTGCTTTTGAGGGAATTGGACTAAAACCATTTGGGTGTCTTTAATCTTCCTGATTAGAGGAACTTGCTTGGTTTCCATGGAGTAACATGATCTGAATGTTCTCGTACAAGTCAAACCAAGAGCATGTGCTACTTTTACCAGCATTACATTATCGGATGCTCCAGAGTCTATAATGCAATTACTTAATTTTCATTTGTTGATCAGAAAGGACACGACGAAAGGTTCGATCTTTTCATTTAAAGGTGTAGTGGCCGCCACAATATTTTGAGTTTTCCCATCTTTAGGAGTTTTCAAAATTCTTTTGGAGGAATGAATAGTAGAGTCACCTTTGATAAAATGGACCAATTTCTTAAGTTGATCCTTGTTGGACTTCAAGTACTCTGCCTGTGACATGGAATTTTTTTTTTATTGATATGATCAATGATATCAAATTTAGGCAAAGTAACCATAATTGATGTCTCAGATATAGGTTCTTTCAAACTTGATGATGGCACACTTTTGACCTTTTCCTCAGGCTTGGTTGATATGGATGTGGAAGAAGAAACTTTCTTCGTAGTTGGTTTACCAACTAATTGATCTAACAAAGGCCCTCCTTTCTTTAAGATAGTTTTGACCTTTGCCACCTCAGTCACCTTAGACTCTTTAGGAGCCTCATTTGTCTTGGATTCTTTGGGAGTTTCCTTGGAAACCTCTTTATCTTCCACCTTAGTGGTATCCTACTCCATTTTCTAAGAGTGCATGAAGACGACGAAGGATTGACTATTCATATCTTCTATAATTTCTTTGTGTTTGTCTTCCTCATAGGAACAGTACTCAAAGAAATGATTATTACTTTCCCCCTTAGGATCTTCAATTTCAGTTTTAGATGTCTTAGAATCTGGCTCTTCCTCATCAACCTCGATGAATTCAATCTCATCATCACTTTCTTTAATGACATCACATTTTGAATTAGTTGCGGGAGCTGCTTCAATAGTGAGCCTCGTTGGAGCACTTGTAATCCTGGCTTTGTTGGGAACATATCCTTTTCTTGGGATGTATTTGTAAGGAGCAGGTTTACTACTTTGAGTAAATTGCTTTTTCAAAGCCAGCACATCATTATCCAACTTAGTGAGTATAGTTTCTGAAGTGTTGGGAGTTTCTTGACTCTTTCCTTTGAGGGGAATTTTTCTTGAATTTTCCTACCATGATTAAGTCATCTTCAATTTCTATGGCCAAAGATTGAGTAAGTTCCAAAGTAGAAACCCTAGCCCTTATCAGTTGATAGCACACATTCTGGTTGGTGTGCGTTAATAAAGAAACATTTTTGTCCATCAAGGTTGGGACGAATCTCAGCGGGAACTTTTGTTCACAATTTTGTTGAATTTAGTCACAAAATTCCTCATGGGTTCTGTTGGCTCTTTCTTTTCCTGAGATAGCTGGGCAAGAAGAGCATGTTCATCTTCTGGCATCTTAAATCAATTCTCAAACTTGTTTTTATATCATTCCAATTTGTGATACAATCCATTGGGTAGAATATGAGACCAATCAGTAGCAAAATCATGCAATGTTTCGACAAAGAGACGAATAGCAAAATCTTCATATTCTACCGACAAAATAGCACATGCTGCAAAAAAGGTAGAAATATGGTCATCTGGTGACATATTCCCATCTCCGTCGAACTTGTGGAAGAATATTTATTGATCCTCATGGGATTTCATGTCGAGTAGGTCAAGCCAATGGGCCTATGGCATTTCCCAATGGTACGCTGACTGCCATTTTGGGAAAGGTGGTATGCGAAGGTAAAACAATGTGAGCAAGGACAATTGCTTAGCTGGTAGTGATTTCTTCCTTTCTTATTCTTTTAGGACTTGATGAAAAGCTTACAGATCTATGAGGTGTGTTCTTCTTTAGAGGAGATAAAATTGAAACCAAATTTTCCTTGAAAGTCAAAAGTTTGGTCAGATCGACCTTTAGCTTTTTTCTCCTCACGTAAACCTCTTTCCTTGCAGTTTGGAATTTTTATTGTGAAGGGATCATTGACATGTTTCAACCAGCTCTAGCCTTTTCTCTTCAATCTCTTTCTTGAGCTATTTGCATGTGAAAAACTCTAGCAACTCTCGTGGATTTCTCTTCTTTGTTATCTAGTATTGATGTGGCGAGATGAAAATGATAGTTATTCATGCACTTTTCCCAAATGGCTTCCTCAAATCTGATGATATGTCTTCTTGAGTATCTGTAAAAATAAATATTTGGTTACAAGATAGGTGGGTTACATGTAATAGTCATACAACTTATTACCTTCGTGGTAGAGGACAACGTTGGTGAACAACGATCAACACGTGTCCAAGAGGTCTTTTGGCCACAAGTGCGGGTGCTCTTCTCCTAAGGTCTTTGATATAGATTTCTATGTCAATGGATCAATCAATAGCCACAAATTTTTGCTAGCTTTCTTGGTTTTCCAAAGCTACTATTCAAAGTTTTGCAGCAATGTCTAATTGGAAATCTTCGTCGGGCACAAGGTTCAGTTGAAGAACTGGAGCTTGTGTAGAGGGGGATAGTCATAAAGATTTAACCAAGCACTAGTTGATGATTTTTGAATCCCCCAGCGGATGTCAGTAAAAAATGTTAGCATATGGATTTGCACACATGAAAATTACATACAACAATGTGGGAACGAAGTCCCTCCTCAATGAAGGTGAGGTTGCCTTTATTGCAAACCAAAACTGTATTTACATCTGTACATTCAAAATTGTATATGGGGGATATTTTGGGACATCAGTGGAAAGAAAAGTTAATGAGGGAAATGGAATGGAATGAACTGAAAGAATTGGAATGGAATGAACTGAAATAACATGCAAGAGTTAGGTAAAAATAGAGCCTAATATTGCATCAAGAGGAAAGATGAACAACCAACACAAATAAAAGGTATTTTGAGTTATCCAAACAAGAACGTGTAAAAGGGAACACACATGAGCAAGTAGATAATTAGAGCTTGATCACTGTGAACTAGAACAAAATGATTAATAACATTGACAATAAGATCAAAGATAATATTTTCATGCAAGATTTAAACACCAAACATCTAATGAACATAAGAAACATCAAATATTACAAGAGATAATGAATGAGACACAAAGTTCATATTTCATTAACTCCAAAATGTTTTTCACAAAAGAACACAGTTTTTTCCTAAAACAAAGCTTGCACAAAAGTATTTTCTTCTCCTCTCTCAAAATCACCCTTTAAAAATGAGCCCCTCACTTCCTTTTATAACCAAAAAGTTTGTTACAAAGTAGTTAGGGTTTTACATGATCATTAAATAAGGCACTTAAGTGACCTTTGACTTTTTCAACAAACTTTATTAAAGACAACCAATAAATAGAAATTATTTAAAATATCCATAGTTTCCCGAAAACAAATAACAACACCTTTTAAAATATACAATAATAAGTAGTGCCTTATCCAATGAAATGGGGTCCACCTATCTCAAGTGTAATGAGAAATGGACTCTCCCACTTCGTTAGATACCAAAAATATCAACTCCCTAAACCGCCGGAGAAATTAGGATCTGTCACTTTTGTTAGTTGAAAGGATCTGAACCTTCCTAAAGTTTCAAACATATTTTCTTCTTCTGGACATTCACTTGGTCAAAGAATCACCTCACAAAATACCCGTAATTGAAGAATTCTACTTGAAATATCATTTAAATTAACAATTTTGGATTGAGAATTCTCAAATAAGTTCTTAATTTGATGCACTACTCCATGGAAACTAACAAGAAATTGTTGGTGGGAGTATATATGTCCGTAAAAAATTGTGAAAATTGCTATTCCACCTGCTCCGATGAACACCTTTAATTATGCTCATTTGCGAGGGTTACAAGGAATCTCAGCCATGAATTCTTGAATCAAGGAGAGTGAAGTCAAGGCTTCATTGCACATGCTTTCATAATGGACATAGAATCCTTGAGAAGCATTTTTCTTGATTTGAGATGCAGACACCAAAGAAAAACGTGTCCCTCGATGTTCAAATTTGAGAATTCCTTCAATAGCTAAAACTGAAGATTCCATACTTGTCATCTCCTATAAACTGGGAAATATCTCATCCAAATTTGATATAATAGAAACAAAAGTTTCTTTGAAAGAAAGAATTGGATCAAGAATATGCACTGACATCTTCATGAAGCCTAACCATAGTCTTGATCATCCCCTGGCCTAAAACGAGAATATCTGAAAGCCAAGTTTTAGTGACATGGACCAATGTGTTTATTTCATTTGACAAATTGAGAGTATATTCACCTAGGGCAGCCACTACATCAGGTACTGGGAAGGTGGATGATATGGGATTTATCAAATGTATGAACATATTCCACCAAATTGAATTCTTTTCAGTCTTGAGCTGAGAGTTTTTGAGACTTCGATTTCTCAAGTCTCTTTAGCACGATATCAATGGAATCTCGAGCCATCGGCATATCAATTTATAATGTATATCTTCCAAGTCCAAGTCTAGAAACTTCATATATTTGGCAGGTGTCATAACAACTCACTCTTTATCCACTTATGTAATGGCAAGGTTTGCAAATTTGTTTCCATCATTATCCACCATTATTCAAGAAAGCACCTTAGGCTTCTTAGGAATGGTGTCATTCAAAAGTTTGAAAAGGGAATCAAAATCAATGTCAATTGGCTTGAAAAATCTCTTCCTTTTCTTTACTTTGGAATCAACCCAGGAAGGAGTATCATTCACTATTTCAACATATAAAATCTTGGAGCTCCAATCAATATTCTCATTATTCTCGACATCATGATATCCTACTTGAATCCTATCTACGACCTCGATTTGAGGAGAAAAAACCTCAATATCCACTCCCTGATTATTCGGGAGATTTTGGGAAATCCCTTCATGAACTACATGCTCCGAAGTGTTTGATATTTGAATTACCTGCACCTGAGTGGATGCTTGTTTGAAGAAAGGATGAGGATTGTTTGATACTAGCTTCTGAGAAATATTAATGATGTGGGTATAATAATCTCTACTCGAAGTAGAAAATCTAGACACATGCTCTCTTCCTTCATCGGGGTTAGGATCTTTAGATCTTTCTCCTTGTGACACGTTACTTGGCGAAGTGGATTTTGGAAACCACTCCTTTCTTGCTTGTTGTGTATGATTAGATGGTAATGAGGTTGATCGAGAAGAAATTTTGGTCAAAAGAAGGCCCCCTCAGATTGGCAATTTTTGTGATCCCAAAACATGATCTAGAATTGATTGCAATTTGGCAAGTTCTCTGTCATACCAAGATATGCTTCTTTCAATAATTGGTTGATTCTTGCTATCAAGAGAAAATTCATCTCTTTTGGTCCAGTCGATTCAAGGCAATGGGGTAAAAGCAACTGCATCATATGAGGGATAAATGTCATCCTCATCATAATTTATGAATGAATCAAAAAGGATCTTGATGCAGAAGGCCGTGATCTGAGCAAGTTTTAGGCGAGAGTACTCCTGTATTCTTACCTCATGTTCATCTGAACAAGCAGCCCAAAAATCTCCCATGGTAGGATTATGTTGATACTTTTCTCCCAAAATATTTTACATATATCCATTGATATCAAACTGGGCTCTCTTCACATATGGATGGATGGTTATGAGAGCAAACTTGTTTTCCATGAGTTGTGCAATGAAAATATTTGGACATTGGTATTCCCTGATTTGAATTGGGAAATGAATTCCTGAATGGTGCTTGTCACTAAGAAGGAAGTGAACTTGGAATAGTTGTCACGCCAGCTCCATTAATGCCCATATGTCACTGATGTACTTAGGAAGTTTCCACGGGGGGTACCAGCAAATCCACTCACGTTAATTTAGGAAAAAGATGAAAATTCAATAAACCAGGTTCCCCATTGGGAAATGATACTCATGGCTTCTTTAGAAAACATTTCCTCAGTATTTTGATTTAGTTTCCAGATCACATGAAAGGTGAATACATCTTTGACTCTTCTAAAATGATGAGAACTTTTTTTTGAAACTGAATTGAGGGTAATAATGAAAAATAGTGTTTGACAGCCCCATGACTTCTCTTGTTTCAAGTCCTGAAAATAGCTTTCTTCTTGCTACCGCATAAGTCAAATACGATGTCATGTAAAAGCATCCAGTCATATTAACTTCTATTAGTTATTTGTGAAGGGTGTTACTGATGATGGTGGCCTAATCCACAAACTCTTTCTTAGCTAGGATGATACAGATAAACTGATACATCCATGGGTGGAAAATCCTAGTAGAAGGTAGACTGAAAACTCTACTTAGGAGAGTAATCATGTCCCCAATTTCTTCCACGAACTCAACATGGTATAGTTGTTTGGGAAGCTTGTCAATTCAAGGTCTCTTGGTTACTAACCAGTTGTTATTAACCATCTTGCTCCATCTAAGGGGTTCTTCATCCTAGAATTCTTGTGCTGATTGGCGAGTGATATTTGCATTCTCAGAAAAGTCAGGTATAGCGAGCAATTCCTCAATGTGCTCTGGTGTGATTAAGAGGAAAGGCTCATGATTATCTTTAAATATTCCTCGTCTCTCAGGATCATAATGCTCTGCGTAAGTGATAACCAATTCTAGACACTGAACCAAGACAGGAAATTTTGATGCTTGGGGTAGACCACTATGGTAAAGTCTATCTGAGAAAATTTATTTGCCTTTAGTTTTCACGTGCTCGTAGAACTGTTACACGTTGATGTGACCTAGATTTGTATCACTGATGTTATTATATGCTGACTTAATGGAACTGGGAGGGATAATTCCTTGAAATTCATAATTCAAGGTGGATTTGTTTGATTTCTCCACTGGCTTCCTCAATCTCCTTGCAGATTTGTTAGATTTTTCGGCTATTATGAATTTTACAGAAGAATAACGCAGGCACGTAAAACAATGTAAACGGGGCCGGGTCTTAGTCTACGAAACCCTGTCGATGTAGGAAAATATGACTCGCTTTAATATTATTATTATTATTATTATTTTAAAAATAATAATAATAATAATTGTCCCCGAATTATAATTTTCTTTAAAAATGCCTACACAAAAATATTGAGACTAAGCTCGAGTTCCAAATCAGGCAATAACAACGATATATATATATTTTATTTAAAAATTCCTAATTTAAAAATTTTAAATTTACTATTTCTGCTTACAATGCATTGAGATTTCTCATGCAATGTGTTGTCTTTGTAATAGCTTCTACAATGCGGGATATCACTCTTGCATGCGTGGAGATTATCTCTATGCTTTCCTTCTGGAAAGTGCATGGTAAAATTATTGTTTCACTAGTTTATATTCCTGAGTAGAATGTGGACAAGTGCGTGGATTTTTCCTTCCCGGCTGAGCATGGGATCTATTATTTTTATATTATTTGACTATGGCATTGATTCCTTCTTTTCTTAGCACGTGAAAATGATCTTTTCTTCTTATTTTTGGACTGTTCTTATTTCATTTCTCCAACGTGAAATTCTTCTCCTTGCATGGGAAACCTCCTCTTTACCGCTTCAATGTGAAATTCTTGTTTATTTCTATACCTTTTCTTCAATGTGTGGTATTCCTCCTTTGTTAGCTGGGTGCATGGAATTTCTTCTTCACACATGGAAAACTATCCTCCTTGGCTGCGTGGTGATCTCTTCTTTCTTTTTGGATTGTCCTCTAAAACCTACGCATTTTTATATTTTGTTGTCTCCTCCATGTTGCCTTCTACTTTCTCCTATAATGTGTGGTATTGGAATATTCTTGGAAGAAGGCATTTGGAATGTGTTCTGACTAATTTAATCTCCTTTTATTTTGCATGCGTGGCTCCTACTAGGTTTTGGCTATGTGTGGGAGCTTCTTTGATGGGTGCGTGGAATTTTGGACAACTCCACCTCTCCTTGGCAGATGGAAACCATGCTCTTTAGTGCAGCTTCTTTTATCTTTCAATTTTCTGAAGTGTTGTTTTCCCTTGCCAATGCATGGAAAGAATTTTTTTGTCTTCTTGTTGTCGTTCTCTCTCCCCCAAGGCATAGACTCTCCTTTGGATTGGCATAGGACTGCCAAGATGAATGCGTGGATACTTAAACTTTATTACGTAGATCTTTATGTTCTTAGACTGTCCTCTTTCTCTCCTCACGTGTGGATTCCTCCTTCAGGGCTGCGCGGTCTTTTCTTTTTTTGCTACGCTGTGGACAGGTGCGTGGAGATCCTTCTACAACTAATACATGGAAACTTTTCTTAGCTATCTCCTTGGCGTTAAAAACTCTGGTGGGCTACTTGAAATCTTAATCTTCATTTGATGTCCTTGCATCCTCAAGCATGAGAATGATATCTCTTTGGTAGTTTTCCGCTGGGCTATGCGTGGGAAATGTTCCTTCTTTACTTCTTTGTTTTATTCTCAGGCATGGATTTCTCTGTAATACAGAAATCTTCTTACTTGGCGTTTGCAGTATTGTGGGATGTGCCAAAATATTATGTCCTTTAGAAGAAATAAGAAGCAATCAAAAATCTTCGCACGAATCTTTCCAACGAGTTTTATGGAGGAAGTTATGAGGATTAATCCAAATTCCTCTCTTCCCGGGTAGTGGAATTAAGTGCCAAAAGGAAATGGGGTAAGCAGCGGTCAATTGCCAATGGGAATGGCAAGGTGGGCTAACAGTTTCTGTTTAATTTCCCCATGTGGGAAATTGGGATATTTCTTTCCCATTAGCCAATCCATGATTTGGCAATTGGTGGAGAAAATTCCACAAGCAGGAAATTAAAAGAAGATTGCCAGGAAAGGGGAAATCTAGGTTCAGGAAGCCAAATTTGCATTCCCAGCAGTTGGAAGCATAAGCTTACTTTCCTGAAAATCTAATAAAAATTTGTTGAATGGATTTTTCAATTAATATTTATTTAATTAAATACTCCCAAAAAATTAATTTTATCAAACAAAGAGCAATTAATTAATTAAATATTAATTGATTAATTTTAATGTATTTTAATGCAATTTAAAGCCTACCGGGAGGAGTTATCACCCGAAAAGGATGAAACGAAGACCAAAACAATCAAAAAAGGGAGATGATTGTCATGAGGGTGATAAACCACGCAAAGTAACACTTTTGAAAATTTTCAAAATTTCCATTTTTTATTTTTTTAATTAATTTTATGAAGTCAAAATTGGCTAATAACAAGATGTTAACAACAATCTCCTGATTTGATACGAAAAAAGGAATGATAACCAAATCGTACCATGATGAGAAATCATGTGCTAAACAAACACCATGATCAATAAGATGAAATTAATTTTCTAGAATAACTTTACACAAAACCTTTGGAAACAAATGAGAAACAATATCATATATTATTGTGGAACTTAATGAGAATGATCAATTCTTATATAGGTAAGGAATAACGATCTAAGAACTATTCAAGGTCATAGATCAAGCCATAAATCAAGGAAAGAACTAGTCAATACCATAGATCAAGGAAATACCTATACCTAACAGCTAGATAATATCCCCTTAATATATAAATAAAATAAAATAAATATCCACACATATAAGTGGGTGAGTATAACTACAATAAAGGTAAATAATATACCTAGGTGAACATGAGCTAATGTAAACACCTACTGTAACAAATACCACTTAATGTAACTCAAGAAGGCCAAGCAAAGTGTTAGAAAATCCCAGGAAACATTCTTTTTCTTTTTTTAACATAGTATTCAATTTTATATTGTACTTCCTAAACATCCTTTAGGATGTATTCTCACCTCTAGCTGCATATGCACATGGATAGCAACGTATGTGTTCCCATGTCAAAAACACAGTCATCTCTTAATGTATGTGAGGGACGAGAAGCACCTATGTGCCATTATTTGCATATGCACACCACTGTAAGTGTATGCATGCGCCTGTCAAATAGATAAGATAACACAAAGGGGAAGTAAGCATGTGCGCATCCCAAGAGACGTATACACATCCTTGGAAGCATATACATGTGCATTTGTTAAATTTTATCAAAGAGGGTCAAAAATACAAGGGATCATATGCATGAGACATGAAGCATATGCACACCCCCGGGGGACATATGTGTGCCCTATTCTACAAGTGCATGTGAGTTCGAGTGTATGCGTGCCCCTATCTGACGCATGCACGCATACATGGAACAACATAAAAAGAGATGGAAAACATATGTTTCAAAATGTAAACAGGTAAAAAATTTCTCTTTAAACCAATTTCTATCAAAAACCCATAAAATTTCCATGTAAAAGGAATATTTTACACATATAAGGTTAACAAAATTCTTGAGACAAATCTATTTAATCTTCAAAATGCATAAAATGGTTATAAAAAATGGAGTACATCACAAATCTTGAAATCAACTTCTATGGAATATGGAGTAAGGTCCCACTGGGCATACCAAATGTATGCATTAAAATATTAGTTATTGTAGTAACAAAATCATGCACTTTAGGCATTATTTAGGTTGGTCTCATACTACTATCTAGAAGGTTCTTAAGTGAAGAAAGTACTAAATAATCCCAACTTTTTTCCATTTTGTTTTACGTATTACTCCTTCATTCCTACACATTTTTATATACATGTCCATCCATTTTGGTACTTTCCCATCATTTTATCCTAAATCTAGGAACCCTGGCCTGTATTGGGGCACCCGGGTCCCACCTGGGGCACCCTGATCCGTGTTTTTCTT
Organism: Taxus chinensis; assembly: GCA_019776745.2. Taxonomy (NCBI): domain Eukaryota; kingdom Viridiplantae; phylum Streptophyta; class Pinopsida; order Cupressales; family Taxaceae; genus Taxus; species Taxus chinensis. The sequence goes on along the minus strand of CM034150.1, from coordinate 704,272,084 downwards.
TCCCTCCTCTTTTTGGGCTCTTTTTAGCCATTTTTCATCCTTATCTTTTTCCAAGTCAGCCATGTCAGGATTAATTACCAAATTAGAGCAAGAGAACCCTATAAATATAAATTTATGAGACCATAATGGGGGTCTTATTGTCACTTACTACTATCACTCTATCTAGAGTTGCATCCATTGCATCACTTGCATCCACATAATTCCATGCATCAAGGCTAGGAGATCTGCATCAACACACACTTCATAAGGGCGGATTATATTATATTCCATGCACACATACTATTACATTTTATACATTTAGTTATTTCTCACTACTTCACAAAGTGCAACTTACACAAGAGCACCTAGGGAATGACATGCACACAAACACACCCAAACTACATTTGGTTCCAAAATGTAGTGCAACACTCAGTTTAGTAAGCCCACTGTTGTGGCAGCGGAGGTTAGTCTGACCCATTCATTTGCATTTTTTATTTTTAAGGGTTTTGATACTTCTCTTTTCTCTTACAGGTCTTCAACTTCATCTTGCTATATTTGAAACATTCGATGCAATTCAGCGAATCCAGTGAGCATCTTTCAACACAAAAATAACTAGGTTTTGATCTTTTTCAGAGACTAGGGTGCCCTAGTACCCTCATGGTGCTCCAGTCTACCAAAATCATCCAAATCCACTCTTTTCAGGATCCTTGTGCATTCATTCTAGCTTTTGTATTTTCTTGTCAAACCTATGACACCCTGTGAAAGTCATCGGTAATCAGCTGAGTTCATTTTGTACCTTCCTCTTAGATATTAGGGTTTATTTCTTCTAGTTCAATCATTTTAATAATTTTAGTAACTTCATATCAGTTTAGTGCATTTATTTACATTATTTATGTCTTCCTCAATTACATTAACTATTATTACATTTCCCCCATTTTAGTCAATCATTTTGTGAACATGATCATCTACGCTGTTAGACCCCTATTTCTTATTTAAATAGGGTTTATTTTCTCCATCTTCTAATTTATGCATGTTACCTCTAGAGGTTATTTCAGATCTATTCAGTATTGTGAGATCTCTTCAGTTTCCCATTGTACTTCTATGGAAATGGATGATACCAAAACCTCTATGGCTGAAATTTTGTTAGATAATTCCCACCGTGTTCCTCTCCATGACATTGAAACCTCTGATAGTGAAAAATCCTATAATGAATACACTAATGTTAACCAAGAAAAAAATTAATGTGATTACTGATTTCTATCAAGCTTTGCACAGAAACCCCTCTCATCTTCCACATGTCTTCCATGCTTTAATTTCCTCTCAACAAGCTTGTGATACTTCCACTTCTGGTGTGGTTTCTTTGGCTCCCATGGTTTCTACTTCATCCGTTTATGTTTCCTCTCATATTCTCACAACTACCGCCCCATAAATCACACTAGTACTCCTCATAAATAGCTCAAATCCTCCAACACTTCTGATTTCTCATCTTTATATCAAGATTTACAAAACCAAATTTTCCAGCTTCAGTTTGCTACTTCTTGAGGATCACCGGCTCTAGATTCTACCTCATTATTGCATACTCCCTTTGTACCAACTGTTTCCACATATACATTTCCACCCAGCTTTGTCTCTCCCAAATTTCCCATCTTTAAAGGTCATGGTGACCCATAAGAGCATGTCCGGGCATTTTATGTAGCATGTCTTGATTATGCGGATGATCATATCATTCTCGCTAATATTTTTCCTCACATTTTAAAAGACTATGCAATGCGCTGGTTCTATGACCTGCCCAACCTTTCTCAAACATTTTTATATTTATATTGGCTCTAAGATTTCTTTTTCCCAGGTAACACAACTCAAGAAAGGGCCCAATTAATACTTATCCGATTATGTCTTGCATTATAAACATAACTTAGCTAGGATGACTAATCTCCTTGCAGATTCTGAGCTCCACGACATATTTATTCATAGTTTGTTACCACCAATTCAAGATAGTGTTCTTTTTGAAACATCTTCCTAATTCAACCATTTTTTTCACCAATCTCAAGCTTCATGAGAGTAAGCCTCTTTCCATAGGGAAACTCAAGTATCATGAATCAACTTCCTCCTCCACTCGTGCTCCAAGTAAACCTCCATCAAAAAATTTTACACCCAAATCTATGGAAAAAAAACATGTTGTTAATTTTTTCTCTACTCCTTGCGAGATTCGACCTTAACCATACAGACGTACTCTTGCTAAGCCTAGTACACCATCGAGCATTTTGCTACCAAAACTTATTGACAATAATGTTATCACATTACCATCACCTCTACAACTTCATCCATCTTGGCCCAAAGGATGTAAATTTGATGAAAGCTCTTATTGTGATTATCATCAATGTGTAGGACATCCCACTAATCATTTTTTTTGGTTACAACACCTCATTTAGGACTTGCTCGACAATTGTCACATTGAACTTCCTGAAACTACAACATCAACACCTACTAATGAAAATCATAAAATTAATATTTTTAATAACCCATTACCTAAACATGATAAAAATTTTACTAATTCTACCAGTAATTATGCCACACATTTTCCAGCACGAGCTCTTGATTTCTTAGTTTTTAACACCAAGGTTGCGACACATATCATTTCCATTTTAAACATAGATTATCACGCCAAGTTCACATCTAATCATTAACATATTCGTGAATATTTTGAATCAACCTCTATCAAAAATAATAAGGGTGACCCATCATGGGCCCATTAGTTCATTTTCTATGTCACTCCTTATGGCTATCTGCTATCCTCTATCTCATGTCAAGTACCATTTAAAAAAACCTTTTGCCATTGTTCAACTACATGTTATAGTTGGCCCTCTTATGATACTCATACATTTCCTTGTTAGAAAAAAATTTGAGGGATGTGACATGCTCCTTGGTCTCAATTGGATGCTTTGATCACAATCTATCATCTCTATGAAACATCTACGCCTAAGATTTATTTACAATAATCAATTCATCTCTATTATTGGTGTCTCTCCATCTATTTTGTGGGTACCATCTCGTCATGTGGTATCTAGAGCACACATCACTTATTCTATAACATCTCACACTATGTTACTCCTAGCACAATTCAATCCTATCTCACATACTCCACGCACCATCTACATGACCAACTCATTGTACTAGTCATAAACATCACCATGGCCCTATTCCTCAGACAATTGTTGTTTCTCGAGGTCGATCACTACCTTGATTTATTTCGTGTGGGTCTTCATTACCTTTGCGTACAACATCACCAAGATCTCCATCACTAACACATTTTTCTAGGCCATGATATTCATCTTATACTCATCCCTCGCATACATATAGACTTCATTAACCAACACAACATTTATCTCTTATGCCACTTCTTTTAGATAACGACCCTACACTTTCTTTCATCCTAGCCATCAGCTCAAGGACCTTTTTCCTTCACTCTAATTGGTTAGTTTTTCCATTTATATGCACTTGGGGGAGATAACACCCTACACGCCCCCACTCACTCGCACATCTATCTTATTTACATAGGTATACCATATCACGTGTCATAGCAACATCATTACCTAATGATGTACTCTTGTGCTTTGGTTCACACTTGATTGTTGAGGGATTACCATTACATTGAACCCTACATAATATGCCTTAGGCATTACACATTGCATTTCATAATACATTACACATCATACACAATTCATTCTACTCTTATTCTACATTAGACTAGTCTTCATCTATGTATTACATCCATTAGGGTATATATGCACTTAGTCATATCATACACTGCACATTTCTACACATATTCTACATCTCACGCTAGGTTACATTACATATGAGTCTAGCTTTACATGTTATCATTGCATATTCCATTTCTATCTACACCTATTATTGCTTTTTACACATTACACAATATACATCTTACAAACCATATGCATCCTACATTGCATTGCCCACACCACACATTTATAAATCGTACTCATCATAGGCTCACCCAATTTCACCATACATGTTACATTATTTTCTATGCACTGCACTCACCACCCTATGAAACACTTTACTTCCTTGGTCCATACTCGAATTTGGATGGTTTACAAATCAAATGGACCTTACACTCACCTTGCGACATTTACTCATGTGAAATTTCTTACCTAGTGACATACGCTTTGGGATAAATCATCATCTATTATATCATTTTATATCGGTATAACACCTTAGCTTAAATCACCGCTCCCTCCTTTCATCTTGTAGTGACACACACTTTAAGATAAATTGTCAACTATTTGTATTCATCAAGTAGTGATATACGCTTAGTGTTAAATCATCACTTATCCATTTATCTTATAGTGGTATATGATTAGGATAAATCATCACTTAACCATTCAACAAGTCATTATATACACTTCAGCTATAGGGTTCACACACATCTCTCCACATTTCGCATCTCATCACCATTACATAGACACATTCATTGCACCGTACTAGACACACACAAAAAACTACTTGACCATTTCCAGATGGCACACTATCACTTACGGTTCATCCTTGACTGATGAGGGGGAAAACAAAAGTAACATCATTGCACACACTTCCAAACACTTGGGGGGTACATTGCTCCTATCATCCCATCTTACATTACATTACATCCATCTAAAGCATGTTGCATTGTCTTGGGGATGCTTACTCTTGTTTACTTTTATTTTGCATGATCACTTTACTACACATGTTAGACTGATTTATTAAATTTCATTATATATATCATACACATATATGTGTTCACACCTTTGTTTAGTGTGATCATAGATATGGGACTCTTACACGTGACACGAATGCTCACCTTCTACTCTTCCTATATTGGTCATTGGGGGCATACTGATTCATCTCATACAAGTCATATTGTTTCATTTTGTATATAGTATCATATATTATTTGATCATACACGCTTTTACATATTGGTTGTTGCTCTAACATGCTAACGGGTGTTCCACGTGCAATACTTGTTTTGCAAGATTACATGTTTCCATGACTACTTGTTTGTTTGTCTCTACTTGTCTACTATTTTTTGCCATTATATGCAGGATTTTCCCTCTGCTTGTGTGAACACTCATTTGTTATTTGGGGCCATGAAAGACTTGTGTGTCTTGTAACATTGTGAGTTATGTCCCATTTTTTCAACCCACTTTGTGTGGCTTACTTGTTTCTTATGTGTTCACACTAATATGCTTTGTAGTTCTTACATTATTTGCATCTTTTACTCTTGTCTTATTACATGCATGTATTTTCAAACTAACACTTGTTTTGGTAAGCCATCATTTTTTGTATGCACCTTTGTTTCTACTAAGCACACCCCATTTAACTCAGCAGGGAAGAGTTTTAGAGTTCAGAGTGTGGTAGGTCCTCTTTAGGGGCCACATTTTCCTATCACTGACATTGCATGTGCCCCCAAAGAGGCAGGGAATCATTGAAGGTTTGCATACTAACACAACAAATTTACACTGGTTCAGTATAATTCACTTTTCCGTCCTTGGAATTATGGGTTGACATATAGCGAGTGGGTTCAGAACATCCTACGAACCCCATACACAGTGAATTTTATGGGACATGGTGTCCTTAGCATTTTTGGGAAGCAATTATAGGATTGGAGGTTACAATGGGTGTGCCTCTCTACACTACTTCATCCGGTGATGTTTGATCACCCAAAAAACAAGGACAATATAGAGATCTCTTCACACACATTACAACAAAAGTGGTCAAAGGTTGGAGGACATAGAGCATTTCCTCCCTAAATTTCTTTAACCAAGGTTGCATAAGATATCCTTCTACACCATTTTTCTCAATAGAAATCAGGTGCACATGTTCCATTTACACTTTCCTTTTCACGTATTTTACGTTTTCATATTTTACACATTTCTATACACATGCGTATTTTACATAGCATTTTTACACACATACATATTTGACTACTTGATTGTTTTATCCTTGTAGGTCCAGCTGTATGAGAAACAAACAGTTAAATTAGGGGCAAAAAAAATAATGATGATGACAAAAACAACAACATTTTGCATCAGCACATGCCTTACTAACCATGTAGGTACATTACACACCACAACATCTACATGTGTTTCACCCCACTTTCACTCTCATCACTTTTTCTATGCACATTTTTCATATATAGTTTCCATGCTCCTCCATATTTTAATCATTCCATGCTTTAATCTAGTCCTTCGTCACATTTTCTACTACACTATACATGGATATTTTATACGCATCTCTAACTAGTTTATGTTGCCAAAATTTCTACTCACCAAGATAAAATGGGGGGAAAATGTAGTTACAAAATCACACACGTTAGGAATTATTTAGCGTGGTATAATACTACTATCTAGAAGGTTATTAAGTGAATAAAGTACTAATTAATTCCACCTTTTGGCCATCTTGTTTTACCCTTTATTTCATCATTCTCGCTAATTTTTATATACATGTCCAACTATTTTGGTACTTTCCCATCATTTTAGCCTAAACTAGGGCACCTACGCTCAAATTGGGGTGCCTCAGGTTACCTTGGTCCCACTCGGGGCACCCCAATCCTTTTTTTTATTTCCCACCTCTTTTTGGTCTCTTTCTAGTCATTTTTCATCCTTATCTTTTTCCTAGCCAGCCATGTCGGGATTAATTACAAAATTAGAGAAAGAGAACCATATAAATATAAAGTTATGAGACCATAATGAGGGTCCTAAGGTCACTTGCTGTGATCAATCCATCTAGAGTTTCATCCATTGCATCACTTGCATCCACATACTTCCATGCATCAAGGCTAGAAGATCTGCATCAACAAACACTTCATAGAGGGGGGGATTCTATTATATTCCATGCACACATACTATTGCATTTTATACTTTTAGTTATTTCTATCTACTTAAAAAAGTGTGACTGAATCATGAACACCTAGGCCATGACATGATCACACACACCAGAACTACATTTGTGTCCAAAATGTAGTGCAATGTTGAGTTAGTTTAAGGCCATTGTTGTGGTAACTGAGGTCAGTACGACCCATTCATTTACATCTTATATTTTTTTAGGGTTTTGATACTTTTCTTGTCTCTTGCAGGTCTTTAATTTCATCTTGATATATTCCACACATTTGGCGTAGTTCATAGAATCCATTGTGATAAGCAACAAAGGTTACAGAACATCTTCTAGCCCAGAAAGAACTAGGTTTTGATATTTTTCAGAGACCACGACACCTATTATGCCATACCATGACACCTTGTGGCACGCCGGTACCCTCATAGGAACTCTAGTGTACTCAGATCATCTAGATCCATTTTTTTGGGATCCTTGTACAACTGTTCTAGCTTATCTATTTTCCTGTCAGACCTGTGACAGTCATCCATAATCAACTGAGTACATTTCTCACCTTCCTCTTACATATTAGGGTTTATTTCTACTAGTACAATCATTTTAGTCACTTAATATCACTTTAGTGCATTTATTTACAACGTTTATGTCCTCCTAGATTAGATCAACTATTATTAGATTTCCCCCATTTTAGTTAATTTTAGTTAATCAACTATGACAATAATATGAAACTAACACCTAGTAGTTTCACGATATAACTAAACCTATCATAAGCATCAAGATGAGAGGTTAATGAGGTAAATTTTAACAATAATGCATGAATCAAACTAAACATTACTATTCTAACTCTACTTCTCTAGATTCCTTAATATAAATGAACTTAGTTAGATCCTAAGCAATTATTTTTGTGTTGTTTTCTCCAAGTGATGAAGAGATTTCTCTAAAATGGATACAAGGAAATGTGTAGATCTTCTACTACTAACCAATGTTGGAGGAATGGATGAAAGATGGAGATATTACTACAATGAGAAATGGCTCAACAGTAAGTACTTCTACCTTTAGCTAATGCAAACGAGATTTTTTCCAAAGTCTTACTATAATCAAGGTGTACAGGTGTAAGGGAGATCCTAACCTTGTATTTATAGGATTTCACTTAAGAAGATTTGGGATTCTAGTGCGTGTGGGACAAAAGGTAAGTCTAAAAATAACTTTATGATTAGTGGAGAATAAACTTTGTTTAGGCTAGTTAAACTATATTAGCAAGTGATTAGTAACCTATGAGAGTTTGGGAGGAGTCTAATTAATCATACGTAATTGATTAATATCCTAAGAAGCTTGTAGAATTGGCCAAAATGGAAATGCAGAGATTCTGAATTATTAAAAGGGGAATATTTAGCTAATAAGAGGGTATATTAGCCAAAATAGGTGATTATAGAGGAATTATGACCAAATAAATGTTGTGAATTGGCATCCTAGAATAGAACGAAGAATAGTTAATTGAATAAGTTTCATTAATTGAATGACGGAGAAGATGAGAAGGCCATTAGTGTAATTTAAGTAGTAAAATTGTGTAAGTGGATTTTAGGTGTCACCAGTAAGAATGTCTTGTTGCTTAACATTGTTATTTAATGTGAGAGGATGTGGTAGTAAAAATAATTGAGGCTCAATGATATGAGCACATTTAGAAGGCATAGAATGAAAATGAGAAGAAGAACTAGCATGATCCTGAGAACTAGATGTTGGAATTCAAATTTTAAAGATGTAATCTTGGATTTCGTATCTTGAAATAAAGAATGTAAATCTTGAATAGACTTGAAAATTGATTGATTAACTTTAGAAAGAATGAAGTCTTTAGAGAGATGATCTAAGATGGTATTGACTTGTGAAGGAAATGTGTTGACAAGGAGATACATACTCACTAGGGTTTGGTGAAGAGCATCTTTACAATATTAGTGCATTTAAAGTAATTGAAGCAAAGATAATTGAGAGACCTTATGAGCCATGGTAAAATAAAAATAAATATCCAAGATTATTTGAACATGATTTCACCAAATACTTAAGAAAATATTAAATAATAATAAATGCCTAAATCTAATTCTAAAGTAATTGTGAATGAATAAAAAAATTAAGTGGAGAAGTGATCCAAAAAAAAAAGTAATTAACATTTGAAACTCTAAGTACAAATGAGGTGATAAAATGACTTAGTTGATTCGTAAATAATCCTAGACTATGATAAATTGATAAACAAAGTAAATAAGTGTCACACCAATCCCCTATAAATTGTGCAACCGTAATATCTGCCTTTCCTGGAGCACCTAGAATGGGTTTGGGGTACCTATGGGCATTGCATACTTGCTTTGAGCACCTATGACTGCTCAGAACCTCCATAAACCAAATTTTGAGGCTTGTGAGGTATTTACTATTCAATGCATCCTATTTCTAGCATTTCACATTAAGTTAGCCAATGTCACTTGTTACTTGCAATAAATAAATGACATGCAAATACCCTCAAAAGTGAATAAAATCCCAAAAATAAAATAATGAAAATGAGGGGTCAAACTATCCTCGGATGTCAAAAAAGTGGTCTTATGATGGATCATTGCACTACATCTCAAACCAAATATAGTTCTATGTGCGTGTGTAGAATTGTGTGTCCTAGGTTGATCTTATGTGTGTTGCACTTAATAGCAAGAACATAGCTAGATGTAAGAAATGTAAATATATGTGTGGATGAAAGAATGAACTTCCCCTCCTATGAAATGTATGAAAAATAATGTTATCCCTAGCCCTTTTTTGGATGCTAGATGGATGGTTGAGTGCTCTTATAATGGCGTTTGAATGCAACCTTAGGTTGTTATAGCTAATGATTAGTGCTTGGTTTTTTATTATGATCACATAACTCTATATTTATATGATTCCCTTACTTGAATTTCATAATTAACCCCAAAAGGCCGACTACGAAAAAGATAAGATTCCTAGATGACTTGAAAGTACCCAAAATATGTGAAAAAAGTACAAAGAGGTCAATGGGGCCCAGAGGGGACGGGTGATCCTAGCGTTGGCATCTTGGCTGGGCATTGGTGTCCAGGATGAGAAATGCCAAAGTATGGAAAGAAAAACTAAGTTAGATGGATTATAAGACAAAAATTGGAAACATGAAGCAAATAAATATGGGAAAAGACATGGGTTGATTATTACTTTTCTTACTTAGGAATAATTTGAATAGTAGTATGTGATCAGGCCTAAATAGATACCCAAAGTACATTTTTTAATGTCTACACAAACAACATGGCTTTTCTTCCAAGCTCTGTAAAAGGACCTAACACACTTAATACAACATGTATCACACCCATGCATGCTTCTATGATCTTATATAGATCTTAAAATGATGACCATGTGATGTCAATCATGTCACTTATTCAACCTCTCAACAAGATAGAATTAAAAACTCAATTCAATTCACATCTTATGCCTTGTAAATTCACACTATTCTCAAGACTAGAAAGAATTCAAACATTTTATTTTTTCCCTAAATTTTCAAATTAGTTTATAAAAATATTGAAACATGATTTCCAACCTCCTTCCATGAAAACAAAATCATCAACTTAGATGAACTCGCCAAAAATACATCACTTTTCTTACCTAGTTCAAAAAATACCCCTTAAGCTTATTAAGAGAAATGCTTCTAGTAAGTTGGTGGATATATCAATATCTAAACTCCTAAAACTAACTCTACCTATTTTAGAGCACCCATTATTCTCCTCCAGGTGTGGGTTAAATTTTTTGTCCCAACTCCCAATGTAGACCACTTTTCTTCAATATCTCTCTTTGAGGCCTAAAACTTCTATAATAGCCTTGTCCAACATAAATTATTGGCATATATTTTGAAGGAGTGGCTAAATTTTTTTGATAATGATATTTTTGAATACCCATTTGTGAAATTTTTCATTGTTTCAAGGTTACATATAACCTTCTTTAACAATTATTTCTCCAAAAATCACAATTTGAGGTCTCCATTAGACCTCCTTGAGTTGTTTTTTTCTGTCATTTAAGAGAATTTATATGAAAATATATTACAAAATATTTATAATGGATCAATGAGGATGATTATTTAAACTTTTTAGATTTTGAAAGAAAGTCTAAGTCTTTCAAATTTCTTAGTTTCCACAACCCTAGCTGGTAGGGTTTCACAGTCAACCTGGGAATGAAATTTCACTCACATATTTCTCTATGTGTGCCTTTAATAATTTGAACCACCTATAATAGGTCTTTTCTAACATATAGATTCTTATTAACCTAAAAATGAGTTCTTTTACAACATTCAACTATGAAAATGACAAAAAATTCAACTAATGTGCCCTCTAAAATAGGGTAACACCAACTATTATGGTTTTCAAATGAAATTTCAATTTAATTATTCCTCCTTGAGGGAATCTGAGAAGTATGAGTTCATGAATCTTGGATTCTATTCAACCGTATCACCATTTATTTTCTTGAAGAAACTCTTCAAGATATCAAACTTATGTTTCTTGTGTTGAGATATAATAAACTACAATATATATTTGTCTGCCAAAACACTAATCACAAGAAAATCAATGAATACACTTTTAATTAAACAACTAAAATTAATATTAGTTCTTACCAATAAAATATTTCCTCCTCAAATTAAATATTTGAGATAATTTAACCATGAAATGCTCGTGCATAGATTTGTAAACATTAAATCAATTGTTTGCAAACAATTTTCCAACCAAAATATTCTTAGAGCTCCTCTTTAGTTTTCTCATTCGAATGATGATGATGAAATAAGTAAAAATTCATGTTTTGAGACCTCCTTTTCTTAGACCACCTCTATAACCGTCAACCATGATCATAATGTAAGGCCTTATATAGGTTACGATCTTAAGACCAAGGTGTTATAACTAAGCTTTAAGAGCTAGATGAAAATTCAAACCTCATGAAGAGTCTCTCAAGTCATTGAACTATGTTTTGAAAATCCCTATTAAAACTATTGAAACATGTGAGGAAATATACATGAAGCAATAAAGCCAAAAATGGCTCAAACTAGTTTCAAACATTCAAATTTCTCAAAAAGGAATGAAAATAAAAATTTGAAAATTTGACCACTTGAGAAAAATGGCACAACATGAAATGAATCCTAGGGAATATTAAGGAATCTAAAAAGAAAACAATGTGTTATAACATGGCCAAAAAGGTACTAGGAGTGATTATGTTGCATTACCGTGCCTCATTAGCCTTGCAAGCACCTAGACTAGGTCTAGATGATAACCTGCAACTATGTCTTCAACTTGTACCTACACTCTAAGACTCATGTAAGTATCTCAAAACACTCTCATCAAGAAATCTAAGCCTCTAACATGTTCTTCAACCCATCATGCAACTATATCCATCATGCTCTCTTACCTAGGCTAAATAGGTAAGCTAATTAGGCTAATTATCCCAAGCCATTCTCACAGATTTTGCATTTGCCACCATGCCACACTCTATTTATCAATCTCATCATCATACAAAACATACTATAGTACTCCTGGATCATCCTATTTTTCATTAATGATATTTTACATCAACAAAAACACTCAAACTCAGTCATGCCAAAATTATTGCATACATACATGCGGTAAGTGAGAAAATATAAGTAAATAATAAAATCACCAAATATCCCAATTCCATCATGAATCATATATATATATATATGGAATCAAGTTTAATAAATCAATAAAAGTCATAGAAAATGTCTCTCAACAATCTACAATATGACTCAAGTACCCTCGCCCCCTACGAGAGCTCTTTGGATACTTTGAGCTGATGGGGATGTGCTATCTTCCCTTACTGTGCATGTAAGGGATGGCGCCCTAGATCGGGCTTCGGAGGCCTCTCCATGTGCTCTCTCAAGTTGGGTCTATAATTATGTAATCTGTTACATAGCTCTCTAGGCATATGTTAGGTGATCGTCCTACTCATGTACTAGGGATACCTACACCAACAATAGACTTTCAAACATCACATATATGCTTCCAATAATTGTGTGTGCCTATGCATCCTAATATCTCTGCAATGTCTTGCATTCCTTTCCAAGCATATTGTTGGTTTTTAAAATAGTAACTTATAGTAATAAACATTCAAGGGACATCAATTCCCTCCTCTTTATGGGATAGGTTCCCTTATTTAAAGTAAATAATGAAGCTTATATAAAAATATTAAACTTTAAAATTTATGACGACTTCTGATACTTTGAAATGTTTCATACCAACATAGATTATCAATCCTTAAGAGTGGAAGAACAAAGAAACTGAAAGGGAAGAACAAAAAAGTAATTTCTGGTAATATAGATAGCAAAATATAACCTTATACGTACTTGTCAAAAGGAACACATAATAGAATCATTCGCATTGGAAATATTTGATATTATTCCATAGACACAAAGTTATAGAAATCATGTCACAAGAACAAAAAATTTCTTAATATGAAAGATTGATGATTCATAAATTTAAAATGAGAACAAAAAGGACAATGAACAAGAATGAGATATAAGGGAAAATATTCTATATTGATTTACTTTCAATTCTAATACATTTCAAAAGTATCAGGTCCCATCCCTTAACAATGGCATGAAAATCCTATAAAATAGCTTATAAATACAGTTGCATTTAGTTCCAACTTATTTTAGCCTAAAGATTAAATACTAATTAACAAATACAATAATAAAATGTCTTTAATCAAATATTACATCATGGGTTTTTAAAACCCCAAAATTAATGAGTGACTTAGGACTCAGGAGCAGAAACATCCAAAGGAGGTTTAGAGGGACCAACTATCTTAGAATCTGATGTATAATTATTTTCATTTCTTCAACTATCTCCATTCACTTTGGGATGGTAGTGTTGGAAGTGGCATGAGTCTACATGCCAGGAAATTTCTACATATCCTTCTCAAACTCTGTGTTTTCACAAAACTCTTTGTTTTCCTCATTGATAGCTGATTGGAGAGAGTAGACATTGAATCTTCTTTGAAAAGATCTTCCTTGATGAAAGTACTGAACCGAGCCTTGATCTCCTGAATAGAAAAATGATTACCTGAGGCTTCATTATGGATCTCAAAATGAATATCTTAGAAGGCAGAAAAAACAAAAATCTTGAAAGCTTCCCCTTTTTGCCACATGTTTTTCAGTTCCCCCACTGCTTCCTCCAAAACCTTGATCTTCTAATCAATACTGAAAAACCCAGGATTTTGATGGATTGTTCTTGGCTTCATCATATACTTTTCTTGATGATAAAATATTCTCATCTATCTGGATCATTGAATGAACATCTTGAATACATTCACACCAGAGCTTTAGTTCTTTTTCCAATCCACTGATTGTTGTGGTGAATTTCAGCTGCAACTTGGACTCCTTCTCATCTGACTTGAAGGCCTCTTCAATGAAATTCAATCAAGCCATTGTCTCATCATCAACCAACACTTCAATGGCCTTTCCATGGGTACTATATTTGTTAATATCTTTGATGGTCTGGAATTCATCTTTGTTGAGAACTATGGGAGGTGGAAGAGCAGTCAGTAGGGCCGGATCCAAGACCTTATCCTTTTCCAATAAGGATTTTATAAAATTTGAAATAACTTGGTTATGTTCTTCCAATTGCTCCATAGTTTGTTTACTCTTCTCCACTGGTTCAATGACTCTGGGCACAGTTTCTTTGAGGTTATGAACCTCACTTTTAGGTGTAGACTCCCCAAGTGGGATTCTTGTAAGCTCCAGATAAGAAACCAAAACATCTTTCTCCTCTTTATCATCCTTAGGCTCTACAATCTCCATGAACTGCTGACCCTGTAAATATGACACCAGCCTTTAGGTGGTCTTTGCTTTCCTTTTCGAAGTAGTACCGAGAAAGGTGGCCACAACATAAAAAATTGGGAACTACAACTTGAGAAGAAGATTTTCATTTCTTTTTATTAATGAAAGGTTGAACCTAAGAAAAGGAAGAGGAAGAAATATACAGAGCAATAGATCTTAGTATAAGTGAACTCATTGCACTCAATGTATGTACTAATGATATCTCAAGTAAGGAATTTGGCACAATTTAAGAAATATCCTTAGAAGAAGTATCCATTAAACCTAGAGGTGCAGTCATTTGACCTTCATTTTATATCTCAGAAGTAATGAAAAAAGTTTCTTCTTCTTCTTTCATCTCTTCACTGTCATCCTCACTCAAAACAAAAATATTTTTTGACCCTACAGGGACCTCTGGCTGCTATAAAAGAACTTCTTGAACTTGCTCTTGTTTGATGGCTTTACCTTTTTTCAGGTATACCTTTTTCGAGGAGGATGGAGTAGATAGTTCATGCACCTCAATATTAAGCATAGGTTCTTCCTTCCTAGGAGAAGAAGTTTCCTATAAATAAGATTGGGATTTGTTCATTCTGAAGACCTCCATATTTCTATCAAACTAGAGTTGGCTTCTTACAATAACATGATTGATTACTTCCTTCAAATCATCTCTCTCTTTTACAAACCAATCAATGGTTTTCAGAGGAGTGTGTTTAATAGCAATATCATACTCAATAGATTGTAAGTCCTCATCATCATCCTTGAGTTCATCATGTACTTTATAGATATTTAAGTCTATGATTTGTTGAAGAGAGAGTTTGCCAAAGTAACTTCTCATGGCCTCAAAATCATCTACGCAATCAACCCAATAATATTCAGTGTCAGCAAGGTGATAAAATACCATCCTAAAATTCTTAGCAATGTATCCTTTGATATAAAATATAGTTTTGGGTTTGAAGTGATGGATAGTGAGAGGAACAATGGTTCTATCAATGTTCCAGGCATCCAGGTCTGTCATGCATGTATAATTTCCTAGGGAGAGGAAAATAAATGCCAATAATATTCTTATCTCTGTAGGTTCAGTGGAGCTTATCCAATTACCTGCAAATCTCAACAAGAGCCATTTTATCATTACAAAACATAGAAAGCTTTAGAGGCAGACCTTCAAAACCAGCCATTCTGATATATGAGAATTTTATAAATTGAGTGTAAAAGCTTCCATAGTCAGATATCAAAGTCTTTTATTCCTTAGAAAACCTTTGAGAAATATTTCCTTCCAAGAGCCTCATAATGTAAATGGTGAATGCATCATTAACTCTCCTGGAATTATGATTGCTGACTTTAAGGGTTAACTAAGGGTGGTATTCATATATGGGTGAATTTTTCTTATCTTCAAGGAAATTAAGACCAAGTAATTTCTTGGATGCCACAATGGTATACATAAGGTAGGAAGACATGTAGAATGTTCGGGTTCTGTGAACATTTACTGGCTGCTATGTTAGGTTTTCAAAAATAATTTCACTCCAATTAAAATTCTTATTCCCCTCACAAATGATGTTAATAAAGGGACACATCCAAAAGTGAAACTCGTTTATAGAGGGAATTCCCATTATTCTATCCATAAGGGTGATGATGTCTGAAAGATCTTCATTGAAATCAACCCTGAACAATGATTTCAAAAGTTTGGATGCTCCCTTTTTATGGTTCTTAAACAAAGATTTAGCTACGCTAGCCTTATATCTCTCACTATCTTGGTCAAATAGTGCTTGTGCTTGAGGTAGGGGGGGGGTGTTAGCAGCTTACACCATTGGGATGTACAGGTCAATATAGATAGCTTCGGAATCTAACTATACAATTACTTCACCATGTACATTAACCATTTCATCTAATCTAGTCAATTAATGACACTTCATTAATCAACCCATCTTCGCTCCACTCTCGCATGCCCATTTACGACACCTTCTCGGTCATATTCCTCCTATAATCAACTTATTTGGCTAATATCTCTCTTATTAGCTAAAGATTCCTCCTTTCGACCATTCAAAACCTCCTTAGTTCTCTCTAGACCACTTCTATTGGCTTCGTAGGCTATCTACTAGTCACAATTTGTTATCCATACCCCTCCCAACTCTCAATGAGTCTCTAATCACTTGCTAATCAAGTTTAACTAGCCTAAACCAAGCTTATCTAAACCTCAATCATGTTTATCCTAATCTAATCTAAAAGTTTTTTTTTGATCTTTAGTCCCACATGCACCCAAATTCCAAATTATCCCAAGAGAAAAAATATAAATAGAAGGGTCACCCCTCCCTCTAAAACACACCTTGTTTACATAAAAAATCTCTCTCACCTTTGGAGATATTGGCATTTGACCTCATTTGCATTAGCCAAGTTAATAGGCATTTGATCTTCACTATCTTCCATTGTTGAAGCTCCTCCATCTTGCATCCATCCATTCCAAATATAGTTAGTAAGGGAAGATCTAAAGATTAGCCATGTAGCCAACTTGGAGAGATCTCTTCACTATTTTTGCGAGTAAACAACACACAATTTGATTCCTTAGAATCTAACTAGGTTCACTTTCAGTATGATTTCATAGAGTAGAGAGTAGTATACATGTTAGTTTTTGATGTTTTTTTTCAAAGTTATAATGCTTGCATGTTAGTTTCTCTTGTTTAGCTCTAATATCATGGTGCATGGATGAGTTAGAAAATATTTGAGGTTCTTTAGCCTCATTCGATAGATTTTGCAACTTTCCATTGCATACATTTGGCACACTCAGTGGGACTCTTAGTCCATCCTCCATTAATGGAGTCATTTTGAAGATTTTATTTTAGTTTCTAAATTTTTTAGTTTCAAGCTTTCTAGATTACTTTTTCAAAGTTTTTTAGATTAGTTTCAATTTTTTTTTCATTAACCTTTCTTGTATTAATGGAGAAATATCATGTTTCTTAGCTAGTTTAGCTAGAATTGTCTTGTTTTTGTGCTCTTTTCAGGATAAAGGGAGGTGAGGTGCTGAAAAAATTGAACCAAATTGATCAAATTTTGATATTTTTGAGATTATTTTTGAAAAATCCGATGTTTTTTTAGCCACCTATAGGAAAGGGAGTGCACATACCATTCTATGCACATAGGTACAGCTCTAACTGTAACTTTTTTGATAGAGGAGTGCAGGCACCCAATCTGTAGTGCACAAGCCCAAAATGTGGTGCACACACACAAACTGTGGTGCACATGCCCAAACGTTAGCGCATGCATCATTAAAAATCTTCTAGAGGCCATAACTTTTTCTCCCGAGCTCGAAATGACTCCGTTTTTGTTCCGTTGGAAAGGTATTGAAGAGAAATAAACAATAGAATAATAAAATTAGGATTTTGAGTAAATAAAATTTATGGTTTTCATTATTATGTAAATATTCATTTTCTAATGTATCTTAAAGTCTTAAAAATTGTTTTTCTTGACTATTCTAACACTTTGAAAGGTTTTGTGACACTAATCAGTTGGTTGCATGGTTTTGTTTTGTTATATCAACTTGCATATCTTAATTGTTTTCATTTCTTAGCTTGAATAAAGCTTGTAAAGTGTGTATTCTCTCTCCTTGCATCTTTCTGGTGATCTTGGAGATCAAAAACACTTGTTTAACTTTATGCCATACTTTAAATTCACTTTTTCTATGATGCTAAAAAAGTAAAATAGATTTCCATATGATTTGTCTTAGTGGAATTTTCACATTGCGTATACTCTTCCTTCACGCCTTTTTGGTGATCTTAGGAATCAAAAGCAAAGTGAAAATTCTCTTTCTTAAGTTGGCAAATGGAAAAATACTAAACTCGTTATCTGTAGGACCTAACACTTACTAAAGAAAGAAGTCGAACACAAAAACTTCTAATACACATGTTTTATGTAGGTTGCTGAATGTTTTGCTACTTGAAACCACATTTAAAGTTAAAAAGATAACAAACACACCACTCTTCATCACACTATATTACAGGTTTCAGAAAATTGTACATCCCTATCTGCTCAACTGAAACATAACCCCTTTGGCATAAAGACTTAAGCTACAACAATGAGGGTGGTACTAAAAACCCTAAAGTAGTCCACTGCTATGTAACCTTGTGGATGAAACAGGAAGTGCCTCACTTACCCACTTGACTAGTTTTCCTTATGAGTTACAGTTACAAAGTTGTCTGTATCGTGACCATGACAAGAGTACACGATGGATGCAATTAGTGCCCATTGTAATTGAAGGGGGGCAAAGCCAAGATACTCCTAAATTAGTTAGTGCAAATTTTTGGGTAAATCGTGCCCACTCTTAGATGAATTTGTAACAGCTAGTTGAGAGATCTTATTAAGGAGGCCATTTTGTCTTGAGGCCCACTTTACTAGTCCTTTGTCAAGTCTTGGCCATCATGAAGTGAAAACTTGTTTGGATTCAGAACCTTGTATCTCGAACAAGGAAAATAATCCACTTAAGTTGGATCTAAGTGCCTATCATCATGAAAATAAATGACGTATCACTTAGTTTGGTTTCTTTCTCACCTTCGGACGAGGCAAAACTCTACCCAAGTGGGTGCTTAGTTTATTTTCATCATTTGATCTACACCTTTGTGTTCTTGTTTCCCATTTGGGACAAGAGGAGGTATATTTCAGGAGTTTTTTCGTAGATAGTGTTCACCACCTTTTTGTCTATTTATGCTCATACATGTTTGCAGCTAAGTTGTTAAACATCTAAAGTGCATGGGTGCATCCTCATATATTTGATGGGACTTCATCTTGATTTCAAGATAATCATCATAGTCAGGATTGATTCATTATTTGATCTCCCTTTTATGTGTTACCTTGTTCTCATTGTCTCGACACAATTAAGATACTTATGTTGTGTTTTTCATACATGTGATCTAAGTATCGACAGTGCGGCGTTATACTGCACACATTTTAGCACATCCTTAGTATAATTTGACTTAGTTTGAATTCAAACATTGTCCAAAATCTTGAAGAGTGTCACTTACTTTTTTTTTTCGTTTTGATACCGCTTTGACACTAATATCTCGATTCTCCGTGAAGCTTGATAGATGTGTCTAATTAGTGTGGTTACGTGGCTTACATTTGTAAGCCTCACCCTTTAACATTTTGGCCTTGTTGGTTGTTAAACTTGTTGTGGTATTATTTTATTGGGATTCACATCTACCCTTTGTTAAATTTTATGCCTTGTTATTTTCGAGCTTGATGTAAATATTGACATTGTGCTGATCATCTTTGCATCGAACTCACTTTGCACACACATTTTATATAAGGTGTATTTCCTTGTTGATTGGTTTTGTATTTCACACTTGCATGATTGTTCCTTATGATTATTCACCTAGAAAACTTATTTTCTAGGACAATCCATTTTGATCTCATTGAGATTACGTCATAACGATGTCTATTTTCCTTAGAGCTTCTTTAGAAAATCATGCATGCATCTCAATACTTACGAAATGTCTAGTTGGTTTTCATTGTGTTTCCCTAAATCAACATGTCACTTCCTTCCCTTTGAAGGAGTTCCATCACACCTTCTAGATCTAGACATTTGTGCTTAAGTGATGCCAACAATGACTGACTATTGCGCGGTTCTCCATACTTACAAAAATACAAAACCTAGGTTTAGTAATTCAAATCAAAAGATTCCCATTACAACTAAACCTTGTTGGTTCTCTATGCTAGATATCCCATACATGTAACTCGTTCCCCACCTTCATATCATAGTCGGTGGTATGATTTGGACACTTCTGATCCAAATTATTATTCAAGTTCCCCCACTCTTCTTCTAATTCCAATCCAAACATTTCCTCTTTTTCTGAGGATTCCAATCCAAATATTTTCTCTGACTCTTCTAATGATTCAGATCCAAACTACTATTCGGATTCATCTAGTTTGACTCCTAATTCATCTAATGCAACTCCTATGTCATGGTCCTCCCTATCTTTGTAGGAACCTCCTCATCATACATTTAATATCACTCCTATGTTGCGGTCCTCCCTTTCTTCGCAGGATCCCTTTTATCAGTTGCCTCAAAGACGTCTTCTTCCTTTAAAGATACATGCAACTCCAAATCCTTCCAATCAAACATATAATACAATTCTTGAATCATGGTCCTATTTTTATTTACAGGACCCTTGTTATTATTCATCTGATGTGATTCTTGAATCATGGTCCTCCCCTTCTTCGCAGGACCTTCTTTATCAATCACCCCCAATAAGTCATCCTTCTCTAAAGATTAGTGTGACTCAAAGTCCTTCTATTCAAACGTCTGAATTGACCCATGTGTCATAATCTACAGAATTTGGACTTACTCCTACTAGTTTATAGAAGATATACAATCATATAGGTAGGTCCACACCACCTTCTTATACTCTTGAGACATCTAGCTACACATCTTCTTTTTCCCCCACATCATCTTCTTCTATCAATCATCATCAAACATCTTCTAAGTCTTCCACACCAAGTGAGCCTCTTTCTTCAAATCAACCCCTGACGGTCGATCAACAACTCATACTGATTGATTTCTTTCAGAATAAAGAAACAATCAAGGAATTTATAGGGGCATATGAAGATATTCCTTTAGCAGATTGCGAGAAAGGATTCTCTTTAGACTTTGATGCATCTGCATATTGTGAGGAAAAGGCTGATTCCTTTTATCAAGAAATGGAGGAAGAGCCTCCGATCATGCAACTTGATCCTCCTCTTAATCTTCCATCTTCACATTCTTCATTATGTGATGAAACTCCTTAGTCTTGCATTGATCCATGGCCTATCTTCTCATCACCCAATAACTCTTTATCTATCATAATTCCTTAATCACAATCTCTTATGGCATCAATGCCAAGTATCCCTTCATCTTCATCTAGGTGTGGTTTACCTTCTAGTAGCCTTCCCTCTGCTTTTTGTGGGACATTTTCGAGTAGTCCATTATCTTCTATTATTGGGGCATGCCCAACTATCCCCTTGCTTCTATGTATGGTTCACCCCCGGGTAGTCCATCATCTTCTATTCATGGGCCACATCCTAGTAGCCCATCATCTTACATCTATGGGTCACGTCCTAGCAGCCTTTCTTCTTCTATTCTTGGGCCACATCCTAGTAGCCCTTCGTCATAAATCTATGGGTCATGTCCTGGTAGCCCTTCTTCTATTCTTGGGCCATATCCTAGAAGCCCTTCATCATCTACTATCAGTGGCTCACCTCCCGGTAGACACTCTTCAATTCTTGGACCATATCCTTTTCATCCATCACATATTTCTTCTATCAATGGGTGTATCAAGCCCACCATCATTTCTCTCATTCCTATCATCAATCATAAATGTTCACTTTCCTCTCCTAATTTTCGAGATCAGACAAGTCATGCGTCAAATTATAAGAAACCTAGACAGTTTCTTAATCAAGCTCAGATCAAAATGGCAAAGAGATCTATATCTCCCAAAAAATCAAACGATCCAAAGGTTTAAAATCAAACGTAATTCAAGAAAACAAATCAATGTAACCATCAAGTATGGCGCAAAGTGCATAAACCTCTAGATGGGAAATTAAATCTCCCATCTACAAAATCCATGTTTCAGGATAAATCACAGTCATTTGTTGAGTGTAAACTCACCACAATCATCAAGATCGGGGAAAACATGACTCTTGATAAACAAACATGCTTAGTCTCTCTTATCAAGGAAATTGCAAACATCATTGTTGGATCTTACCACTCAGACTGACTTTGTTAGTCCAAACCTCTTCAAAATATCAAAAATCTAAAAATAAAAAAAAATTCAAAACTACAAAAAACATTGAGAAAACACAAGAAAAAAATTAAAGGTACAAAGATCAAACATTGCAATCAGGTATTGTGTACACATGGATTTTATTTCTTCCCTTCCTTGCTATTCTTTTGCAAGTCTTCTTACCATTTTCATCCCTTTCGTGATATTTTGGTTAGCCTATTCGTACAAATTTTATGACATTTATCTCTATGGTATATGTTTGATCTTGGTCTTTCATCACCTTTGTAAATTAAAGAACGAATGACCTCATGGAGATCCTATCACATTCAACATCTAATAAACTTGTTGCAAAGAAATTTTGGACATATTTGTTAACACTAGCCAATGCCATCATCATAATCACTTCCACCTCCTTTCATCAAGCCATCATTGGTTCTTAACCCCTTGTGAAATAAGAGAGCTGAAATAAGTTTTCAGAAAGAAAAAGAATCAAAATCAATCAAAAATCAAAAGCTAAAAGCTAAAAACAAAAAAGTAAATTGATATATTACTCTCTCTTGGGGTATTTCCAATAATTTCTATCTGGGCTATGGATGCCTGACTGATAATAGAGAAATGTTGCGATTAGAATCAAATATATCTCCATCAGGGCTATGAACACCTGGCTAGTAGTGGAGCGATGTACGACTATCCTTCCACCCTTCATTCACAAAATTTCCTTTCAAAATCAATCATTCCTATACATTGGCTAGGGTGTCTTCACTTTTTGTCTATTAAATCTTCCCTTCAAGAGGTAATAAATTCCAAGTGCACACACTGGATCTCTATGAGTAGGCAGGATTAGTATGTTACCAAGTGTCTTTTTTGGACCTTGTTCATACTCTTACTTTAGTCCTTTTCTCATCTCACGATTTGTGCCTTTGGCTAATCACTTCTTCATCGTGAGGCTTCTAGGCTACATTCATATCATTCACATCGCTCTTCTACTTTGTTTAGAACATCCATGTGTATAAGATTACTTTTTTTTCCATGTTTTTGGACACCTTTGTCCCCTTTCAAAAAAACAATCTTCTCCTTCCTTTCTATCATGTTCTTTTAGGCTAACTTACATTGGGGCAATCCTTGCTCCTTCCCAACACTTCATTGATTTATGTTCACCATCATGTTGAAACTATCCATAATGACCTTGGGTTTCATTTCTACACATGAAGAGTTTTCCTCTGAATACTCCCATCTAATCGCTAGGGAATTTTTGCATCTTCATATTTCTCTTACACACATGGCTTTATGCCTTTATACATCCCATATATTGCTAGCGGTATCCATGCTTCCTCGTCTTCCTATAAATAGTTTCAGAAATTTTTCAAAATTGTCAAAAACATTCAAATATGTTAGAAAAAAATATTTTTGATATGTTTAAGAAAACTTCTAAACAATATAAATCAACCTACAAAATGTTGTTCTTTGGTTCTTGTTTATTCTCATCATAAATAACGCGTGGATCATCTTGATCTACCTCCATCAAAAAAATCTAAGATGCTTACTACATCTGTACTCTAGGGAATAATGATTTTCCTGGAACTATTTCATATTGAACATTGCTTTTCCATTGGACCGAAGTGTCCTCCATTATTCCCCTCACATGTATCCTTGCTTAGGGCACCGTCATTAACCTTTGTCATTAATTTGAATAGGTTAGAACTAAAGCTTGATAACAAAAACATTATACTTGTTTCTCTATTAGGTTAGCTTGTTTACTTTCTCATATTGCATTGCATTATGTATGTTGCATCAAGCTAGGCATCTTTTACTTTCTTGTAATGCATTGCATTATGTATGTTTCATGAATCTAGGCATCTTTTACTTTCTCGTATTGCATTGCATTTAGTATGTTACATGGAGTTGGTATTTTTAGCAATCGACATTTATTCATATATGGATTTCTATGTCATACTACACTTTTGTTCATTCTTTTTAATAAGGATGGATGATGAAGATCCTTAGCAATATGATGAAAAATAAAGTTGTTTAAAAGGCACTGGATGGATGTTAGCTCATTCCCTCTTCCTCATACCCATTTTCTTCTATATCCCCTTTCTTTTCTTCTTCTTGACACTATTCTTTCTTCTGTTGTCTTCTTGTCATATTTTTGATCGTCAATCGATTTCTTCTATCACCCCATTGACAATCGAGGGGGCATCCTCCATTCTACTCATTTTTCTTCTATCCCTTCAAACTTTTCTACTTGTTTATGCTTGTCTACTTTCTTTGAAGTGACGTTGTGTACATCACCCCAAAGAGGGGAAAATGTAGACACCTAAAATATGCTTACACTTAGCATTTTATCCAATCTAGTCAATTAACACTTCCTTAATCAACCCATCTTCGCTCCACTCTCAGATGCCCATTTATGACACCCTCTCGGTTGTATTCCTCCTATAATCAAATTATTTGTCTAATATCTCTCTTATTAGCTAAACATTCCTCCTTTCGACCATTCAAAACTTCCCTAGTTCTCTCTAGACCACTTCTATTGGATTCGTAGGCTATCTATTAGTCACAATTGGTTATCCAAACCTCTCCTAACTCTCAATGGGTCTCTAATCACTTGCTAATCAAGTTTAAATAGCCTAAACCAAGCTTATCTAAGT
Organism: Taxus chinensis; assembly: GCA_019776745.2. Taxonomy (NCBI): domain Eukaryota; kingdom Viridiplantae; phylum Streptophyta; class Pinopsida; order Cupressales; family Taxaceae; genus Taxus; species Taxus chinensis. The sequence continues at coordinate 704,246,987 of CM034150.1, read as the reverse complement.
CTAAATCATCTTTATCCTAATCTAATATAAAAGTGTTTTTTGAGCTTTAGTCCCACATGCACCCAAATTCCAAACTCTCCTAAGTGAAAAAATATAAATATAAGGGTCACCCCTCCCTCTAAAACACACCTTGTTTACATAAAAAATCTCTCTCACATTTGGAGATATTGGCATTTGACCTCATTTGCATTAGCCAAGCTAATAGGCATTTGATCTTCGCTATCTTCCATTGTTGAAGCTCCTCCATCTTGCATCCATCCATTCCAAATATAGTTAGTAAGGGAAGATCTAAAGCTTAGCCATGTAGCGAACTTGGAGAGATCTCTTCACTATTTTTGGGAGTAAACAACACACAATTTGATTGCTTGGAATCTAACTAGGTTCACTTTCATTAAGATTTCATAGAGTAGAGAGTAGTATACATATTAGTTTTTGATGTTTTTGTCAAAGTTATACTACTTACATGTTAGTTTCTCTTGTTTAGCTCTAATATCATGGTGCATGGATGAGTTAGCAAAGATTTGGGGTTCTTTAGCCTCATTCCATAGCTTTTGCAACTTTCCATTGCATATAGAATTGATGAAACTAGAATCCTCAATAGCCTTCATCAAGTGCAACGCTGGAAATTCAATTGTTAATGGTAGCTGAGATTCAACACCATATACTTCTTGGAATGGAGACATCCAAATGGCTCTTTTAGGTGTAATCCTCTCTTCCCAGAGGGCATTGTAGAGCTTCTTATGCCAATTCCTTTGGGAGTTATCTACCAACTTCCAGATGATGACTACCAAATTCTTGTTGGTTGATTCTGCTTGTCCATTCCCTTGAGGGTAATAATCTAAATAATGAGCAAGGGAAATTCCATACCCATAGTAGAAATCTATCAACTCAAAAGAAGATAAATTGGAAGAATTATCATTCATAATTTTATTTGGTATCCCAAATCTTACCAAGATGTTCTCTTTGATAAAATTACACACTACTTCCAAGGTAGTACTTTTGAATGGAATGGATTCTACCTATTTTGTGAAGTAATCTATAGCAGTTAGCACATGAGTGTGTCTAGTACTGGAATGTGGGTTGAGAGTTACAATAAAATCCAATCCCCATTGTTGAAAAGGTTCTTAAATGATTATTGGTTTTGAGTGGTAAAAGCAACCAATTTTGGCCCTTCCAACAAAAGTCTGACAAGCTTCACACCTTCCTACCCATTTTGTTGCATCTTGAAACAATGTTGTCCAATAGTACCTCCACATGAAGAATTATTTGAGCAGTGACAACGGATGAGAAGTTCCCTCCACAAGCTTGATCATGAAAAGTTGAAAACAATCTCTTCTATTGCTCTCTGTCTACACACTTAAGGACTCTTCCATCAATTCCTCATTTAAACAAAGCATTTTCCCACAAGATGTACTGTGTAGATATCAAATTAATAGTTATTTTCTCTTTATCACTCAAGTGAGATGGACATTCTCCATAAGTAATAAAATGTGCAATTTCAGCATACCATTCATTTGTTGAACTAAGGAAGAGAACAAAAGGGAACATCAGCCTCCTCTGTGGACAATTCCTTATCAGCTCCTTTGGTGATAAGTTCACATAATCAATTACCCCAAACTAAATTTGTTGGCCTAATTTCAAGGTCATATTCATGAACCTTTTCCACCCAATCTCCTTGTTTAGTTCCAAACTCCTATTGTGTAAGAATAGACTTGATAGTTGTATCAGGTACAAATACGACAAGAATGAGAATTAAGGATATAAAAATAAAACTTCATGACAACTTTGACTACTGCACAATCATGTTACTCCATCAAGGTATACTTCAATTCATGGAATTTCAAATCATAGCTCATGAAACCAATTTGAAGTTCCTGATTCTCAGAACTTTTTTGAGTTAGTATAGTAGCGCCAGAGTGCTCTCGATAGCATAACAATAGATAAGGGAATCTTCTCTGAAATTAGGGACATGTGTTATGATGTGATTTTTTACCAATAGATTTATTGATATCCTCGAAATATTCATCTCCTTCGGAAGTCCATCCAAAAGTTTGTTTTCCTTTCATCATATGAGCAATGCTTATAGTTAATTCTGAAAAATCTGGAAATGAATCTCCTCATGAAATTTATCTTACCAGCGAAAGAGAGTGAACATCATTTTTTGATTGTGGGAAGTGGAATTTGTTGAATTTCATAAACTCTTTCTTGATCTATCTTAATCCCTTCTTTGGAGACAATATGTCCTACCAGCTTACCCTTCAGTAACACAAAATACATACTTCTTAGAATTAAGAGTTACTCCATGTTCTATACTATTTTAAAGGACTGTTTTAAGATGTTGAAAGTGATCTGCCCTTGTTTTCCTGAGAAGAAAGACAAATAATCATGATATACAACAATGCATTTTCCCTTAAGACTACAAAAATCTAAGTGCATTACCCCTCTGGAAAGTAGCACCAACATTAATAAGACCAAAATGACATCCTCTTGTAGAAAAAGGTGCCCCAAGGATTAGTAAAAGAATTCTTGTGTTGATCTAGAGTACTAACTTCCACCTGATTATATCTAGAGAATCCATCCAACATGGACAACATCTCAGAGCCTGTGACATCTTTGCAACACTTGATCCATCATGGGGAGAGTGTAGTTTTCTTTAAGAGAGGTTTGTTATCCCTAATAACTCTCCTAGTTATTTTGGATAAATGTATCTTTCATTCTGACTCTGATACTTCACAATTCAAGTCGTTCATGCATAGGATTGCTCATTTGGCTCTTTTCATAGGTTGTGGTCCTCCCACACACTCCCTGTGCTATGCAATTCTTCCATAGACACATTTAAAATTAGCTAAGTTCCGGTTCATCCTGTCACACACCCTCTTTACTTTCGTATTATCACGCACCCTTTCTGAGTTGGATATTCATGCCCTTTTTCCATACTCTCCTTTTGCATTTTACTCCCCCCTTCCCATTTCCCCTATTTCACATCTTCCTCCCACCCACACACTTTCTTCTCTTCCTCCCGCACTCGCACTTTCTTCTCTTCCTCCCACACACACACTATCTTCTCTTCCTCCTGCACGCATGCCTTCTTTTTTGTCCCCTTGCACCCTATGCACACGCATCCCTCTCTAATTTACTATCTTGTACTTGAATATTTCCACGCGCCCTACTTCCTTGTTACCTTATTTCCACGTGCCCTTGTGCACCTTCTTGTTTCTTCCTTCACATTTTTCTCTCCTTCCATTTTCCATCTTCCAACTAGTAGGAAATGTTAAATTGAGGCCTGAATCAGTTAAGTATGAAAAAAGGCCAGTAAAACCTTCACGTGTCTCTTTGGCACACTTTTGATATGGTGCACAAAAGCAGAGACCTCAGATGAGTACAAGCTCTCCATGTGTTTGGAGACCGATAAAGTCGCACCGGCCGTTGAAAATTCTAAACAATAGAAGGAGCCACGTGGTCAGCTCAGTGCACTTTCAAAAGGTGCAACAAAAAGCGAGGACCCCAAACAAGCGCAGGTTTGCCACGTGGTCAGAGCCCAAGAAAGTTGCACTGGCTATTGAAAATTCCAAATAACGGAATCTGCCATGTGTCATTTTAGTGCAACTTCAAAGGTAAGACCCAAAAGGTAGGTCCTAAATGAGCTCGGGCTCTCCACATGTCTAGGGTTTGATGTAGTTGCTCCCACCAAATAAGAGGGACTTAGCCAAAAAATGAAGAAAGTAAAGCGAGGACCGCAGACGATGCCAAGGTGTCTTAATCAGTGCAAATTCAAGAGTGAAAGTAGGGGGTGATATCTTAAGATGTGTAGGGCTGCTACATGGATCTTGCATGGATAGACTCTTTTAAATATTGTGATCCCACGTTAAACACCTGACCCTTACCTTCAAACAACCATATCGACTGGAAGCTCAGCATTTGAGCAAGAGAGGAATTTTTGGAAAGATCTCAATGCCTGCTACTCACCTACCACTACTATTAATGAAAAATGATAAATTAAGTCCCCCATTTTTGAGGCTATCAGGATTCTCACCTACCACCATAATGAGGTTTGGTCTTCCTTTCATTCCCAACAAGGGAAACTAATGAAGGCATGGGTTGGTTGTTATGGAACTGATCAATTTTGTAGGAAAATTCATGCATCTTTTAGGATGGTTAGATTTAGGTGGATTCAATGCTCTGTTGGGGTGGTTGAAGAAAAAATCTGAATTTTCCCTCTCTTCTTCTATGATTCTTCTATATATTGTAAAGGAGGGGCATTTTTTTCTAAATGTTAGTCATTCTTCTCTCTTGTCTCCCTCTCTCTTTCTTCCCTGGGGTTGAATGTGGAGTTTAAGCCTCCTCTCTTGGCTTTGTAATGGCGTCTTCTTTCCTCTTGCCCATTAATGATGTAATGTGTGAACTCATGGGAGCAATAAAATATGTCTTGTGATGCATTTTTTGCATCCTTCCTTATCTTATTGTCTCTTCTTGCTTCTCACAAAGAAAGGTATATTGTGTATATTTCTAATGTCTATTGCAGGTTTTGAGATATGTGTTTAACGGGTTTGAAATGGTGTTTTGTGTGAACTTTATCTTTTTTATATGATGCATCTTGTTCATCCCCTCCATTTCTCACCTCTGTCCATTTCAGGCAGTTGGGATTTTTTGATCAGCAGCCCCCTTTTCTTGGTGCTATCACCTCTTTAGTATAGGATTTCTTTATTTTCATACTCTCTCTCTCCTTGTCTCTTTGGCATTGTTAGATTAGGAGTAGATAGTCACATTTCCTTCCTTTGAAGTAGTTTAGAATTAGGATTAGGAAGAACTAGCTTTCCCTGGAGGTCTATCTCAAGTAGCAAGTCCCACAACTTGGAGACAGCACCCATGTTGTGAAATTACACTAAGAGTCTCAACCCCATTCGAATTGTAGACATTCAGGGGTGCTATGATTCTACACTAACAAGGCTTGATTTAAATTCCTGAAATCCACACAAATAGGAATCTTGCCATTCTTCTTTCTTACTAGACCAATTTTGGAAATCCATGTTGAATGATGTATAGGGAAAATGATCTTTTCTTTGAGTAATTTTTGAATCTCTTGGTAAATTGTATCAACAATCTTTGGATTGTATTTCATTTCTTCTATTTGAAAGGTTTAATACTTGGTTTCAAAGTAATATAGTGTTGCATCTCTTTTCGATGAAAGTCTTTGAGATCATCATATGAATAAGAAAAGACATCATCATACCTTTTTTAATAGATTCATTTCTTGCTTCTTTTCTTCTTGAGTGTAGCATTTCTCAATATTTTCCATCTTGGGTTCATCATTACTTCCAATATTGACCTTATCGTACTCAAAAGATTGATGAGCCCATTGAGAAGCCTTAGATTTGATGTACATATCATTCTTATCAAACAAATACTCTAAACTCACGAACCCTTTGGGTATCTTGTTACCTTTTAATTTGATACAACCATCCTTATACATTTTTTCCTTAATATCATCTTCATTAGTGGGAACATATTCTCTAGGAAGAGTCTCACTTCCTTCAAAAATATAGTTGATTGAATTTATCCTTAAGCTCCAAGAAAGAGAGAAAGTTTTGATCATCATTGAAAATTTTCTAGTTGCTTGCATTATCCAACACACTAGGCCTATGAATAATTTCAATATAAAAATTTCTTGAGAAAAATCTAGATGAGGAATCAACAGAGATCCTGAGATAGCTTGAGAATCAGCTCTAGTATTCTTTTCTCTTGGAACAAATTCAATAAAGAATAAAATTTTTTAATAGAATCCCAAAAAAGATTTCTATAATGTTTCAATCTCTTGTTTTTTACTTGGAAATGATCCCTGACCTATTCCATAATTAACTCTGCATCACCACGAGCACAAAGATTCTTTACTCCCATTTATTTTTCCACAGTCAATCCAATGATGAGATCCTCATATTTAGCTATGTTTTTTGTATTTTCAAAATAAATCTTAAATGAAAATGGATGAATCTTCTCTTCTCGAGAGATTAACACCACGCCATCTCCAGAACCAACTGGAGAGAAAATTCCATCGAACTCCAATGTCCAAATGCCATTAGGATTGTGAATTACTCCCTTAGGAATTTTTTCCTCATCTTTTGACATGATCTTATAGTTACCATGTACTATATCTTCATACAGTATTTGTGCTTTTGGGTCATTAATCTTTTGTACAATGTAATCATTCTGCCTTTCTTATAGCTACTGTTTCATTTTTCCATTGAATGGGATTAAGGTGTGTGACCAATCCATTTATATTTCACCTCCCACTTCTCTAAAAAAATTCTACTCACTAACATACCATATGAGGAATGTAATGTTAGCTACTAAAATAGTGGCTTCAACACTTTTTCTGGAAAAGCAGTGAAAGCCACTTGTGCATCTTTGATTCTTCCAACCAACAGTTCTTATCTACTTTTCATGGAATAGTAGGAACCAAATGTACATGTTACATTCAAGCCCAAAGTACGAGCTACTTTTGTAAGCCTCGAATTATCTGATGCTCCTGAGTCAATAACATAATTACTATGTTTGTGGCTAGCTATGAGAAGTGTTACACAGAATGGTTCAAATTTCTCATTAGACATGAAGAGAATCCAGCCATGAGACTTTTGTGGAGATCAGGGAGAGGGAGTGGGTAATAGACCTTTATAAGTATTGGGTGAAGTTTTGATTTGGAATTCATGAATTTCACTACTTTGGAAAAATAATTTGAGTGATTTTGGTAAAATTTTGCCTCAGAGATTTGAATTTTCATCTTCTTAATGTGGTTGATGATATCAAAAGATCCAGAGGTGGATGGGGTATAAAAGGCTTACTAGGAATGAGGGGAACTTTGGGTTTATCAAGTTTAGGATTTGAAGGAAAAGGAGTTCCAGAAGTGAAGTTAGAAGGAAAATAATTAGCTTTACTCACCTTTTGTTTGGAGGTAGTGGGAATAGGGGCTCCTCTTCATACAACTACTTGAATAGTTATAGGAATTTCTTTAGATTTTTAGGATTTTTTACCACTTTTTCCTTCCTGTTCATTTTTTCCCCAAGTCATAACAACATATGAATCGCTATTCATATCTAACTCCTACTTCATTGTATTCATCATCATCATCCATACCTTTAGTAGTGAGGAAATGAAAGAGGTGATACTCAGGTCCAAAATATTCTTGTTATTCATTAACTTCTTCCTCAGGCTCTTCATAGTCTTCATTTTCTTCTCCATCATCAGGTTCTTGAACTTCACAAGTTGCATTGACTATAACCTTGATCACTAGACATTTAATAGCCAACCTAGTCTGAGAAGAGGGAAAATCATTCTTAGGCTGAAAATTCTTCCTTGGGATATCTCGGTAAGGAGAATGTTGAGACAATTGCTTCTTGATAGAAATAAGGTCATTTTCCAACTTATGCACTAATTGATTAGAATTAGCTCATGAAGAATAAGATTCTTAGGCTTAGTGGGATCTTTTCTTAACTTACCAAACATGATTAGATCATCCTCAACACTGATAACCAGTTGTTGATCATCCCCCAGAGTCAGAATATTATCCCTCCTTAACATATAAATTACTTCGGGAAACTACCCGTTTAGGAAAAAACACTTTTTTATTTGATCTACAGGGCAAGTGGCTTGTAGAATTTTATGAATCAATTTGTTGAATTTGGCCACAAAATCCCTCATGGGCTCATATGGTTCCTTATTAATTTTAGAAAATTTAGCCAAGAGGGCATGCACATCTTCAGTAGGTTTAAAACATTGCTCAAATTGAGTTGTTATGGTAGTCCAACTAGTAATTGAACCAGCTAGAAGTTGATAAAACAAGTCAGCATAATTATCTTGTAATGTTTCTATAAAGAGCTTGATAGACACATTGTCATGTTCAACACCAAGGATTCCACATGCCACAATAAAAGCTGCAATATGTTCATCTTGGTGAACCTTTCCATCACCTCGAAATTTAGAAAAACTTTTCCTATTTTCTCTGGGTAATTCATGTAATGGTTGAGGAAGAGCAAGAGGTCCAACACACTGTCCCCACAATAATGGTGCTACCATACTTGGAAAGATTGACTGAAGGGGAAATCTAACTCCTAAAAGCACTAGAGCAAAAAGGTTAGGGCTTGCTTAATCTTAAGAACTACTGGGTTTAGAGACTCTGTCTTTATTAGGAGGTGTGCTTGTAGACCAAGTTCTTTTATTCTTTGTCACCAAAGAAAGAGAGAAACCCTGGCATTCAATCCTGTTTGAAAATGGAAATCTTCAACACCTAGGGCTTTCTGACCATGAGTATAATCTTTGACTAGCTAGTTTACAAATCTAGTCTTGAAGTTATTCTAAAAGGGATATGCTAAAATGAATTCCCTAGTAGAGTCGGCATAAACTATTGGTTTTTAAAATATTACTTTATAATAATCAACAGTCATGGGACAAGTCCCTCCTATTTATGAGAGAGGTTCCCTTATTGAAAGTAAACAGTTAAGGTTATATACAAATATACAAATTTTATATTTATGGCGACTTCTGATACTTTGAAATGTTTCATACAAACATAGATTATTAATACTTAAGAGTGGAAGAAAAAATAAACTGAAAGGGAAGAAGACAACAATACTTTCAAGTAATATAGATAGAATAATATAACCTTATACGTACTTGGAAAAAGGAACACATAATAGAATCATTCACATTAGTAATATATGATATTATTCCATAGACACAAAGTTCTAGAAATCATATCACAAGAACACAAAGTTTCTTAATATGAAAGATCAATGATTCATGAATTTCAAATGAGAACATAAAGGACAGTGAACAAGAATGAGATATAAGGAATAATATTTTCTATTGATTTAATTTCAATTCTAATACATTTCACAAGTATCAAATCACAACCCTTAAGAATAGCATGAAGATCCTACCAAATAGCTTACACAGAAAGTTACATTCAGTTCCAACTGTAATTTCTCAAAACATGGCCAGAAGCCTGTAGATTATATTAATGTGAAATCAACCGGGTATAATGGAATGAGCTGCAATACTTATAAGTATTATACATCTGAATACAAACAAAAGAGGAGTTGCAACAATGCAACAACCAATATAATAGATTCTAATATTACATCTGGGAAGAACATAATTTTTATAACTACATAACAAGTATACCCATGAAAATAATAAGCCAAATATGGTTGATAAAACCATATAACAAAATACAACAATAATATGGTTTATAATATAACCATATAACAACATTATTTAAAATAAAATTAATTAAATAATAAATTTATATTATGCATAATTATTTAACCTAACATCCCCCCCCTAATTGTGCATTGTCTCAAGAGATGAGGAGATGAAATTTCTAAACAACTCGAACTTGTCACGTGCAAGTGACTTTGTGAAGATATATGCCCGTTGTTCAGCTGTTGGACAAAATTGAAGTTGGATGTTGTTCTTCAACACATGTTCACATATGAAATGAACCTGTAATTCAATGTGCTTTGTTCTCTCATGAAAAACTAGATTGTGAAAAAGTTTAAGAACACCTTCATTTTCAACATACATGGTGGTCGGTTTGTCCTGTGGTATTCCAAGTCCATCTAGTATGCAACGTAGCCAAATTACTTCACAAACAACTTCTCCTATAGATTTATACTCAAATTCTATGGAATATCGAGAACCTAAGTGTTGTTTCTTGCTTCCCCCATGATATTGGTCCAGATCCCATAAATAATACAAATCCAGAAGTGAATTTTCTATCATCAATGTTACCTACATGATCTAAATCCGTATTTCCAGTCAAGAAGAAGTTGTCATTCTTCTTGTATTCTAGACCAAGATCCAATGATCCTTTGAGATATCTTAAGATGTGCCTTGCTACTTTCCAATGAAAAACTTTGGGTTCCTACATGAACCTAGATAAATAGCACACTGCAAAGCTAATAGCTGGTCTAGTGTAGGTCAGGTAAATGAGACTCCCAATCAACTACCGATAGAGAGTGGAACTTACCTCAGGAGATGGATCTAAATGAGATAAATACAATCTGTTCTCCATAGGTGTAGAAATTGGTGGGCAATCCATCATCCTGAATTTATTGACCATTGTCTTGGTATATTTCATCTGAGAAAAAAAGATGTGTTCCTCTTTCTGCCATACTTCCAATCCAAGACAATCATGCATCAACTCAAGATCTGGTCATGTCAAATGATCGATTAAGATCTTTCTTTGTTGCATTGATCATCCTCACCGAGCTACTAGTGATGACTAGATCATCGACATAGACAACAACAATCAAAATCTCCCCCCCTTTCTTTTTTGAGGTAAATATTGGGATCGTATGGAATTTATAACAAATCCATGTTGTATGAGATGATCATCAATCTTGATGTACCATGCCCGGGGTGCCTGTTTAAGGCCATACAAAGATTTCCTGAGTGTACATACCTTCGCTTCTTGACCAAGTACTACATATCCCTTAGGTTGAGTCATGTAGACTTCTTCTTGTAAATATCCATTCAGGAAGGCACTTTTTACGTCCATATGATGGAATTTCTATCCAAATTGTGTGGCTAGATCAAATATCATCCTGATCATCTTGATCTTAGCTATGGTTGAAAATTTCTCCTCATAGTAAATGCCTTTTTTTGTGAATACCCATTTGCTACTAGTCTCTCTTTATACTTATCCATTGTCCCATCTACTTTGTACTTTGTTTTGAATATCCATCTGCATCCAATGGGCTTCTTCCATGGTGGAAGATCGACAAGGTGCCAAGTGTTATTTTTCATCACTGATTTATATTCAGAATCCATGACATCTTTCCAATATTTTTACTGTAGGGCTTCCTGGACTGTAGAGGGTTCATCAGATTAAATTACTTTACTCATCTAAGAAAAGTTAACTTCTTCTCTTTCTTTACTGTGAGTCCATGGTCCAGGGGTGGATGTATCTGATGGAGCATCCATTCTTGCATCTCGTAATGTGCTAGTACACCACTTGGGCATACTCTAAATTATTCCTGTGGGTCTTGGTTCTATCTGATCAACACCATCATCCCCATCGTCACTTTCCTCATCTGAGGGAACATCAACTTCAATTTTTACAATTGGTGAAAAATCTTCATCTGGTGAGTCTGGAGGAGGATAATTTGCTTCCTTCTTCTAAAAAAAAAATCAACATCTATGCTGGTGTAGACTTTTATGGTCTTTAGATCCATCAATATGTACCCAAGAGTCTCTTCACTATACCCAATGAAGATAATTTTCTGTGACTTCATGTCTAATTTCTTTCTTTTTTTTCTTGGGTATGTGCATACTTTCTTTACACCCGAAATAATCTAAAGTGTGCAATAGATGGTTTCTCCTATGACCGTGCTTCTTGTGATGTTACTCCTTCAAGAGCAACTGTGAGCACTCTGTTAAACAAATACACTGTTGTTTTTGCTGCTTCTGCCTAGAATGTCTTTGTAAGTCTAGAATCATTGATGATGCATCACACCATTTCCATGATAGTATGATTTCTTCTCTCAACAACACCATTATTTTGTGGTTTTTGTGGAGGAGGCATTTGTTCGATGAATCCCATGAGTTTGTAGTTAGTCTTTGAACTCATTACTAGTGAATTCCCCCCATTGATCTGAGTGGAGAGTTATGATGTGATGACCAGTTTCATTCTCGATTACTACTTTGAACTTCTTGAAAGTTTCAAAATATTAACTTTTCTTGCGAAGACAAACAAATTCACATTTTTCTGGAGTAGTCGTTAACACAAAGCATGAAGTATTGGAACCCAAAATGACTTGGTTACATCAAATGCAAAGATCAGTATGAACCAGGTCAAGTTTTCCATGAGCTCAAAATGCACTCTTCTTAAACGAAACTCTTTGTTGTCTTTCCTGCTAGGTAGTGAGGACATTTATCTGTATCCTTTTGAAGAGATGGTTGCCCATGTACCATATTGTGCCAACAAAGTGTCTCGAGATACTTGAAACTTACATGACCAAGTCTCCAATGCCACAACTGTGCTGAGGTGGAGTTCTTAGCCACAAGTTCTTGATCATCTCTATGAACAAAATCAAGTTGGAACATGCGTCCCACATTGGAGGATTTTGCAACTATTTTCAAACCTCATGGTTTATCTCGAATTAAACATGTTTTCTTGCCAGAATGACTATCAAAGTCAATGTTTAGGTTTTGATCAAGGAGTTGATTGACTGAAAGAAAATTCTTTGTTAACCCACAGACATATAAGACATTTTATAGTCTAGAGTTGCGTGAACTAAGGGGTAGAGAAATGTTCCCAATCCTCTTAACATGTATATCAAGAATCATCTCCCAACGAAACATGATTTTTTCATGGCATGTCCCTCATTGAAATAAAATAGTATCTGTGGCTGGTCATGTTTTGAGTGGCCCTAAATCAACATACCTAACATCACTAGATGACATGGATGGTTCACTTGATCGAGCAGTGAACAAGTAGTCTTCATTGTCTGACTGTTCTTGTTGCCAGCAATATTTCCTTGTGATGGGGTCTTCTTTTCCAATTCCCCTTTTTCTGCCTATGATTTTTGTTAGAATGTCCCTTGTAAGATTATTGTTGTGGAGGTCCAGAGTTGCTTGATGAACCTTTCTTGTAAATATTATACAAACAATATTTTAAGTCATGTCCTCTTTTACAAATTGGACATTGTTTCTTTGGTTATGTATCCCCTTGATGATAATTTTGATTTTGGGAATTTTGATAGGAATTAGGTTTTCCTTTACCTTTTCCTTTCCATTTTTGATGTGAAGAAAGTGCATGTTCTTCTTCATCATCCTTATTGTGCACTACTTCCTCTTATTGCAATAGGTTTACCAATTAGTGTTTTTACAAAAATGTGGTAAGAAGAGGGGGAGTGCTCTCAGAACAATGGGAACAAGAGCATCATCTAAGACTGCTTCTCCCAAGGCTAGAAGTGAAGCCCTCAACTTTGCAACTCTTCTAAAGAAAGCTTCGATTTTCTCATTGTGCTTGAACTTCAATGTGTGTAACTAACTTTGTAAATTTAGTATAAAATTATTGTTCTTGGCCTTGTATACTATGCTCAACTTATCCCATGCTTCTTTGGGTGTTGTGGCATCATGAACGTGGGTTTGCACATCTTCAGACACTCCAAACAAGATGATGAGTTTGGCTTTTTAATCTGCTCTATCATACTGCCTCTGTTGTGTTGTATCAGTAGTTGATCTGGTCAGATTACCAGTCACAACATCCCAGATCTCTTCAAACTCAAGTTGTGTCTTGATTTTTGTCTTCCATGCAGCATAGTTGTTTCCTCTTAGTAGTTGTGAATTTGGAAGATAAAATTTGGGGGAATTAGTGCCCATTTTGTAGAAATCACTGAGAGGGTTTGGCTCTTATCACTCCAGGTATAAGGTCTCCCAATCTATATACTGTCAGTCTGATATACAAAACCTTTCTATATACGTGCCCTTCCGATATACCTGGTGGTACATGGAAGAAACTTTCCCTTTCTATATACCTGGCTGTATGTGAAAGAGGAGTTAACGTACGTGAAAGAATTCAATACGCGGTACCAAGACAGTACTAAAAGAAGTCTGTGAGATTATTGACACCGGATTAAATAAATATCCTCATACGCATGCGTAACTTCACTATATATTTGGATAATTTCTCAGGCTAGATTTATGTCGTGTAATCATTCACAGATGGATGGAATGGCTCATAGTGTGTGCACTATGACCTTATTATTCCTCATCAATTTAAAGGGTTAAATGCCTAGACTGACGTTGTTGAAGCTATATTAGGCATTAAGTGCAGTAGTAGTCACGACGGATTTACCCATAAGTGCTTCCCAGAGGCACCGTATACACCGAATGCTGCGAATGAGATATAGGATCTCGTGAGTATTTCAGAACCAATTTTTTTACTATTTTTTATTACAATTCTGCTAGTTTCTGAGCAGTTACAAAGTTTGCAGTTGACTATGGCAACCTGTAAATTAGTACAATATTTTGAAGTATATAAAATTTCATTCAAAAATCTTGAAAAATTGAATGACATGCATTTTTTTGTGTTGCGGGCCCTAGTTGGCCTTTGGAGCCCAGAATGACCCACTATGCAAAAAACTTTGCAAAAATATAGCTGAAAATGTAATTTGTGGATAGGCCTCCTTTTGTAAAAACTGCCTGAAATCAAAAAATAGGTCTTAATGGGAAATTTTTCCCCTAAATTATGGTTTTTTCCTGTTAAATTTAGTTAGTTATAACTGAATTTGAGTTTCCCACTAAATTTAGCGGTTCCACTAAATTTTCCACAAAATTTGAAAAGACAAGTTTGGGGTGGGATTCAAATTCCACACCTCCCACTTATAAGTCATTTGGTCTATCCACCTTGGCCGCTTGTGCACTTGTGAGATAAAATGAACAAACTTGTATATAAATAAAGCTGAATTTGACTCACGTCTTACAAATGATGACTTAGCAGAGGGTCCATGTGGAGTACATGCGTGCCAATGCGGATTAGTGTTTCTTTTTCCCAAAACATGGATTTGAAAAATTTATTCATCTCTACGCTGCTTTGTGTTTACTCTCCAATGCTTTGATAAACTCCTTTTACTTCTACCACTGCCTACCTTTTTGTGTACAAGTCATTTTTTATAGATTAAACGTTTGTTTATTTCAGGTTGTTTTGATCACATTGTGATTTTGTGTAGGGTCGACTAAATTTTTGCAGGTTGTATTTTAAATGTTGATGCCTTGGCTGCTTTTTCTAATGCCTTTTTATGTCTTATGGAGGTTGATTTCTGATGGATTTTTCTTGAATGTTATTTGTGGTTGCAGATTCAAGTCATGGAGGTCACTGCGCTAGCCGTGGAGGACATTGCTCATGGATTTCTATATGTAAGATCCAAATCCAATGGTCCTTACCTTAGGGAGATTTTAAAACAGACTGTGCAGAGGCAGGGGACTCATTTTGTATTTGAAACGGCTCGGCTAGTGAAAACAAGAGACTTGATGGAGCACAACTCAGTGCTTGTAAAATCCTCAACTCGTTCAACACTAATAACATAGCACATAATCCTCCAAATCTGGTGCTACTTTCATTGTTAGCTATGGCTAACACAGTCACTAAATTTTAGTGGCAAAACCCCTAATGGGGATAAAATAATTTATATATATATATATATATATATATATTAAATTCCTAAAACAAATTTTGCCTGGTGCACCAGCACCAGTGCAAAAACAATTTGTGTTCCAAACACCTGGAATGGAAGATGGGGTTGTGGAGATGCAGGGATGTCTGGGAAGTTGTTGGAGGCAACACAAGATCTCCTGGAAAGAAAATTCTTCTCCAAGAATCTTCTCTTCCTACTGTAACCTCTCTTCAACCCTTTGCTACTTCATAAGACCAGATTCTTGCTCTAGTACCAAATGTAATTTCACAAAACAGGGATGGAAGCCTATAGATTATATTAATGTGAAATCAACCAGGTACAATGAAATGTGTTGCAATACTTATAGGTATTGTACAACTGAATACAAACAAAAGAGGAGTTGTAAAAATTCAACAACCAATACAGTAGCTTCCAATATTACATTCAATAAGCACATAATTGTTATAACTACATTATAATTATACCCGTGAAAATAATAAGCCAAATATGGTTGATAAAACCATATAACAAAATACAACAATAATATGGTTTATAATATAACCATATAACAACATTATTTAATTAATAAAATTAATTAAATAATCAATTTATATTATGCATAATTAGTTAACCTAACATCAACTTCTTTTAACCTAAAGATTAAAGACTACTTAATAAATACATTAATAGAATGTCTTTAATCAAGTATTACATCATGGGTTTTTAAAACCCCAAAATAAAAGAAGTGACTTAGGACTCGGGAGCAGAAACATCCGAAGGAGATTTAGAAGGACTAACTGTCTTAGAATCTAATGTATAAATATTTTCAATGCTTCAACTATCTCCATGCACTTTGGGATGGTAGTGTTGGAAGTGGCATGAGTCCACATGCTAGGAAACTTCTCCATATCCTTCTCAAACTCTATGTTTTCCATAAATTCTTTGTTTTCCTCGGTTATAGCTGATTGGAGAGAGTAGACATCTTTCATCTTCTCTTTAGACATTGAACCTTCTTTGAAAATATCTTCCTTGAAAGTTTCAAACTGAGCCTTGATCTCCTAGATAGAAAACTGATTACCTAAGGCTTCATTCTGGATCTTAAAATGAATATATTGGAAGGCAGATAAAACACAAATCTTGAATGCTTCCACTTTCTACCACATGTTTTTCAGTTCACCCACTGCTTCCTCCAAAACCTTGATATTCCAATCAATACTGAAAACCTAAGATTTTGATAGCTTGTTCTCGACTTCATAAAATAATTTTCTTGCCAATAAAATATTCTCATCTATCTAGCTCATTGAACGGAGATCTTGAATACATTCACACTAGATATTTAGTTATTTTTCCAAGCCACTGATTATTGTGGTGAATTTCAGTTATAAATTGGACACCTTCACATATGGTTTGAAGGCCTCTTCAATGAAGTTCAATCCAGCCACTGTCATATCATCAATTAGTGCTTCAATGGCATTTCCATAGGTAGTATATTTGTGAATATCTTTGATGTTCTGGACTTCATATTTTTTGTGAACTATGGGAGGTGGAAGAGCAGTCATTGGGGCAAGATCTAAGACCTTATCCTTTTCCAATAGGGATTTTATAAAATTTGAAAAGAACTTGGTTACGTTTTTCCAATTGCTCCATAGTTTGTTTACCCTTATCCACTCATTCAATGACACTAGTCACATTTTCTCTCAGGTTACGAACCTCACTTCTAGGTGTAGACTCCTAAAGTGGGATTCTTGTAAGTTCTAGATCAGAAACCAAAAGATATTTCTCCTCCTTTTCCACCTTAGGCTCTACAATATCCATGAACTACTAACCCTGTTAATATGACACTGGTCTTGAGGTGGTCTTTACTTTCTTTTCCGAAGGAGGAGGAGTAGTACCGAGCAAGGCGGCCACAACATCAAAAATGGGAACTACAACTTGAGAAGAAGACTTCCTTTTCTTGTTCTCAACGAAAAGTGTAACAAAAGAAAAGGAAGAGGAAGAGATAAAAGGAGCAATATATCCTAGTGCAAGTGAACTCATTGCACTCAATGTCTTCACTACTGATGTCTCCAATGGGGAAGTTGCCAAAATTTCAAAAATATCCTTAGAAGAAGTATCCATCAAACCTAGAGGTTCAGTCATTTGACCTTCATTTTCTATCTCAACAATAATGACAAGGGTTTCTTCTTCTTCTTTCATCTCTTCACTGTTATCCTCACTTAAAACAACAATATTTTTTGACCCTATAGGGACCTTTGGCTGCTCCAAAAGAACTTCTTCTTTAACCTTCTCTTGTTTGATGGCTTTACCTTTCTTCAGGTATACCTATGTCGAGGAGGATTGAGTAGATTGTTCATGCACCTTAATATTGGGCATAGGTTCTTCTTTCCTAGGAGAAGAATTTTCTTTTGAATATTTGGACACAAGGGACATGCAAAGCCGAAATATATGATCCAAGAGGAGTGTGGAAAACATGGGTCCAGAGAGCATAGGTGGTCCATGGGGCACTAGGACATGTGGGATCCATGGAACGGATTCGGCGGATGTGGAAAAAGTGTGTCTAGAGAGCACAGATGGTCCATGGGATGCAGGGACACGAAGGATACACAAACCCAAAAAAGTTGATGAGTAGAGTAATGCAGAGAAAGCGGAAAATTGACAAACAAGAGGCCCAAGTGTACTTGGGACACATGGGACAAAAATGTCTGACTTAACTGACAAGTAGAGTAGTGCATAGAAAGTGTAAAATCAGTGAACTGGAGGCCTGATGGCACTTGGGACACAAGGGACAAAAATATCTGATTTAGCCAAAAAACACTAAAAATTGCTCCAAAGAATGAAAATTTGTAACTTTTTGAATTTCTCTCTTCAACAGAACCCTTCCAAAGGATTATGACTCAATTTTTTTGAATTTTTCTTTGAAAAAGGAGGGAATTTTAGGGTGAGAACACATGAAAGGACCTCACTAAATCCTCTGTTGATGGTGTAGCTAGATCCACTATTACCACATTATCCTAAACATATAACACAAATTCCAAGATGTTGTGGTGGGAAATATCAATCAGTGAGTATAATATTGCAGCATTCAGGGCCATAGAGGAATTCATCGAAGGTCATGCAAGAAGTGTTTCGCATCTCAGCGGTGTCCCGATGACTCTTTGGGGCAATGAGAAAGAGAGTAAAAGAGCCAGAGAGGAGCTCGATAAGACGGATGCTGCTCATATGACCACGCTGGGTATGTACCATGCTTGGAAAAAAGTAAAGATGAGTATTGATCAAGCGGCCAAGAAGTAGTCCAGTTTTACTACTACTTCTTGGCTGTAGGCTTGCTGTTTTGTTGCCGTTGTTTTGCTGTTAAGTCTCGTTTGTGTTGTTGTTTCTAGGCTTCGGTGTTCTTTGCTGTAACTTTTGTGCTTTGATACAGCTTCTCTGCTCCTCTCTCTTATTCAGGCTTTTAGGCCTCCTTTTGTACACAAGGGTATAGTCCCTTTCAAAAAACTATTTACCAATATTAAAAAAAAAAAATATCAATCAGTGAGTGTGCCTCCTCTGGCGTATAATATCTAAAACCAAAAACTGATGCTACGAGAATGAATCTTGATCATAGTAGGATTATTGTCTTCATTTGAGGCTTACAATATTTGATAGGCATTTATTTTTTATTTTTCATCTTGGTCATGACCACTATTTCAATGATTTGATTCCCAACATATGTTTTAAGATTTTAAACATTTTCATAAGCCTCTTGATGTTCTGTGTTTACCATTTTCTCTAAATTATATTCTTCACGTACATTGGCTCAATTTTGATGTGTTGCTAATGTTTTTTTATGATGTGATATACATAGCGCTTTGATCTTTAAAAATGAAAATGGGTACAAGGATGGATATGAAGAATAGAAAACATCACCTTCTCCATCTTGGTCATTTTTTAAAAACCTGACTTCATGATGAGAGCATAATTTTCTTCAGTACAGTCAACATTAAGATATTCAAGTACATTCTTCATCGTGCATTCCTTATTGACAGGGAATTTATCATGAATTATATCATCCTTAGGATAATCTAATACCATGTCATAAATTTGTTCATCTTTGAGAATGTCTAAATCTTCATGAAAGGATAATGACGACAAGGTTGGGGTTAAAACAAAAAGATAATGTTTTTTCCAATCTTGAAAATTATGAGCTTGTAAATCCATCTCCATGATGAGTTCATCCTCTTCTTGAGTAGAATCAACTCAAAGAGACCAAAGAATATTGTCATTTGTGAATTCCTCTTTGAAAGAGTCATCCTCTCCCAATGGGAAAGAGAAATTTTTGTATTCACAATCATACTCATTGAATGGAACTTCATATTGAAAATTGAGAACATAATTAGAAATTAATAGTAGTGGCAATGAGACAAGACCAAGAGCTCAGGGTTCATTTTAAGAAGGTACCTCGAAAAAATTAGTTTAGAAATTTTAGCAAATCTCAAAAATCAAATTTCGAATCATTGGTGAGTTTCTAAAAAATGTTTCGCGGCAAAGGCGATTTCATAGAGAGAAATTTTCCGTAGTTTCAAAAAGTAGGCTGGGAAGGTTAGCATGAAGGTTGGCGATGAAGGTCGGTGACGAAGGTTGGTCGAGTGGGTTGGATGGCTGAAAATTGATGGAATGGGTGATTAAGGGTTAGAAATGTAAGGGTTAGACAGGTGGGTTGGAAAAAAAAGGGTTAGACGGCTAAGGTTTGTACGAATGGGTTGGAAAGCTATATGGTTGGATGGTTAAGGGGTTGGATAGGTGGGGTTGATAGGTTGATTGGATGATGAATGGTTAGATGGGTGGGTTGTATGGGTAAGGGGCTAGACGAGTGGGTTGAATAACTAAGGGTTGGATGGAAAAGGGTTGGATGGGAATGAGGTTGGATGGGTAATGGTTAGATGGGTGGTTTGGATAGGTAACAGTTGGACAGGTGGGTTAGGTAAGCATGGGGTTGGATGACTAAGAGTTGGACGACTAAGGACTAGATGGGTGGGTAGGATAGTTGGGAGTTGGATGACTCAAGGTTGTATGGGTGGTTAAATGCATTGGATGGTATAGGGGTTAGATGGATCAGGGTTGGGAGGGTGGGTTGGATGGTTGATGGGTTAGACATTTATAGTTTTGGAAAAAAAAGGGTTGGACGGTGGGTTGATCAGTTGATGGGTTAAACGGATAATGGTTGGATGGCTACGTTTTGGACGGGTTCATTAATTATGGGTTAAGAAGCAACCTTGGCTAGCCAATAATTTTTAGTTACATTTCCTTTGACCCATTCAGAACCCTATAAATACCCCTACAAGGTTCATTTCTTCACTTTTCTATGAAAATTTCCAGTGCTCTGAGCTCTCCAATTTTAAAAATTCTTCCAAATTTCAACAATGAAAAGAACCACATCTACTCCTACACCCAAATTCCAATACAAAAACCTCATGTGCCCATAGATTTTAGCCCTTCTAAAATAAAAAGACACACAAAAGGATTGGCTCAAAAAATCTTAATATATTAGGCTTATGGGCATGCCCCAATTCGATACTTGATACTTCGGTGCTTGATTACCTTCTCACCTTTTACAATGAGAATGATGGAAAATTTTCCGTTCTCTTGGTGCATCTAAGACATCGTCAAATTTCATTCACAATCGAGCCCGTAGACATACATCGGTTAATTGGGTTACCATTCAAAAAATAAGCCCGCCTATTACCACAAAGGTTGTCCTCAAAGACGAAGAATTTTTTTTTTTTGAGTCTTATTATAGTGTGTGTAGGTTGATGGTAAGTTTATTATTTTCAAATTATTTTTCTCTTAACATTTTTTCCACCACCTAATCCTCTAACATTTTTTTTGCTTATTGCATGTAGAACTTAATAGTTCATAATAAGGCTTACTTCTTCATGATATTATGGACATAAGCCACAAAATTTCTTGCAGTTGCATCACTTTTTCAATTATGAAGGCATATTTTTTACAGGTAAAATTTGGGGGCATTTCACGTGTTTTTTTGGCATTTTAGGGTTTTTTCAAGTTGATGGGAAACTAAAAGGTCAAGAATTCTAAATTAATGAGAAAAATATTTTTCCAAGCTTATGGATTTTTGTAAATAGTGATGTGTATTTTGGAGGTATTTCGACCAATCTTATAGATGGATGCAAGATTGTACACTGAGTTATTAGATAAATATTTATTATTGATATTGTAGGCATGGATCTCCTCTCTCTCCATCTATATTTCAAAAAGCTTACACTTGTTAACTGCAATTTCTAATCAGTTTTGTGTTATATGGGATAGGGCGTGATACAATAATCAATTAATATTTTACTAATATATTGTCCTTATTTATAATGATTGGTCTGATAAATTACTTGTAGTGGTGTGTTCCATGGGGTTACGATAAGTTGTCAACATGGCTTATCTCCTGCGGAGGTGGCTTCTCCTTTTCTACTTACATTTCATAAGGGGAAGATATCAAATATTCTCATTGAAAATCCTTATACATGGTCTCTGTCTGATCCTGACATAGGGTGATTCAATGGTATTAACTCTTTTAAGACCTCGTAATATTATCTTCTTACGTGTTGTGGTTTCATTATAGCTAACAATCACTATTTACCCTCACATTTAACAATTGGGATTGATCATCACGTATGTCTCAAAAATACTGAAAAAATCAAATCTATGAGCAACTAAGATAAATAATATGTAGATAGTACTCTATTTTAATATAAAAAACCTATGTATTTCTTCCACATTTATTCATTAATTTCAGAAACTACTGATATAGGTGATGATGATCAAATTCATTTTGACATAAGGGATTGACATGTTACATTTGCAGTCTCCAAATTTGCAAGGTAACTTATACTGTTGACATCAACTAGTATGTTTGTATCAGTGGTTTCTACTCATTTAGAATTATGTCAAGGGCCTAAACCGTAACAATGACACTACAAAACAAAATTGTTGAGAGCATCTTGTAGGTAATATATCTTTTTGAGAATATACACACTCACATATATCTTCCTTTAGTACACTGCCAATACATTCATGTCAATTATAAATAGAGGAATATGTAGCACGCAAGAATTTAAGGCATATCTATGTACAATCAGCTGGAGTAGTTCATCTCATTGTGCAACAACATAATCTTCTTGTTCATATCGCTAGGAGGTGCACATTAAGTTGTAAGAACCTCACATTTATTTTCAAAGATATTACCCTTGATTAGGAGTATTTGGGAATCTATATTAGTGATGGTGACAAGGGATAATCCCATGTAGATCCCTCATTGATATCATTCATAGTGTACTCTGCCTCAACTACAACAAGAATATATAATGTGCTAATACTGGTGTAAACATGACAATAGGACTATATGATCATTATCCATGTTAAAAATAATGAAGAATAATAGAATGATGAAAAGACACATTTTATATTCTATAAATCTTTTATTAGATAGTATGGGGGAAAACAATTGAAGAGGTTGTAATGTTGGAGGTCCCTAGGAACCCGTAAAATACAACGGAGAGGAGAGAATATAGAATAGTGAGAAACAAGATGAATACAACCTCTACCAGTGGCTAGAAGACCATAAAAATGCAAACCTAAAGTGAATTCAACCTCCACTACTGTAACAGATGCCCAACTAGCAAAGGTCAATGACGACTTGACCAAAGACAGATTAGTCAGGGACAAGTTGTCTCTAGTGAAACTCCAAGTAATTACAACGATCTTGATGTTTGGGTGGGACCTTATGTCCATCCTTCTTGGAGTTACCTTGATAGATTCCCTCATCCCATCTCCATGTATTATTAGCATGACACCCAATGGTCAACAAAGAAAACTTTGTTCACACGTCATTCATAGCAGAATCCCTTAATTTAAGAAAAATTTGTGAGTGAGTCAACTGTCGTTCTTGATCAGTGACCACTATCCTAGTCTATTACAACCACTATAATCATATTTAGGGCCCTCCCACCCATTGGACCTAATATGACCGAAATTTTGTTACCCTCCCTTTTGCAGAGAAACTTCAACCGATGACCAAAGCTTCTGAAGGAAACACAGAATTGATTTTTGAAGCATCAATTAAGGAATAAGCCTTGATAGCCAGAGACTCACCTCAACAATTGAAGGTATACCCACATAGCTGAGGTGTTAAATAAAAATTATATCTACATTAAGTGAGAAGATAATGCAATCTTAGGACCGAATAAGTTGTCATCTCTGAACATGGGTTCACTTACTGAAGAGATATTATAGACGTAGATGCAATAATTTGTGATTATGGATCAAAAGACATAGCGATGTAGGAACCATATATTCCAGAAATCTTATAGTGTACATATAAACACATGGACAGGATGTAATAGTGGGTACTAATGATGGAGATCTAAAACCCACAAATGGATCCTTTCATGGTTGAAAATATGACTCATCAAAATCTAGAAACAATTAAAAAAGTAGAACCAATAGTAATAACTACATGTATATGAAAACAAGTGTCAGATATATAAGTAAAATTAAATTCATATTGACAGGTACTGTTCGTAATAGTGTCACACAAACTTGTGAATAGGAATCTACAAACATAGTGGACACCCACATTTTTTTTTTTTTAATGTCACGTGAGGTAAATTGTAAGGAAAACTTATGATATAGAAACATAGAGAAATAAAATCACAAATGACCTCATAAATATATCCCCAAACATTACACACCCAAGGTTTGAGAAGATAATGACAAGGATCTTAAGATGGCGTATAACCATGAAACAAAAAATAGTTTTCACAATTTTGCACACTAACATAGGAATTAACATGATAGTAGAAAACCAAGAATTTTGTAATGTATTTTGATGAGGCAAAGTACAAGGACAACATGTATAGATATCAAACTCATAGTGCAGAAATAGAGTGTCAATGTTTCACAAGTCACATGTGTTAGTATTATTATCTCATATGATACATAATTGTTAGTGTAAAATAACAAGCACCCCTTGAGTGTCTGCAACTCGATGGGTTGAGAATGTCAGTGTAATAGCACAACATGGAGCATCTCTCAAAGTGTGGGACCTTGTGAAATCGAGGAGAGATCTCTGGATGAAGGGGCGATTCCTATTCCTCTATTCAGGTGCACACAAATAAATTGCAGAGGGTTTACTCTAGAACCTATTCGTATCTTACCAAGGAGACAGGGTTAAGAAAGAATGTGAGAATAATAAACCTAAGTGACTAACGATGTGAGGCAACCAACAGGAATGTTAAACATCTGTTTTACAATTTAACACAGACCATAGAAATGCAATACGACCATGGCATGCACAGATAACGAAACTGTAATGGGAGATCAAAAGAAAACAATGAACACATGAAAGGGTTGAGAATCATCCAAAGACATATATTATTGCTCCAACATTTGATACAGTACATTACAGTAGCCCAAGAGCAAAAATATTTGTATTACAACTTGAATTGGAGGTTCGTAAAACTCCAAAAATTTGCATATTGCAGACAAGGGAAGAAGGGAGGGAGGGTGCAAAATAGAAATGTCCAACCCTTTACAAGGAGCCTAAGCTTATTATTTTATAAATTCAACACAAGGGAGAAGAAGGAGAGAGAGGCAGGGAAACCTAATTTTGGAGCTCTAGCTACCGAGTCATGAATGTTGTTGCAAATCCACCCACAATCTACCTAGTCCACCGCTCTATTGCTCTGTTTGACGTGTTGAAGAAGGAAGAATGGAATGGATCAAATCAAATCTAGATCTAGTTGCTTGCGGAGTAACTCAGATCACTACATTAATAGGCATGAAGACACTTTCCCATTTTTTCACCCACCTTAGCCTTGTCAAAATTAAAGTTTTATGGTTTCCATGGTAGAGACAAGGTTGAGACCTCTCCAATTGTGTAAAATTTGTTGAATTTCAGGCACTAGATTGAAAGATATGTCCATCTGAATGTTTGAGTCGGGTCCATACAAAAATGGTAATAACTAGTTTAGCTGAACGGGTCATTGGGCCGAAATTCACCTTGCCTCCCACTTTTGGCAAAAAAATACAAAAATGAAAAATTTGCCTTGTAGCCCCGCAATACCTTTTTGTTAAAAAATCATCTTCAGGTCCGTCGGTTCACATTTTCTCATTTGGGAAAAAAATCACTTCAAAGCCCACTGAACCACATGCAATTTAGGCATGACACATGGCTCCTTGGGCATCAGAAGAGGCATGACTCATTTTTATACTCTATACCCCTTGGAAACGAATAAAAAAACATTAAAATTACTTCCAGAGACCTACCTCCCCACTTTGATTTGGAAAATGGCCAAGTGGAGGGCTGGCACACGTTTGGGGACTGTCTTTGGATTTTGCTTTTGAAGTTGTGCCAAGCTCACACATGGCTTCTTCCATGGCTTTGCTTTGTTCCTTTATGTTATTTACTAAGTCCTTTTGCTTGGCGGGGCCATAAATCTGACCTGGGCCACGTGGATTCTCAATGCTCATTTGAGTTTTCCCCTTGAGTTTTACCATTTGGAGTTACGTTGTGCTGCCACATGGTACCTTGCACTGATTGTGCTCCACTTTGAATTTCCAACTATCGACTTTGTCCCTCTTTTAGACTAGGGACATGTGGAAGGCAAGTGCTTGTCTAAGGACCCACTTTTAGATTCATCTTTGATAATGCGCTTGGCTGACATGTGGAAGCCCTGCACTCCTTTGAGTCTCTGCTTTAAGTCACACCTTTTAATGTGAGTCGTTAAGACACATGATGCCTTCCACTTGCACTCTTATACTTAACTGATTTGGGTCCACTTTTTGATTTGACCTTTGTTGACCCCTAGCCATGTGGAGGGCTAGTGCAAGTTTGAGTCTCTGTCTTGGGCTCCCATCTTGAAACTGCGTCGAGCTGACACATGTTTCCTTCCACTTGTTTAGACTTTTTAATGGCCGAATCTATCCTTTATCGGGCCTGGGACACGTGGAAGCTTCATGCTTGTTTAGAGACTACTTTTTGAGTTTAATATTTGGATATTTGCTAATGAGGCACATGGAGGATTCCCCTGATTCCTCCATACTTAGCCAATTTTGGGCTCATTCTGAATCATTCGCAAAGCCCAAAAACTTTGAGTTTTTTCCATTTCTTTTCCTTTGGGATTCTAGTTTTCTTTGATAATGTTTACTTCCTTCCTTGACCCTGCTCCTCCATTTTAGAGCATGTTTGCAACCTGTTCGTTGGATTTGAAGTACAGAATTGTACGAAAAATCCATCCCTTGAATTTCTTCCGGCATAGGGTCATGTTTGATAAAAGTTTTTACGGGAAAAATTGAGATAACAAGAACTTGTCTGGAAGCTTTGAAATGTATTGACATCCCCCTTTTTGTAATTGTATTGGCCGAATATGCTTTATGAATTTGTACTTTTCTTCATAAATTAATCCACCACATGAGATAACATTTTCAATAGTACTTTCGGAATTGAAATTGTAACTATATATTGTTATTCAATTTCTACCTAATACAAATGATGTTTCTGTCTCTTTGTTTACGTAAATGTTTCTTAAATTTACTTGATTTTTTTTGTTTAAAATATTTACATTTCTAATTTCTTATAGATGTAAAATAAATCAATTAACAGATATAAAATATAGATATTTTCTTATTTCAGTTTAAAAACCAAATATAAAAAACAAATGTTTAATATTACATTTATTGTAAGTTGCAATCTTTGTACGAAATATGTCAATATTTATAATTTGTTACATTAAATTATTGTAATGAAATCTGTGTGAATTGAAACAATCTTGGATCAACACTTTCATTCGTGTCTTGGAAATCAATGGTAACATGATTTGTGGATATGTCTCGATCCCCTGGGTCAAGAAAAATATTACTAACTCCTCTTCTTTCTTCTAGTGAATTCCATAATGCAAGTGCTCTATCATAAGGGAAAGACTCCACTGACAACTTTCTAGATTCCTATCCAATCTGTTTTGAACATTCGATTATAAAAAGGATAGTGAACTTAAAACCCTCTCATCTTCCACAGAACTCAGAATCATAGTTTGATAGAGTATTATCAAATGTTTAAACATGAATACACATGAATACAAATCCATGAAGTATTATCAACTGCAGTAACCTCATGTATTGAAAGGGAAATATAGTTAGCCTTTTGAACACACAGTTTTAGGATCCTCCTTTTGTACTAGAGATAGACATTTTGCAATTTCCCAGCCACTCGTATTTGACCAATGAGATTGAGGAACATTCTCTAGACCAATAACTTGATACAGAATTTTATTTTCTCTAAAATCTGACATCATTCTTCCCCTTTTCAATATATGGAATACGGTAGCAAATTGAATACTTTTTGCATGCATTTTTGCCTCTATAGCTTTTCTCAATCTTTCTACTATGGTCCTAACTTTTTCATTCACATATTTCATAGATTTTTTTCCTTTTCATATTCTTCTACATATTTGACATATAGACAAATCTTTTACATCTTTCCATTTATATGTTCTGACTATGTTGCCATCCTTTTGCTTTTGGGAAATGTTTATTTTCCCACAATGCTTTTCAAGTGTGTCCGATTTTAGCTACATTGTGTGATCCTTCCCCTATTTCCAACCACATATTTTGCATCGACATTGTTTTGGAACATCATTACCATTTTCAGTGTAGACAGGTTCAATAAACAAATATTTTGCAGCCAATTCGAACTAGAATTTCCTTCTAATTGTCTATTTTTTCCTCTTTCTTTTGATATATTTTATTTTATTTTCTTAGGTATCAACTTTTGTATCTAGGTTCTCAATAGGAATATCTTGATTCTCATGTTTCCTTTTTCTCGAAATAGACCTTGGAGTAGAAGCTTCATCTTCTAGTGTGTCATGAGAATTCAATAAATTTTCTTGTACTTCTATGTCATCAAGGGACATAATGTTTTCCTCAACATATAATGGATCATCAATATCTTTAAATTGATAATTTTGTGAAGGAATTTCTGAAACGTCTTCTTATAATTCTATAAAATTGTTACGAGTATAGTATTAATTTTATTTATAGTTAAATTTTTACATAGTTCAAAGAGTTCCAAGAGTAGTATGAAAAACATAATTATTAAATACTTAAGATTAAATATACTGTAAATAGCACATGCCACATACCGATATTTTTAGCTGGTACATAAACCCCCTTCATTTTTTGTGATTTTATAAACAAACAAAGCAAAGTATTTCTAGTATCCATGACTGAATTAGTATCCATCTTACCCTGATTTCTAGTATCCATGACTGCTTAGGGATGACTCTTATGTTTGAAGGCTCTGACATTGGATGGTTTAGGGTTAGATGGTAGTGGTTAGATGGTAAAAGGTTGGACAGAAAAGGCTTGGATGGCTCTGTGGTTGGACAAAAAAGGTTTGGATGACTGAGGGGTTAGAATGGTCACTGCTGAGGGGTTAGATGGATGAGGGATTGGATGAATGAGGGGTTGGATGGATTAGGGTTGGATAGCTCAGGTTTAGATGGCTAAGAGTTTGGATGGCTTAGGGTTGGATGGATGAGGGTTTGGATGAGTTAGGCCCTTGGGGTTAGACGGTCAAGGGTTGGATGACTCAGGGTTTGACGGCTCAGGGGTCAAACGGATCTGATTTGGACAGTTCATAGGTTTCTTATGTTTACTTTGGTTAATATGCACATGAAATGATTGGAAATGGTGGTGAATTACATTCATAAGATCTTATATATGTGTAAAATATAGGAGAAATTAATAGTATAAGGGACATATCGGTCAATTTTTTTGGTGAATAAGTCAGCTACAAATCTAATAATATTCACCAATTCAAATATACATAATCCTTGATTTTCACGATATTACAAAAATTTGCCACTAAAAAATTCCCTGCAAGAGCTTTAGAAACCTTTTCAGGTATGACATTATCGGAGGAACTAGAGTCGATAATACAATTATTCATTTTACATCCATTAAAAAAAATAGGGGATGAAAAGGATCTATATTCTCAGAGGTGGAGGGTTTGGAAGTGATAAAATTATAATATGGAGCGGTATGAGGAGCAAGAGGTAGTTCTTTTGGCATAGGTATTTTTACAACATGAACCTGAACTATTTCCTTTGATAAACAAAACAATACTATCAATTTTCTTGGGATGAATTATCAAGTACTCAGACATAGAAATCTAAATTATGGATTTCTTGTAATGGTTAATGATGTAAAAAGGTACATAAGTGGAAAGCACATTGGGAACTATGACAACTTTAGCATGATAAAGATTATTATTCTTAGGATCAAAAGATGTAGAAGTTGATTTTTCAGGAGGAGATGAAAGAGACTTACTTGAAGGGGTGGCTAGATTCTTGATTGAGGTAGCCTTGGGATTCTTATTAGCTAACCGCGTTGAAGTGGACAACGATGATGTTCTTATTATCATCGAATCACAACACCCTATGATTTCCATAAGTGTGTGTGCTTGAGCTCACAGTGTGATTGTTTCCTGTAAAGCATTTCCCATTCCGTTATGGAATTTTTTTATGTTTCCTCATACCGTTGCCTTCTCAACATATGCTCATCTAAGGAATCCATCTATAATGCAATTTGTCACCAAAAAATTCCTAATGCCTAACTTGTGCTACTCACACGGGGATAACATTAAGCCTTCCATGGGGAGAAGTTTTTTATTAATGAAATCGTACAATACAGATTTTTAATACACTAGAAAAAAAGGGGTGACTTAGAGCATGTTCCTCTTAACTCATGTGAATAAATAGAAGTAAATGCTTCATCAGTAGGGATGAGAACAGTTCTTCACAATGGAAAAATGCATTCACAAAAATATTTCATACGATGCACAATAGTTATTAGCATACCTTCCACCACTAGAGCATACAACAATTGTTTAAGTCCTACTCATGTCTTGTGATGAAGTCTGAAAGTCTGCTTGAAGAGTGCAAACAAGGACATTAGGGGAAGATGCATCCAAAAACTTAAAACTTTTTCCTTCAGGTAATATGCTATAGACCAATCTATTACAAGATCCAAAGGCCTAGTTCACCATGAAAGGAGGTCCACTACTAGAGCTTGTCAGCACATTGGTTCTTCTCCACCCAAGAAATCTTGGAGGGTAACTAGGCTAAAACAATTCTTGCTCTTTTACAATGATTTTACACCAACAACTCCAATTCTGACTAGATCTTACTAGAAGCTCAGATGAGTATCCTATGTATGTCAAATAAATATTTCTTATTTTTCAACCACTTGTAACCTCAATAAGTGATGGGTCCTGGAAACAAAAAAAAAAAAATTAGTATAATATATCCAATTACAGGATTCCCATACTGCCCCATTCAACTTCCGTGTTGTGTGCATATGTTAGCCCATGCTCCATGTGATGGACAATCAACTACTAAGGTAGATAACTATAGCGTACTCACCTTAAGCCATGAGATATTTCTACAAAATATCTATCTCATTTAATGTCATCGAATATATGAAGTAAATTGAATTATTTTTGTGGATCAGATTATTGGAGCAAGCAATGGAAAAAATACCTAATTTCATGTGCACATAACTCGCAAATGATTAGTCCCAAAAGATATGGTATTCTGAGTGTGAGTAGCACTTGTTTTGGGTTGAATCAAGGCATTTTCTATCATTTGAGAGGAATGAGCATTCTCAAATCGACTGAAGATGAATATGTTTCTATTATTATCGTATATCTACCCTCATTAAATTAAGAAATCCATGAAGTTTATTTATGGCTATTGAGGACGTCATGCCCATTCTGAGAAAGTCTAATTTTATGAAAATCGGAGCTCTAGATTCAAAAGTTATGCCTTTTGAATTTCAAGAGTCAGGCGGAACCGGAACTTTTCTCATAGGATAATGTGGCTATTTGCGCACTGTAATAGGGCCTGCATGTCATTTTTCACTGTCCCGGACATGAATCTTCCACATGACCTGATTCAGGCTTCCTTGTCCTTAGCATGTTTATTGACCGGGCCTGAAGGATGTTGTTGATTCTGCATTATGCCGCATCCACATTTAGGTTGCACCACCTGCTTTGTGTGGCAATTTTCAGCCTGTTTCATTTTTGGTGCCACGCATCTCGACATCTCGACTATCCCAGGCACATTTGTTTTCATGCCACCTGTAATTTAGCACTGTCAAGTTTAGAAATAAGATTTTGCGCATCCCGAGCGTACCTATGTAACCTATCCCACGAGTCGCTTGTTGACAAAAATGGGTCATGCATATACTTCCGCAGGAACACTAGAATGAGCTTTTTATTTTGACTTCAATCCAATTTTCTATCTAGTGCCTTTCCTTAGGTCTTATTTTCTTGCATGGGGAAATCTTGCATGCAACTCTCCCAAAAGTGGGCATGCTTCCCAAAGAATGATTTTTGGCCTTGAATAAATGAACTTTCTCGGGATTGAAGAATCTGATGCAACTTAACAAAATTACCTTGAGGGAGTGAAAATGGAAGAAAAGTTTCATAATGGGATCGTACGGGAGGTCTACATAGAAAAAGGCCATTAGTGACAACTTGACCAATTGTACAACCTGGAACATGTGAAGAGGTAAATCAAATAGTGAATGAAGATACATCCAAAAATGGAACTAGTAGAAATTTGGATTGATCCTTTGTATTTATATCTTTTTCATAGATGACACATTAGTCTGTGAGGATTCAAGAAATTTTAGAAAGAGGAAGGAATTAGGTTCATTTTCTCAGTCATGGAGCTTAGTAAACACTGCATTTGATTATCCTTATCAAGCCACTAGACGATTATACTTAGCACTACATTCGGGTAATTACCAAATTAGTAAGTGTATACATAATCCTTGCATCGACACATGATTATGTTTTTCTTCAATGCACATCCCGCATTCTCAAAATATGCTGACTTGGCCCCCAATGAAGAACTTCATTTCAACATCACCACATCATTAGATACAAAAGCTGGATCTTCTCAATTTATAATCCCTTAGTGGATTCTCCCTATGTTCTCCATTCATGATCT
Source organism: Taxus chinensis (assembly GCA_019776745.2). Lineage (NCBI taxonomy): Eukaryota > Viridiplantae > Streptophyta > Pinopsida > Cupressales > Taxaceae > Taxus > Taxus chinensis. Next base: position 704,214,754 of record CM034150.1, on the reverse strand, counting down.
CCATGATTTTGAATATGAGGAACTGGTCCTTGAGTAATTTCCTTCTATCTCATATTGATAGACCAATTAAGGGTGGCTTATTTTTATGCATGAGATCAAATCTTGTAGCTTGTAATTTGTCAATTATCCTTCATTTTTATTGAACGATGGGAGGAGACAAAACATTGCAAATATGATATTTTTGTATCACATGATAAGATGCACCTTTCATTATCAATGGAAAGTTCCATTGATAATTTTATCCTCATGTTCGGTTCAATTTTCTAGGCTATCCAACTATGAGATATGAAACATTACTGAAAGATATTGAAATGATTAGGTCCTTAGTATGAGATAAGACTTCAACATGAGATTCCTTGATCTAATTATCTAAATTTCTTAAGAAAATATGCCCAATATTGCGTTTCTTTCATTTGAGTTCCTTGATCAGAGTCTATGGCATGAAATAATTTATGTCAGTCTTAAATTATTTATTCAGATAATATGTTTCTCGATAAAGTCTATCCCAAAGGTACATGTAGTTAGTAGCTTGATCAGCAAGTAGTAAATTCTTTCTCCTTGTGGAAGTTCCTCACTACATAATTCACATGAAAACCTAAATCAATAATCATAGTTTGAATTCGTTCCACTAGTTTTCTTTGAAGCCACATAAAATGCACTCAAAAGTTAGTGATAATCCATCTAAAAACAGGGGATAGCATAGCAATCCAAACTATAACTGTATCCATTTTGTTGAACTGGGGTTCAAATGGCATCTGAACATTTAGAGGTATTTTGTGTATTTGGTCCAGTACCTAATGGATCTCTAACATCTAGTATGTAGTACATGCAAGGGCCACATTTCAGATATCCTTTTATGGGTGAATTAAGGGTTGATCTTCCCCAACGGAGTCATCTTTAGGAACTTTAGTTTGGTGAAATAATGATGTATTGCAATCAACAAATTATTGGTTTTCACCAATGAGTCATGTTGGATAAAGTCCATCTCATTCTTACAAGAATATGGGAAGTGCTCCCATTATTGAATTTAATGTAGGTGTCATATTTGTTGCTAGGGAACACAAATTAATACTCCACTAAACATGTGAAAAATTCACTTATATAGCATATTACAAGGGAGGAATATTGTTATGAAGGGAGCTAGAGAGGAGTTAGAGAGAATTGTAAGAGAGATAGGGTAATGTCAGTGAGTAGGCACTATGCATCATTCTCATGCAAACAGGTAATCAATCAGTATGGCCCACATTCAATTAGAAGAACACAATAATGTAAGAAATTAGAAAGATAACAACTTAAAATATAGACACAAAGTTCAAAGATATTTCATCAATTAAGGAGCACAAAGTTCCTTTTGGATATATCCAAGATCAACATGATTGAAAATTTAGCATAGTATAGAGGATAGAGGAACATATATAAAGTACTCATGATTTCAGCTCTAACTTCTTGATGTAGTAGTGATACAAAACTTTGAATAAAATATAACAATCTACAATTTTGCCAACCCTTTGGAATGGAGAAAAAAATCACCATTCCAGTTTGCTACCAAACATTACCTAATATTTCCTTTCATCTCCCCACCACATGACTTTTCACCTTTCCTCATAACACTTGTGACCTTCCACATTCCTCAGGAATGCAAACAATGTAAGTCTTTTTCTTATTGATGAAAAATGAACTCTTATAATATTAAATTAAATGGTCACTTAAGTGAATAAGACAAAATTAAGGATCCAAATGCCACTTGATCAACTGAGTCAATTAGAATATAGATAGAGAAAAGGAAGAGATAGATCATTGGAGAAGGGTTGATCCAACTTATGGGAGATGAAGTTTTTGTTTATGGAAACCACTTGAGTTTAACTAGAAGCGTTGCTGATCACAATAACCTTCAATTGTGAGATATGGGAACATTTCTAGAGCATCGAATGAATTAATTTCAAAAACTATTGATTGTGAGATCTACACTATGTTGGTGAGAGCATGGATCTATCTCTTATGATCATGCAGCAAGGAGTGAGGATCGCTTTCTTACTTCTATAAGCCATTTACAATTGCTGACTTTAGTGATGACAAAATCAACTCCAATATGATGGATCAAACCTCTTTATGCTTGTATTTCACTCACTAAAATGTTTCTTACTTTGCAGACAAAGGATTGACTCCTTGAATGATATTCCTTCATCGCATATGACCATCCATTGAACTGAAATGAGGTTATTACACATGTAGCTTCTTCCTTTATAGGTTCTGATATCACTATCAAGGTTTCAAATGAGTGTTTAGGAACAATACCAGTGTGGGAATTACATAGGTGAAACTGAGATGACTTTCTCATTCTTGCATATACTTGGTGTATCCATTTGAGTTAAAATCAGGCTTAATTGGATGTCGCCATGTGTTTCTTGGATGGTTAATATATTCTTTGAATGGAATAAAATTATAGGATGTATCATGTTAGCGTTAGTCATTTCTGATATAGTATCATGGTTTGGTAATATGATTAGCATCGACCCTATCCATGTATGATTTATCTTATATTGCCTAAATACCCCATACTATTTTATTCGGGGTAGGTATGTTCCTCAATGAAATTTCAACACATTGGTAGTGTGCAAGATATACAAGGCACAAGTAGATTCACTCCTGGAGTATTCATGGCTACACTTTGACCAGGTGATGCACAAGTGGCTGATTGGGCTCAAGTTCCTAGCCAATGTTTCACACGTGTGGAAGCCTTACTTATGATATACGTTGACACATTGTATAAAATTGGGCACTCATGGAAACGTGATCCCTACCCTAGATAAAATGATTAATCCCTATTTGTAATTTGATTTAGGAATGTATTGAGTTTGAGTTTAGGGATCTAGTGGTCTTCCTACAATGTGCTCAATTTGTGTTTAAGGTTCAATCTAGGGGGTCTTTCTAGGAGGATTGTGAGGACACTACCTAAAATTCCACTTAAGTGATGGGCCCCACCACCTCAACTCGATGTGCCACTATTTGTGAGCCTGAAACTCGGATTTGGGATAAAATTGGAAATTTTGGTGATCACTTTTCATTATGCTCAAAATTATAATTCCCTTGATGAATTGAATTTCAATCAGGTTATTTATTTTTCATATCCTTCAAATACATCATGATTCTTCATGACTTCACCCCGTTGGCCAAGTGAATGTATTTGACACTTATTGGCACCCTGATTGGTTCCTTGTCATAGTGTGATCCACATGGTGTCCATTTAATAAATGGATTCAACAAGGATTAATATATTATCCCATAATTAATATTTATCTAGACCATCTAACTGGGTAAGTGCAGCAAGTTGATGGACAAATATAGGGTCATCCGTGGACATCATATTGCAAATAACAACATAATATCAACTTGTAGGATTATCAGCAATACATACACTCAAAATTAGACAAAATTATACTAATATGAATTGTAGCATCCGGAATATAGTTTCTAAAATACTAATTTTTGTAAAAAATGGACAAGATTAGCTATATTAAACACTGAAAATTCAATGACTTGGTATTTTTTTTAAAAAACACCTATAAGATTATAGTCCGTTTTCCCACAGATTTGGATGACCAAAAAATGATATATATTTTTCTTCCTTTGGTGAAAAGTTAGATGCCAGAATCTATCTTGGGATGGACTTTATTTTGTATTTTTTTGAGCAATATTTTATTTTTTATGATTTTTTTCCGTGAAAGTGGTATGAAAACATAAAGAAAACAGAGCACTTTCCGTTTGCCCGCACCATAACTTCATCAAAAAATATTGAAATCAAATAATTTTTTTTTGAACATGTATAATAATCTCAACCACGGTTGGGATGGTATAAGTTTTATCACATTCTGATAAGTGAAACAAAATTTGTAGTCTTAAACGTAGACATACAACATTCACCGGGAAAAAAGTGTCTTAAAGACCTACTATTAGTAAAAAATTATAAAATGATATTTATCCTATTCTATTCACTTTAAAATCAGTATTTCTACAAAGATAACAGTCTCCCCTACGCAACGGTACCATTTTTATGACATATTTTTTTACTTTTTGGCATGGTTCAAGTCCGCGGAAGACTAAATTTGATGTTTTGTTGTTTTTAATATAAAATTAAGGATTTGATGTCCACTTAATTGTCTCCCCAACTTGGTGCACTTACCCCATGATCAAATCCTAGGCATCACTACATTTGCGTTGATAAGAAGTCACCTCTTATCATCAATGCTAAGAAAACCTACAGAGTGTTTGATTTCAACTATTGAGGCAACTAGGAAACTTCCTGGGTTTGTCGTAGTCATCATTGAATTTCAAAGGTCATGAGATATAGTATAAAGGTATTTTCCAGAATATGTAGGCCCTATTCAAGAAAGACTTCCTAATGTATTTAGCACAGTGCTCTATCTATGACTACTATCCCCTAATATAGTTTTTACAGTTATCACGTTATGATTTTTCATAACTTGTTTCAAATGTTGTGGCCATTGAAGAATGGTTGATACTTTTAGACACAGTAATATATACACATCAATGTTAAAAAACCATAAAAGATATGAGGTTTTTAGTAATGGAAATTATGAAGGTGCCGGGTGGTCAAGCAAGAAAGTAGATCAAATTTGTACAATATTATGTGTAATTGAGTCAAAATAATCGTTAGGTAAGAAATGTTGACATATGATTCCCATCAATGGGATGCTCGTGTAATGATCTTGTATTGATGTGTCTCAAATGTCCATGACACCACAAGAAAGGAGTCAAGAGTTTAGTGGATGGATCATTATCAGAGTTTATCTAGTAAATAGTCTCAGTGTTTTATGGTAACTTGAATCATCTGCACTATGAGTCTTGCTTATGTATATGCTGCAGGGATCAATAGTCATAGAAACCCATGGAAAACTTAGTTTTGTAATTGGAGAATGCACCGGTGTTATTTATAAAAAAATGTTCATAATTGAATGTCTATAAAACTATTGATAGGCTGTGAATGAGTAGAAATTATATGCTACATAGGTCTTACATGTTGAATGTGTAACGTAGGCTAAAATTTGGGTCCAAAGGATAATGCAAGAAGCACAGGTCAAGGGCTGTGGAAAATTGGTAAGGTAAGGATTGATAGATAATTATTGAGAATTAGACAAAGAGGTTATTGCTACCGCATCCTAATCTCACGTGCATGACTGCACATCCACTTACATCCTTGGTCTGAATGGAGTGAAAATGAGGTTTCACATGGTGAAAGAGAGGTTAGAAGATACATACCATGGAAATAAAAGGAAACATTGAACACCAGTTAACTTGACCCTATGGTTAGACAATACCTTATATGAGAGTTTGATGTGATGAGACCAAAAAAAATAGAATAATACCTTGGAACACCCTTGATTGAAGACTTTGTAGGTGACTCACAAAGGATTGGTAGACCAAATAAAGTACAAATACCATACTTGGGTATCACTTCTAAGTACTTAATGTCTCCCTTGAGTGATGGACTGGAAAGAAGAAAAATATAACCAAATTCAAGACCTTCTAAGCTTGGGAGGAGAAAAGTAACAAACACTTTGCAAACCAAATGAGTGATGCACTTGACACTCATGGGATTGAGGTGATAAAGGGGACACCAATGATACTCTGGGTTTACAATTTAGTGCTGAGCTAGGACAACATGTAGGATTGTGAAAAATTGGTAAACCCCTTGACGTTATCAATTGGTGGTCGATAGTCATTGGCTAGGACAAATCGAGTCATAAAAGTGAAATAATATTGACCACAATCAATGTTATTTGAGAGGGAAATTTTCAACCATGAGAAGATAAAAAAACATGCTAAGACCAGACTGGAGGGAATTGTAAGGTGCCGAGGAATAAGATCAAGAAGGTGTTTTGTGTGTAAATGCTAGAGTAGGTGTGAGGGTCCAAAACATAAGGTAAGATAATAAGGAACTGATATGGACACTTGATTATTCCTTCAACTTAAAATATGATAGCAAGGGATGTAAAAGATGAACTACATAAGGTGCAGCTACAACATGTGAAATATATGATATACTTAGAATACACATCAAATCTCTCTCATGATAGACTGTTAACTATCCTACATTGCATATGATTACAATTGATTTTACATAACCATTTGTTGGTTACTTGTTAACTCCTAGTAGTAATCCTTGAGGACATCGCCTGAGGGGAATCTACATGTGCATCAATCGATGCTTTGTGAAGAACAAAAGCCAGTAAAGTGAAATATTGTGTGTATACAAATTGCTCCAATAAGTTTAACCTTATTTCCTAAACTTTCATCAATTTCACTTAGAAACTCTGAAGTATCATGAGTATTAGAATCACCTTTATTACCCCAAATACATGACTCTAGTTTACTTTTCACAAATTAGTAATGGATCAATTCCTAGTTTTCATACACTGCTATACACACCTCATAGCCATATAATTGCCTAAATAGTGCCTTTCTTCAAGTGTAATTAATTTTACTGTGTTCCTAATGAATTTACCAATATTTCCACCATGGGAAATCATATGTGCACATTGCATCACACTCGAAAACCTAATAAGGATATTTACATTAAGACAAGTTGATGGTTAATATGAAATGGCATGTTGGCTATATGCAGGATGCATAATTTCAATCGTTTCATAATTTTCTCTTTTATCGCATCAATATTTCTTGGTTCAAAAAATTATGTAATTTTCATGAAAGCTCCTTTTGCATGAAATACAATATTTGATAATTATAGGTCGAAATTATACTAAGTAGTCTAAGTGTTTTATTGTTAGACCTTTCTGATTATCATAAGTGCTGTTGCTCATGTCAAATAAAACTTGAGTTAAATAGCCTTATCCTTCATCTCTATATAAGTCACACACACTTCACATGGACACATTTAGATTACACTTGGTGAACAGTCATCATGTCACATATTCTAAACCTTGATTGGTAGTGGTCAGCTTCATAAAGGCTTCAGTGCATAGAACATAGGTTAAGTTACTAAAGGGAGTTTTATACTAAGTGTGTGCTACAAATCGTGGATATAAGGACTTGAGCCTAAAATAGCCTTGTAGGAAGCCTTAGATCTCTATAAGAAGTCTACAACATCTTAGACAATGACACATTTAATTACACTTGATGAAGCCATCATCAGTCACAAGATTCTAAACCTTGATAATATGGTGAGCTTCATATTTAGGTGCATAGCCACATAGGTTGTTACAATGAAAATCTTCTTGTAGTATGCAATATTCCTGAAGCTACAAGCCGCTTATGCAGTGAGGGCACTCTGGAGGAAGTCATGAGTGAATTGTGATCAATCTATGGAAGACTATATAAGCTGCATCTGAAAATGGGAATATCCCTACATCATATGCTAAAAAATCCATGGGAAGGCATCATTTGAGGAGATAATCTCATGTAACATGTGTAAAAGATACTAGTCTGTACTTAAAATTTGTGCATGTTCCAAAAACCACCAAGAAATAATAAATTCCGTAGCATCTTAATGATCCAGTCGTGATACCTTGGCTACTGCCCATTAGAAGCAAAAAAAATATGTACTATCTAAACAAGATGGACTGTGACAACCCTTGAGGACAATCAAATGACTAGTTTAAGCATGGACAGGTGAAATTTATTCCTATAACACTGATGGTGATTTCATTGACTTGGTGATTGTAGCTGAGGATACGACTTGCAGCTTGCATCAACAATGAAGAAATGCTACATTCCTAGTTGTCAAAAATAAATTTGTTCCCATTGAAGTATTGGACCTACATTGTATGGTTCTAAAGAGGTTTTTATGATGGATTAAAGTATACTTTTTTTTTCAAATAATAAAATGGCTCACTCATCTTGATTACGTTGGAAATCATAAAAATATGAGAAATATATTTTTAGGTACTGGTTAATAAATATTTTCAGGTGAATGCATAGAAAAAGGTGAAATCAAGCCGAATATAACAAGAAACAAAATCTTGAGTTATAAGTATTCATTTAACCGGCCATATTTTAAGCAAAAAAAGTAGGAAAGTGTGTAAGATAATCTAATCAAAGTGATGAAATGGGACAATTGTAAATATAGAGAAAAATCAAAGCCAATAGGCATGTTGCCTACAAATGAAATATTGCACTAGAGCTAAAGGAGTGTTGCTCAATTGAGAATATGATGCGATCAAGATAAGAGATACTGACATAAGGAAAAGAGAGGGGAAAGAGAAGAGCACACACATGAAGAATTGAATAATCAGAAGAGAAGAGTGTCAGTTTTGCAGATTGATTAAGCTAAAGATATTGAATTAGATGAGTAGAAGAGAGTAACAAAAAGAACATCGAAAGATACAGAAGAGAGATCATAATCTATTATGTAAGCACTTTTTATACCTAGATGATCAAAAATTGTATGTAAAAATAAGTCTAAGTTGTATCTTAGCATATTCATGGGCTTGCAACCTCAAAGTGGGTGGGTGTGTGCTAAAGATTAGTTGTAGCTGATTAAATTAGGATTGGTGCTCCTTGAAAGTTGGTGCTTGTTAAAATTTACTGAGTGAGTAATTAGAAAATATTTGAGTGGGTGCTTGAAGTTGTGATGTGGGTGCTTCAAAAGTTTAATAGGTTCTCAACCAAAACCATTGTAAGATTTGGATTAGGTTTTCCTAAGAAATCCTTTGTTTCAAGTGGTTTTCTCTACCGAAAGGGTTTCCCACTATAAATTCTATGCTCAAAATTTATTTTTCTAGTATATGTTTGAAAAAATACACAATATAGTAATTGCTCAAATTTAAGAAATAATGGATTAAGTATAAATATGAAATTAATTTTAATCGACATTGATTCACCCCCCCTGTCAGTTCTTGTGATCTCTAACGATTGGTATCAAAGTGAATTCCTTATAGAAAAATCATAAAATATTAAAGGAGATCCTCTTTTCACAAGCATGGGAGAAAATCAAGCACAAGATAGTTTATCACTGTCAAGATAACCTCTCTTCATTGGAACAAATTATGCATTCTGGAGAATAAGGATGAAACTTATTTGATGTCACCTAGTTTTGATATCTAGGAGTGCATTGAGAAAGGATATAATCCTCCAGGCACACCGATCACTTGTTTAGCTGATAAAGAAGAATATGAATGCAACTCAAGAGCCATGAATGCCATCCTATGTGGCTTGACCGAAACAGAATTTGTGATATTTTTTCATTACATAATAGTGAAGGAAATTTTGACCAAACTTCAGAGTATTTATAAAGGAGATGAAAAGGTGAAGTTAGAAACATTTTAGACCTACAGAGCATAGTTCGAGAATCTGATGATGAAGGATGATGAGAGCATATCATCCTACATGCAAAGAATAGATGAATTAATAAACATGATCAAAGGTTTAAGTGAGAAACTAGAAGAATCTGTCATAGTCCAAAAGATTATGAGATCACTAAATGGAAAATATGATGCAAAGGTTTCAGCTATAGAAGAAAGTAAGGACATGGAGACTCTCACAATGGATGAATTATAGAGCACTATTTCAGCATATGAGATGAGGATTATTGGATCCAGGATTACGAAGATTGAAGTAGCATTCAAGGTCAAGAAAGAAACCCACTCCAAGCAAGAAGAAGAAGAAGAATTAGTTTCATAGTATGAGTTATATGATGAAAATATTCAAGCAATGTTCATAAAAAGAATGGAAAGAGGTTCAGGAAAGTAGAAAGGAAAACTTCCTTCCAAATGATTTGCATGTGGACAAGTAGATCATTTTGTTGTTAAATGTCCAAAAAAATGTTAAAGAAGCTAAGTCTAAACATGAAGAGGACATTGATAAAGACAACAAGAGAGTACTTGAATATAAAAAGAAAAATAGCAAGAAGAATTTCTTTAAGAATAAAAGGATCTTCTATTCAAAATAAGAATCAAGTGAATCTTATTCAAGAAATTCAGGGCAACTCTTAAAATGAAATTGATGAAGATTAGTCTAAATTTTTATTCATGGCCATGGATGCACCTAAGGAGTGCAGCTCCAAAGCAAATAATGCAATTTATTTTGAATAATCTGATGAAGAAGAAGTTGAAGTAAATATAGAAGATAAATTAGTATCTGCTCTTAAATAATTAAAATTGTGTAGAAGAAAGAATCAAAAGATAAGGTGCAAAATGAAAATTATGAAGAACAAATCCACGTCTTTGAAGAAAGACAAATTGTTGGGCCCAAGAATATTTCCTAAGTACAAGAATTCGCATAGGCACGTGAAACATTTTTGAATAAGGGTGCAGAGAGAAAGGTTCTAGTAGGGTTTAGCAGAAGACACAACACACATGTGTAAGATAAGATGGTGTTAGAAATTAGCCATATTTGGAGTTCAAGAAAAAAACAAGGAAAGCATGACCCATCTAGCATGCGGAGTAGATATGGTGCTAGCCTGACAGCTGTAGGATCAAGAATGGAATATTCCATGCATGCGATGGAAGGATCCATAAATACATCATCACAAAGAGTGGAGAGCTCAGATCAAATGAGGCATTCTCCATTAGAGGACCACTTGGACAGTTGGCAGCCAATCTGTTACCTCAGAAATCATGGTGGTGAAGGAAAACGACTATATATAGAGTTATGTGGATATTAGAAGATGGATGTGTGTGATTAGTGTGATAGAGGTGTAACAGTAGCAGCACAAGTGGTGGAAGAGAGATGAAGCTCTGCAGAAATATCATGGAGGATTTTATGGGTTGTGATTAGAGGAAATATAGGAGTGATGGCATATTTAGAGGGATGGTCTATGTTTATTCTTGTAATATAGAGGATGTAGCTTAGTCCTGATGTATGACCTTGCTTTGCATTATTATATGGGTCTGTTATTACCTCAAAGGACTGTAATGTGGTTATTAAACATGTCAATATGAATATAACATTTTGTTCTATAGAATATGTGTTCATGACCATAACCCTAGTGCATTTCCTTTGTATTATGAATCAGTGATGTATTTTTTTCAATGCTTACCTTTTATCTTCTAAGTGAATTCATGGTTCATTCGTATTCCTTTGCACTTGAATATCTTTCATAGATGATGTATTCTTACATAAATCACATAAAGGAGGGGCACGGTGCCCGTGCGTTTCTCGAGTGAGCACCCAACACCCACTAGGTGATAGGCTGGCACGCATGGGATTAGACTGTCATTCTAAGGGTATAAAATTGATTACATCTTGGTTCAATTGCCGGGACCACTTTTCAAATTTGTGAGAAATGACATACATCCTTTTCCCTATGATGCGTGATGAAATGAACGTCTGACCTTATAAAGTGTTGAAGTGTGGTTCAATAGCATGGAGGAAAATTTCAATGCACGTAGATGGGTAGAAGAGAACATGTACCATGATTTGTATGAGACATTATTATGTTGTTTCCAATAGAACTGTATGAATGGATTTCAGCATATGCATAGAGATTGAGATGGTACTACACACCACGTGTATGGACCCAAGATGATTACTAGAGGAGGTAGGATGCAGATTTGACTTAGACGCATGTTGTTGATCACCAGTGGAAAAGAGTATTTGACCAATTATACTCTAAAATGTGCCATTTCTATGTATTATTTCCCATAATTTGTTGAGTTTGAGTTTCTGAGGGAACCCAGAGGATCATTTTTTCTTGCTATTCCTTTGGCTTTGAAGATCTTGTTCATTACCCTAAGTTTAGAGTCATTTCCCATGGATGGATAAGCTTCTCTAAGTGCTGGGTGAGTAAGCTAGCGTGGTGGAAGATGGTGGACATTGTGGCTGAAAAGGAAAGGGAGGAGAGACAACTCAAGTATAGTGAAGTTCATGAAAGGGAGATGAATAGACAATGTGAGGTTGCAAGTGTGATGGATCTATAGTGGTAGATGTTGTGGGAAGGAGTTGAGGTTCATGCAGAGGAGGCAGAACTTGAGTAGTCTATGCTACCCCATCTTGGCAAGCGTGAGAGAGAATCCCTTTTACATTTTGATGAGATTTCATTGCATGAAGAAAGGAGAGTTGTCGATGTGCATCTGAACCCACGTGGCAACCAACCCCTAGCACTTGGTTTTCGAGATCAAGGAAGAAGTATTATTAACCCAGTTGGTATCGGTGGGAGTAACTGATCTACGCCTAGGATATATAATTTCTCATTCTGAACATCTATGGTTGCGTAAAACATTCTTAGTATTTGCTGGAATTTTAGGACATGGTGCAAGTACTCAAGGTTTGGGTATCGCATCTAGGATTTGCACTAGACACACAAATGACAATGGGAAAATATCACAAACCATCGGTGGATAGTTCAGTGGGATGTTGGGAACACTAGGCATGATGACTTTAGGCCATTTTCTAACTATAGGAGGTGGATCTAGTGGTGTAAGAACTAGAGGACCTTGTGGACCTAGTGGATCTAGAGGATCTGGTGGGGTTAGGAGGAATAGGACCTGATGGATCCAGTGGATTTGGTAGAGGAGGAAACACTGGAGGAAACCAAAGCTCTAGATCAGGAGGACAAGGGCTGCAACCACCTCTATAAGTATTCTTTGAGATGTATTTTCACTTACCAGACTACAGGGGTATTGAAGATGTTGTCAAGCATGTCCACAAGTGTGAATTACTATAGCACACAAAAGGGATCACTATCCTGCAGTGGAAAGCAAGTCAGTTTGCAATGACGTTATAAGGGCGCACACATAGTTTGTACCAGAAATATGACCCCCATCAAATAGTGGTAGACTACACTACATTAAAGAATGACTTCCTAGCAAAATTCCATATTCCTGAATTTGAATAGAAGAGCATCAGCGCCCTGAAGGAGATCCAACAAGGAATGGCAGAGAGTGTGCGGGAGTATAACGAGTGGTTCAAAACTCTCTTGTCCAAACTATCCTATGACATTCACCCTTCTCAGTAAGCTCAATGGTTTGTTAGAGGATTTATAGCACAGTTTAGGAGGGATCTGTCACACAAGACTTTCACAGACCCACACGAGGCCTTGGATGATGCCTTGCATAATAAGGCTATTGGGAGCATTGATACTAGTGTTAGCCCCTTTCTAGAGGCTCAAATTGCTACAGTGGCCAAGAAATTGGAGAAGCTGTTTGCAAACTCACTACATGAGGTTTGTAATGGAATTTGGTGTATAGAATGTGAAATGAAAGGGATTACAAAGGATATTTTCTCTTGGAATTCGATATGTGCTATGGCGGAAGACTGTGATATTTTTCATGGGGATCATGATGCAGATAGATGTCCTATACTACAATGCACAATCTGCAACAATGTTTCTTGTTATTGAAAGATTTATACCTCTATGACATGATACCAAGGATTATAGGTTGATTGACTAGATTCATGATGCTATTAATCTTGGTGTGCACCAGACTAGTCTTCCAAGCATTTCCAAAGATGATGATTGTCGCTTTGAATGGTGCGCATATGGAGGAGCACGTGGAAGATTTTTTCTTGGAGGATTTCATGGTCCCAATAACCATGGAGGAGGACGAAGTGATTTCTTGCGAAGAACCTATTATAATAGTGGATCTACAAAGCATTACAAGCACGAGTGTCGTGATCTATTGCAATACTCATGGTGCGGGAAGAAACATAAGTACAAAGAGTGGCTAGAGATTTATGATCATATGAACCAGTAGCACATGAAGGACAAAGGTGCTGGGGATGGTAAGCATCAAGAGGGATGATTCACAATGGATTCTAAGATTTACACGTGATTCAGGATTAGAACCTGTGTTAGTAACAACACGAGAAGAAGCTGTATGTAAAAGGGAGATGCCAAGATAGAAACTAGTTATTAAGGGAGAAGTGGTACATGGGAAGTATATAGATCCTACTCATCAGAAGGTAGTGTATCAAGAGACTATGGATGTGATTCAAATTTTTCAAGGGGAGATCCAATTTCTAAAGGAGAAATCAAAGTATTTGGAGCAAAGGAAGAATGACGAGGCTCCAAAGGAGGACCTTAATGAGGTCAAGTAAGTATGTAGGATGTTAAGGAAAGAGAATATTATTCCCCTGCTAGAAGAATGGCTAAGGGAGAAGGTACCACATGCTAGAGAAGATCCCGAAAGGAAGGTTTTGCATGCAAACATTCCTCCTCACAACCTTGAATATGACAAGGAAATTACATTGAATACAACTTGTTCATGGGTGGCTTCTAAGAAATATCCTCATTAACGTATGGGTAAAGGTCAATGTTCTTACCTTAGATGCATGGCATCAAATGGGAAGGCCCGTAATACAACCATCTTCAAATGTGTTGTACATGGTTAACAAGACAAAGGCAATGCCCATTGGAGTCCTGAAGGATGCGATTATCACCATTCAAGGGCCAAGCTCACTATAGATTTTGATGTCTTGGCACTCACCAAGGCAAACAACTTTCAAGTTTTTCTTGGGTACCCTTGGTGTTATAAGAAAAATGACGAACTGTGGTTTAACACGGGGTATATCAGCTTTGAGAACAAGGAATAAAGGGTGATTATCTCTTTAACATATGGGAATTTAGCACCCTATACTTAGCATTTAGCAGAGGGAGTCCTCAAAAGAATCTATGTGTACTCCATCATAGATCCTAAGATAATTCATCTCACCAAGGGAGTCATCTAGTTTGAATATGCTCAGTCCTTAAGTAATACCACTAGCATGGCATGTGACAATTGGGTGCATGGAACTTATGTGTTATTAGGGTGATAGTTAAGAGGATCTGTAAAAATGGTAATGAAGGCATGCTTAGTCAAGTTCTTGGGAGGGAATAATTTGCCAAGTTACTCTAGAGGGACATACCCTGAAATTTTATTGTGAGAAATTGAGGCTCAGTGGAAGAATGAGGATGAGAGAAGGGGAAAGCTTAGTTATAACCTACTCAGAACTACAGTGCACTACTCGGCTACACATTGGGAGAGCCTTCTATAATGGTGCGAGGTAAGAGTCATATTCTCTGTAAGGATGTCTAGGAGTAACACACCCACTATGATCCAAGACTACCATGGTAAAGAGACTACCTCATTTCATATCCAAGCGTGTGAGAAGGCCTAGATGGGAAGTGCAAAAGCATTACCACATTCATTATGGGTGCATAAGTTTTATTCCACCTTATAAGGATGTTTGTGGACATGGTATATTGATTTGGAGATGTGTCATCAAATAGGTGATTCACAGATGATCTCATTCAAGATTTCAAGTATAGGAGTACCAAGCCATAAATGGATAAGGCGTTGCAAGTAGTCAATAACCTCACAATGGGAGATAGTGATATGGTAGAAGATAGGCTACTGGAGTTGCTTGGTTAGCCTTATTTGGAGATGCACCTCAATGAAGAAGAATCAGAAGAATTACAACTTGAGCGTGCGTGCATGGAAAAAGAAAAAGGAAAATGGTCTATGTAGTAGATGGCGAAGAGATGGAAAGTTTGGATTTTAACCATTCTGAAGGTACACATGAAGCCATAGATATCATTGATGGGCGAGCACATGCCTATTATGAGCCATTGAAAATAAAGAAGATTAACATTGGGACAGAGACATAACCTAAGGAAGCTATCATTTGTGATTATTGGTCGGAAAAACAAGTTTTAAAGGTTATTGATCTATTGTGTGAGTTCCAGGATTTTTTAGCTTATGGGTACCATAAACTCAAAGGCATCCAACATTCCTTGGGGGAGATGAAGATCAAGTTTAAGGAAGGTACATACCTGATTCAGAAAAGGCCTTATCAGATGAATCTGAATTTGTGCGTATGGGTCAAGGACGAAATAGACAAGATGATAACATCTGGTATCATTGAGGTAGTGGAAAAATCAAAATGGATAGGCCCAATGGTCATAAATATCAAGAAGGATGGGAGGATTATGATCTGTGTGGACTATAAGGACCTAAATGCAGTATGTGTCATCGATCCTTTTCCAACCCCTTTAAATGAAGAAATTTTGGAGGGAGTAGTTGGGCGTGAGGTCTACTCTTTCACGGATGGGTTCTCAGGGTATCACTAAGTCAGGATTGTAAAGGAAGACAAGAGGAAGACAACTTTTTCTGTTGAATGGGGAAGTTTTTCCTACATGGTTATGCCTTTTGGATTAAAGAATGTGCCTGTTATGTTCTCATACATCGTGATACAAGCATTTCAGGACATCATCCATAAGTTTCTTTAATTTTAATTGGATGACTGGACTGTATATGGATTAGTAAAATACCATTGTGAAAATTTGAGGTTGATGTTTGAACGATGTTGGAAATTTAGGATATCCCTCAACATTAAGTAATGTGTCTTTGCTACTCCAATTGGAACCCTGTTAGGACATATTATATGTAAAGAAGGCTTACTAGTGGATCCCACCAAAGTTGTAGCTATTATGGGATTAGGGGAGCCTCGTACTCAAAGCGCAGTGTGTGGATTCCATAGGTATATGGGGTACTACAAGAAATTCATCAAGGGGTATGCCAAGATCTCCACACCCTTAGAAGAATTGCTAAAACACAAGATTTCCTTTCAGTGGGGATAGGCATAGTAGAAGGCATTTGACACTTTGAAGGACTGGCTTGTCACGACACCCATACTATGTTTTCCTTCTTGGGATAATCCTTTCCATGGGCATGTTGATGCCTTAGGGACAACTATGGGAGCAATACTAGAAAAACCAAGTGAGGGGATTATTAATCATACCTTGTGTTTTTCCAGTAGAAAGTCGACACTGGAAGAATAGAATTACACAACTACTAAGTGCTAGGTGTTTTTTATGATCTATGCGTTGCATAAGTTCAAGAAGTATCTATTGGCAACACCATTTATATTCTACATGGACCACATGGCATTAAAATACTTGGTGAACAAGCTCGTTTTGCAAGGGAGCATATGTCGTTGAGTCCTATTCTTGCAAGAATTTGAGTTCACAGTGGTTGTAAAACCAGGAAAGAAAACTTAAAGCCTTGACCACTTATCAAGGATTAACTCAGGGGAGGACACAAAAAGCATTAAGGATACCATGCCAGATGCGCAACTGTTTAGGTTATGGCATGTGCCCTCGGAATTGGAAGATATCACCATATTCTTGAAAGCAGGTGTGGCACCAGAAGGGATGAAGGCTCTGGAGAGGAAGAAGTTAGCAATACGCACCACACCCTACATCTTGATTAGTGGAGATCTGTATAAGTTAGGATGAGATGAGGCTATGCGCCGATGTGTATTGGAACATGAGCGCATGGTGGGATCGCAAAAGGACAGTATGCAAGGTATGATATGCCACAAAAGATTCTAGTAGCAGGGCTTTGGTTGGAAACCATCTACTAGGATTGTATTGAGTTTTTTAAGCCCTGTGACGATTTCCAGTGCCTTGGAAAATCTGGAAAGATGGATGAAATGCCCTTGTGGCCAATAGTCAACGCTAAACTATTTTAAAAATGGGCAATCGACATTCTAGGGCCAATTTCATTAGTCGTGTAAAGGACTGGTTGGTGGTATATCATTACTTGCACTGATTATGTGACACGATAGTCAGAGGCAAAGCCTACAAAGGACTACACTATAGCAACAACTGCTAAATTTTAATGGGAGAACATAATCAGCAGGTATTGTTGTCATTTAGGCTTAATAAGTGATAGGGGTACACATTTCCTGAATGAAATGATCAGGATTCTGTTAGCAGAATTTATGGTGGTCCATCACAAAAATACCTCCTATCATCAACAGGGAAAAGGAATTGCTAAGGCATTTAATAAAATACTAAGTCACATGTTGACCAAGATCTATGACATCGAAAGACAAGATTTAGATGACAAGGTATTAGCCATTCTATGGGCATACAAGACAATCTACAAGAGGTTAAAAAAATCCACACTATTTCAATTGGTGTTTAGCGCGAAGGTTGTTTTGCTCATTGAATTCATGTTACCATCATTGTGTATAACGCATGCAGGAGGGTTGGATGACGAACAAGTGCTGGAAGAGAGGATTGATAGGTTGATGTAGTTAGATGAAAGTCGACCACTTTCCAGATGGAGTAAGAAGACATACAAAGTAAGACAAAAGGGATGGCATGATTGTCATATAAAAAACAAGCAGTTTGAGGTTGGGAAGATGGTTTTGTTGTATGATTCCTCATATCTGTGCCATCTTGGGAAGTTGAAAGTCCATTGGTTGGGATGCTACATCATCTCGTACATCCTTGATTCAGGAACTTTCCAGTTACAAGCACTAGATGGGATGAGATTACCATGTCATTTCAATGGACGTAGGCTCAAGCCCTACTATAAATAAGTCTTCTTGGTGTTTTTAAATAGGGAAGTTTTGCTAGTTAGCTTAGAATTTCCCTTTATTGCCATGTCTTTTCTTGTGTTTCCCTTTCTCTATGCTTGTTTCTTTCTTTTGTCTCATTTTGCACCTTGTGCATTGGTAACCACATTATTTTCTAAGGTTGTGTATGCATAGAGGACCACGCATCTTTTGTAGTGTGGGTTGGAGTAAAGAAAATCAAAGAATAAACTAGTAGTAAAAGTTGAGTGACCCAGTAGAAGGAAGTGCGTAAGAGTCTTCGGTCAGATTGGATTTTTGCGTGAGCAAAGGAACAACATAAGGTAGGCGAGGGAAAAAATAAGGTAAAGGATAGAAGAAGTGCCTTTAGTGCTGTAGTGTGTAGGAGTCTTTGGTCATATTGGAGTTTTGCGCGTCAGAAGGTTGTAGAATTTTTTCACACAGGATTGGGCACGTATGTAAGGGTGCTTAAATTCGACCTAGTGGAAAAATACACTTTTAATCTTAAGTACATTGGTAGGTGGTACAACATTTATTGCTGGAGAGAAGCAAAAAAGATAAATATGAGGTCAGGAAAGTCATTATTCTACCTTGATAATACAAAATTGAAACACTCTTACAAACTAGGGCATCTAGAGAAATTTGTGAGAAGGCAGAAGAATCCTAGAAATCTAAGTTTGTGACTAGAGTGGATTTTCAAACCAAAAGGAAGGAGTACATGGGCATGAGAAAATTTAGTTTATATTGCGTCGTCTTGTGGAAGGTTTTCCTAGTTAGGGTTTGGAAGCTAGGGAACAAAGATAGAAGTATTTCTTTCAAAAGTGGAGTTTTAAGATTGAGAAGAGTAGTAGGACAGAGCAAGGATTTTTAAATTTTAAACTGACAGAAAGAATGGCACCAAAGAAGGTGACTGTTTCACCAAAGAAACACAAGGGAAAGGGCAAAGGAAAACAAACCGCTATCATCACGAGCTCCAATGAGGAATGGTATGTAGAAATACAATACCTAAATGGAGTGTTATTGGGGAAATGAGTGGGTACCACACTTAAGACAGATGATCGTAAGTGATTACAACCATCACATGGGAACTAACAAGAGGACACTAGATGGAATGCCAATTTACAGTGACGAGGTGAAAGTAAAGTTGGAAAAGGTATGGCTATTGCAACTATATGCATTTCCTTATTTTGGTAAGCCTGAGTGACTATATTGATGGTTGATGTTACGTGTGCATAACGACCATTTATACTTTGTAGGCCACAAGATGTGCATAAAACCACAATTGATATCCAGGTTCATTGGCCTGAATTGTGAAGGAGAATTCATATATGATGATTTGAGCAATAAGGAAGTCATCAAGGAAATAGTAGCAGCTTATGACTGCAAAAGGGTTTGTAGTACTTAGACATCACAGAAATTACAGACCCTGTTATACGAATGGCCACGCACTTGGTCACCAAGATTAATGATAGAGAAATATGGATGCAAGTGAATAATTGATTATTGAATGTATGCCAAAAAATATCAAAAGGAAACTTCTATAACTTATCCACCTTTATCGCGGATGAAATCATAAGAAGCACACACAAAGGAGAAAAGATACTATTTGGCAATGTCCTCCTCACCATCATCTTATCATAGATTAGAGTACTAGATGGGCCAAAAAGGTTTGTTTGGGAGTATCTAGAAGAAAACTCCTCACCCACAAAAATATTTGAAAAGTTTACGTGTGAAACCATGACGGTCACTCACAAGGTGTGCATAGAAAAGTTGTACAAACAAATTCATGGAACATTCGGGGCAGAGTAGAGGATCCCAAAGTATTTTCCTGTGCTCATGGATGGAGAGGTAGAGTTTGTGGTTTATCAACATTTCTGCATTGGTAGGTTTACTTTGAGAAATGGGACCAAGATTCCATGGTACACGTTACCCTTCTCCTTCACCGAGCAATACTTCCAAGAAGGGGTGAACCGGTTCAAGGAGGTCAATTCAGACTAAGGTTAGACCTTACTGAGGTTGACCAAGATCACTATAAGCTACATCAAAATCGTATTAACCCTAAAATTGTGCATATATTCACAAGCATGTCTCTCATGAAGTACAAATGATGAAGCCAATAATGCTGCCTATCACTGGAAGGGCTACAACAACGGTGTATGTTCGTATAAAGCCTAAGTTTGAGAAAGGTGCCTATCTAGAGACTGATGTCTCCATCCCAGAAGACCCCACATGTAGGAAAAAGGTCATGCCAAAGAAGAGGGAAAGAGAAGAGTTGTGGGAGAAGGCACCAAGTGTGCAAACCACATAATCGATGGGCATGCCGAAATCTGTAGAAAATCGTAGCACTTACATGCACAGAAATAAATCCCCATTCAAGGTAAAGACCCTAGAAGAAGATTCGCCAGAGCATGAAGAGCCCCTAACACATGAAGAGTCACCAATTAAGATGTCACCTATTAAGGAAAAGGAGAAAGAATAATCTCCTATACTATAATCACCCGTTAGGAAGAAATAGAAGGTGCCGAAGAGGCAAACTCCGAGGAGACAGAAAGTTTAGATGCCTACATTGGTGATAAGGATGAAGACAAGCCTGAAGGAGGTCAAGACCATCTAGTATATTATATACATGACTCTAAGGATGAGGAAGGTGAAGAGAAGTATAACAAGGAAGATGAAGAGGAGACTAACAAGAAGGAAGCATATGATCAAAAAAATGGGGTGAGTGAAGAGGTAATCACCAAAAATCAAAGAACCCCAAGCCTCACCAAGGAATAAGTGGAGAAATCCACGAAGAGAGAAGTGGTAGGCATCATTCATGATTTAGTGGATTAGGAGTTGGAACGAAGCGAGAATGAAATTTTGAAAGAGATGGAAGAATAAAGCGTTGGAAAAGAATATGGCAGCATGGATGGGAACCCAAATTTGGTGGTAAGCTTCCCAAAAGATGCGTGAATAGGTGGGAAGGGTGTGGTGGTGGCGGCACAAGAGCAGGGAATGGGATACATCAATGATCCTAGAAAGGTGCTACGTGTGTGCTTCCAAAGCATTGTACCAATAGAAAGACTCCTAGCTATGTCTTCGTTTGATGAAGAAGGTGCATATCAACAAACCAGGAAGATTATCTTGGGCATTCGAGTCCCACATGGATGAAACTAAGTTCAAATTAAGTAAGAGAGCACTGATGAAGGTGCCAAAAAAGGAGTAAACCCCTTGGTGAATGCCCAACAATTATCAGATGAGCAGGTCTATAACGTGCTCAACAAATTTTTAGTTGAGATTGAGGCCAGATTGTTTGGAAGGAACAAAAGAGTGAGATTCCTAGAGGAGGAATTAGAGAAGGAGATGAAGGAGATCACTAAGAAGAGAAAGGACTTGAAGCAAGAAGAGCTTATTAGTGTATAGTTAAGGTGTGAACTTAAAGAGAAGAAGGAAAGGGTGCACGAGCTATACAAGAAGATTGAAATGATTATGGGAGCTATTTTTCTAAAGCATCCTGACTTAATGCCTCTCGAGAAAGAATATGAATCAACCTTGCAGTGTCTGGAGGATTTGACACATATCCTCATAATGGAAAGGTGAACTGTTTCCTTAGAGTCTACAAAACAAGCGCTGGCATGCAAAGGGAGAGAAGAGAAGATGAAGGTTTTTGAGATTGTTTCTTGATATAATAAACTCCTTGTAGAGGTAAAGGCCACTGTATAAGTCATAAAAGTTGCATATAACAAATGTGCTAATAGAGACAGAGTGGAAAACATCCTGGTCGCCACTCATGAAATGGAACTCAAAGAGTTTCAAGAAAAGAATAAGGGGAACAAGACAGAAAGAGATAAAATCCTAGTTGAGGTAGAATAGAAGTCAGAAGCTATTAATACCTTGTGAGGCTTGATCAAAGGCCAAATAAAGGAATTTCACCCCTAGATCACCTGCAGGATGGATGTGTTGGAGGACTTGGGAAAAAAATTGGAGATTATTGTCAAAACAATGAGTGCCAAGGGGGAGGAATTAAGTTTTGAGGAGGTGAGTGCTTTAGTCGGAGACCTTTGTTAGCAAGCATAGAATGAGGTTAATGCTTGGGAAAATCTAGAGGTAGAAATAGGGAAATATTTCCCTCTCCTCTAAAAATGAGCTTTATTTCCCTTCATTTTCCCCTTTCTTTCATTTTTTCTCCCAATTCTTCATTCCTTCATTCTTTTTCCCCTAATTAGAGCTCTTCATTCTTTATTAATTAAAGAGAAGTATTTCCAAGGATGGAAAACATGTGTAGTGTGGGGTGATGTTGGGAGCCATAATATTGGCTAAGTACAAGAAGGTGTCTAGGCACGCGGAACCTATTAGAAGAAGGGCGCGCAGGTTGAAGGCGCACAGGGAAGGGTTCTAACATGGTTTGACGAAACTCACAATGCATGTATGTAAGACAAGAAAATGTCGGTACTTAGCCATATTCAAAGTTCCATACAACACATGAGGAAAGCGTGACCCGTCTAGCATGCAGAGTGGATAAGGTTCCAGCATGGAAGCTGTAGGATTAAGAAAGCAATATTCCATGCATGTGATGAAAGGATCTAGAAAGGCATCATTGCATAAAGTGGAGAGCTCATATCAAAGGAGGCATGCTCCATTGGAGGACCACTTGGACACTTGGCAGTTGATCTGTTACCTCAGAAAGCATGGCAGTGAAGGAAAAAATCTATATTTAGAGGTGCACGAATAGTAGAATATGGATGTGTGTGATTAGTGCGTTAGAGGTGTAGCAGTAGTAGCAAAAGTGGTGGAAGAGAGGTGAATCTCTACAAAAATATCATGGAGGATTATATGGGTTGGGATTAGAGGAAATATAGGAGTGATGGTATATTTAGAGGGATGGTCTGTGTTTATTCTTGTAATATGGAGGATGTAGCTTAGTCTTGATGTATGACATTGCTCTGCATTATCATATGGGTCTGTTATGGCCTCAAATGAATTTAATGTGGTTATGGAGGATGTAAATATGAATATAAGGTTCTGTTCTAAAGCATATGTGTTCATAAGCATAATCCTAGTGCATTTCCTTTGTATTATGAATCAGTGTTGCATTTTGTTCAATGCTTCCCTTTTATCTTCTAATTGAATGCATGGTTCATTCCTATTCTTTTGCACTTGAATATCTGTCATAGATGATTTTTTCTTAAAAAACTCACATAAAGGAGGGGCTCAGTGCCTACGCGTGCCTCGGGTGAGTGCCCAGCACCCACTGGGTTATAAGTCGATGTGCATGGGATTAGACTGTTGTTCTAAGGGTATAAAAATGACTACACAAACTCTAAGAGAAGAAGAAGAGGCCAATGAACTCAAAGAACTTGAAAATCAGCTAGAAAATATTTTGAACTCTTACAAATCAAAGGAGGATGGATGCACAAAACTGAACTCAGAGCTGAAGATCCTAAAAATTGAGATGGAATAAATGTGCTGAAATTTGATTGTGAATGAAAAGCTAGCAAAGAGTTCAAATGTTTGGAATGGTATACTAAGTGGCCAACATGATTGAAATGATAAGTCTAAGATTCAAATGATATGAATTTGTAGATCTGATGAAAGATGAATTTGAAATGTCCATGCTCAAGGATATTTCATTCTTTCCGGGGTTGCAAATTAGTCAATCAAACAAAGGTATATTGATATTCAAAACCAAATATATCAAATAAACATTGAAAAGGTTTAGGATGGAAGATTTCAAACCTATAGGAACACAAATGGAAGTAGGATGAAAGCTGAGAAAAGATGATAACTCACCAAAAGTAGAAAAATCCTTGTATAGATCCATGATTGGCAGTCTAATCTATTCCAATGCATCAAGAAAATATATCATGCCGGTGGTAGGTCTTATTGGAATATTTCAAGAAGATCCAAGGGAAATACACTTCAAGGTAGTGAAGAGAATTCTTAGATACCTCATAGGAACAATTGAATACGGATTATGGTGCCCAAAAGTAACAACTTTAGCATAAAAGCATCCACAAATACATATTGGGCTAGAAATGTCAATGAAAGGAAAAGTAGAAGTGACAGATCACTCCTTGTTGGAAATTATTTAGTCTCTTGGTTGAGAAAGAAGAAATCATAAGTAGCTCTCTCAACATTTGAAGCAAAATATATAGCTTCTGCAATATGATGCGCTCAATTTTTATGGATGAAGCAGACATTGGAAAAGTACGAGGAAAAATATGATAATCCAATTCCCTTGTTTTTTGATAGTACAAGTGTAATATGTGTATCTAAGAACCCTGTGTTCCACTCAAAGACAAAAATTATTTTGATTAGATATCATTTCTTAAGGCAACAAGTGAAATACAAGAAAATTAGTCTAGAATATGTGAGCACAAAAGAAGAAATTACAGACATTGTGACCAAACGACTACCAAAAGCTACTTTTGAGCATTTAAGGAATGAATTGGGAGTCATTCCAGATCCCACCAACAACTAGAAGGTGTGTAGACAAGGTGAGGGAGAATTCTCAGGTAATATCAGATCCTTATCAGTTTCAAATAATATTTATGTTGTGGGGAGTTACTCTGTAGCTCATGATTATCAAAGTATGCATCAGCTCAGGGTGAGCATTGCCACGAGCATATCACGTAATATGAATCAGAAGCATATTCCAAGCGGAGATTCTTGAGGTAGGAAATATGCTATATTCAACTTACTTGCATTTTCATCTTTATGCAACATAGATGGAACTTTGTCATTGTTGTCAAAGGGGGAGAAAAGATCAAGTCAGAAACAAGATAGTAATAATAGAAGGGGAGCGAAGCTGAAAATAGAAATCCGCCAAGGGAGAGTTACATACTGTTTTCAGAAACCAGGTATGGAAGTATTATTTTAACATGGAAATAATGTAGGTTTCTACAGTATTAAAGTGTTGAAGTGTTGCCGTCAATGAAAAAGGGGGAGATTGTTGGACCTTTGTCATTATCATGAGTTTCGTCATTGATGTCAAGTTACAATGATGGAAAAAGTATTTGATGTCAAGTGACATTGATGGAAAAATGGATTAATTGGGAAAGTGAGAAATTGAGAAAGATGAAGGTTGATTGGTAGTGTCATAGAGGCTTCAGGATGATCAAGGATAAATTCTAAGGGACATACTTAATTTTTTTACAAGACGAGAATATAAGGAGTTAGCTACCAAAGTCTATAGAAAGCCGTAGAACTCTAGAAGAAGCTGCGGAATATTAGAAAAGTATGAAAGTAAAATGGATGAAGCTGAAAAGAAAAAAGAAGCTAAATGATGAGCTGTGAGTGAGAAAGGTTAAGTCGCAGATGTGAAAGAAAAATGGTAGAAGTAAGAATAATCTAAAGGAAAAGACACAGACGTAAGGGCTTTCAGAGGAAGTTGTGAGTAAAAATAAAAAGTGACGGAAGACTATATAAGCCACACATAAAAGGAAAATATAGCCACGAACATAGGACAAAGTTATGGGAAGGAAACAGACATGTAGAAAATCCATGTAACATTGTATAATCAGCGAGAAAAAAAGAAAAGACGTAAATGACTACAAAAATGCCAAAAAAGAAGAAATGCCATAGATCAAAGGATAGATTTGCGATACAAAGGAAAATGTCAAAGAATCTTATAAAATCCACAAATTGAACAAGATGGACTAGACATGGCTCAAGGAAAATTTTAAGGAACCCCCCTTCAAAAAAATTATAGAAATTGTGGCGAATATACCTGTAACAAGTTTCATGGTTCTGGTAAATATCATTGTAACCTAATTTGTTTTTAAGTGAAAATGGTATAAATATAATAAAATAGTTTGAAATTGATTGGTGAATCTCCTGTAACTAGTTTAGTGAATACCCTCTGTCAAATTTGATTGTAATAAGGCCAAAAAAAATTCATTTATTTTGCATGCCACTCGGCTGTACCTCACCGACATAACAGACCCGAAACTTTATTGAATCAGATCATTTCCCGGGCTTGGAGTATGGGGAATGCCTTTTCCTTGATGAGGCTTGTGTCTTCCAAATGGGTAGGGAAGGCCTGAGAAATTTAATAATAAGGAAAAAATAACTTATATTTAATAATAACATATTATAAGTTATTAAATTATTAAATAGTTGAATCGTTTTTACTATTGGAATTGCCATTTATATTAAATAACTGAATCCTTTTTAAATTTGAAATATATAACATCTAGAAATAATTTCATAATTTAATAACTTAATAACTTATAACATATATTTCAAAGAAGAAACAAATTATTTGTTATTCACGAATAAGATTTGTTAGACAATTTAGAGCAATAGAAAATTTTGTAATTTTCAAAAGCCTATTAAGGTTTTAATAATAATGATAAGATATTTATTGCATAAAAATCAAATTGCAATATTATGATTTGCTAAATCGCTTTCTACTACTTTGTAAATTCAAAAATTGGAAAATTTCGAGAATGTTTTCTTGGCCAAATAAGGTTTCATAGTTTTCTTGGTGAAACATTAATGTTTTCAAATGTCGGTGCGTTGATTTCTTGGCAAAAAAGTAATGTTTTCAAATCCTGACATGTTGATTTCTTAGCGAAATATTAATGTTTTCAAATCCCGATGTGACGATCACACAACGATTTAATATTAAAATATACATTGGGATTGGAAATTCTTTAGCGATTCAGATGGGACAAATTATTATTTGTGGAATTTTTTGGTGAAAAAAGGTTACTTCTGATGCTGTAAAATTCACCAAAATCAAATTCCTGAAATTCTATTATTCATCAAACTATGAATATTCGCCACTAAAATTTTCCCTAACAAGGCTCGAGGAAAATCAAATGAAGTTAAACATGGACAAGTGAGATTTTGTTCTCCAAAATTGATAATGATTTGATTATCTAGTGATTGCGGAGGAGAATACAATTTGAGCTCCATGAAAAATTAAGAAATCTACAATTCAAGTTGTCCACATTTAATGCTCATTGACTTTGTGGAAATACAATTGCAGTTCTCAATATGATTCCTGATTTCAACGTAGAATTAAATATCAAAGAAGAAAATGACTCGCTCATCTTTATCACGTTGGAAATCATAGAAAGATGATAAATCTATTTTTAGGTATTGGCTAGTAAATATTTTCTGGTGAATGAATAGAAAAAGGTGAAATCAAGCCAAATATAGAAAGAACAAAATCTTGAGTTAGTTTTATTCATTTAATGGACCATATTTTCAAGTGACAGAGTAGGAAAGTGTGTATGATAATCTAATTGAAGTGATGGAATGGTTTGATTGTAAATATAGAGAAAAATCGAAGCCAATAGGCATGTTGCTCAGAAATGAAATAATGCACTAGAGTGAAATGTGTGATGCTCAAGTGAGAATACAATGTAATCGAGCTAAGATAGAGTGAAAGAAGGAAAATAGAGAGGAAAGAGAAGAGCAAATAAATGAAGTATTTAATAATCAGATGATAAGAGCATCAGTGTGGCAGATTGATTGAGCAAGAGAGATTGAATAAAATGAGTATGAAAGAGTGACATAGAGAACACAGACAGATACAGAAGAGAGATCATAATCTATTGCGTAATCAATTTTTGTAGCTAGATGATCAAAATTCCTATGTAAAATAAGTCTAAGTTGTATCTTAGAATATTCAGGGGGTTGCAGCTTCCTTATGGGTAGGTGCCTACAAAAGATCAGTTGTAGCTGATTAAATTAGGAGTTGCTGCTCCTTGCAAGTTGGTGCTTTCTAAAATTCGTTTAGTAGGTGCTCAGAAAATTTTTAAGTGAGTGCTTGAAGTTGTGAAGTGGGTGCCTCACAGGATGAGTGGGTGCTCAACCAAAACAATTGTAAGCTTTGGAATAGGTGTACCTATTAAATCCTTGGTCTCAAGTTGGTTTTTCTCCCAAAATGGTTTCCCACTATAAATTTTATGGTCAACAATTTTTTGTCTCGTATTTCTTTGAAAAAATGTACAATATAGTAGCTGCTCAAATTTAAGAAATAGTGGTAATCCACACGGATTCACCCCCCTCTCAGTGCTTGTGATCTCTAACATTTAATTGTTGATGATTATAAAAAATATTTTACTTTCTTTGCTCATATGATAGTTTCCCCAAATCAAGTTTCATAGTATAGACTCTAGGTGTTGAATTTCTCATTTTTAATCCTATTGTTTTTTTTTAAAACATAAATGAAAATAAAAATTCATGTGTAGGAATTGAAATTTCTAGAAAAAAATATTCTAGTCATAGGGTTCCAAACTCAAGTGGTTTTAGGAAGGAGTTGATAAACCTTTCTTAGAGATACTAGGTGAGTTGTTGCAATAGGGAGCCCCAACTTGAAAATAATATGAAATAATATCAATCTATATAAGACAACATGTTTATGAATCCAAATTGATAATATGCATAGTTTTGGAAATGATTTATGAGCTAAAGGATCTCATAATAATATGTTTGTAGAGAATTCTAGTGTCAAAGGTATAAGACACTAGGATAATGGCTAATCCTAACTCGACTGAGTGTGGGATTGTTTGAGTAGTTTGTTGATTGTATATTGGAAATGGGATATATAACAAACTAAATGCTCGGGGTTCAACCGTTGGAGAGTTCATTATCTTTTGTGGTTAGTTGGGTCAAGCTATGTTGGGGTTTTATCTAACCCAAATAAAAAGGTTTTAAAATGTTAAAGCATGATGTTATTAAGATTGGTTGACTAGGGGTTATTTTGGTAGCATGGTCAAGGTTATGTGAAGGTTCTAGGTTTGGCATCATAGAATAATTCATGTGGTGTCTACTGAGCCAACTTTTCGAATCTCGGGTGGGTAAAAATCCCTAGGATTCAATCTTAGGGGAAAAAGTTTTCAAGTGGAGGCCAATGGCTTCATATCCACCATTTAAATGGTGTAGATCAAGACAACTTAGTGGAGTATTGTGCTTCCTAGCTCCCTAAGGTCTAGATAGCCTAGTGCATGGGTAAACATGACAAGCACGGTTAGAACTCACATATGTTCAATGTGCCCTAGGTGTTGCATAGACATCGGTAAGCAATAGTTAGAACAACTTTCGAAATTTCAGACATGAGAATTTCGATGACCGATTAATCTCTTTAATTTTTTTAGGGTGGGAAGTAGATATAGATAGTAGGGGATGATATTTCTATCTTGTCTATCACTCCCATATTTATAGAGGGGAGGACAATTGATATTTATTTTCTATCGATGGAGATGATCAATGTAAAACTTGAGCTCAGGTAGTCCCGTGAATATATTGGTTTATTCGATATGTAGAATACAGCTAGAACTACTAGAAGTAGAGACAACAAAATATCCTGAAAGAGTATTAATTTCTGGGTTGATGGATGATGTTTCGAAAAAGTTTTCTTCTGGTTTGTAAGTAGTCTCTGTTGGACAAGAAGGATGGCACCTAAATAGTTCTTGGAGAAATTGAGATATTTCTTATGTTTTTTAGAAGAAATATAGTATAGTTATTGTCGATGAATGCTTGGATTTGGGGTTGAGAAGGGTTACTATGACTGTCTCTGAACTAAGTTGAATGTATAGAGAGCAAAAAATCGTATGATTCTCATATTGTTTTTTCTACCATTTTCCTACTCTTGAAATGCCTTTTCAAACTCCCGATTTCTCATAAACACTCGAAAAGAAAAATTCATCATTCTACATAATATATTTTTATATGCATTAATTGTGTGTCAAACTACCACTCAATGCAGATATGAGGTTTCATCACAAGATAGGGTACACTTTATTTTTTTCTTAATTTCATGATTGAGACCACTATCATTCTTTTTCCTATGTTTGGGTGAGGACGTCGAATTATTTTTTGAATCCGTTAAAATATTAGTGTGCATTGCAACACTAAAACAAACTTGAAATTTATAACAATATGCACCACTAAAATATTTGTGTGCATATTATTTTTTGATAATGTAAGGCTGCCAATTAACTTGGATTCTCTTGCATTAGTAGGGCAAGGTGAAAAAGTTTTAATTCCATGTTAGATGTGCTGCAGCAAGAATATGGGAGCGAATGAATTACCTAAATTTCAGACCTACCTATCAATCATTAAGAATGGACACAATGTTATGTATACTTTTTACTAATCACAGGTCATTGCCAAGTCTGCCATATTTGGAAACACATTCAAATATATATGATTATGTCAGGATAGCCTAATAAAGAAAGATGTGTACTCCACTTTCTTTAAAATAGTCAAAATCCTGGTAAAGTTAAAAAATGTAAGTAAAATAAACCCACGGAAGCCTTCAATAATGTAAGAGTAATATTTGATTATTATAAGATGTTGAGTTCAAAATTTTGATTTGTCGCATTGTTAGAAATATTCTTAAAAAGCGACCATGTTTATATGATTTCGATAAGAAAGAATGATTATCAATATTTGATGTCCGCCACAAGATACGCAATTCTCTCCCAATAATTGTTCACAGTCGTGTTGCAAGTGCATGTGATTCATTTATCGTTGAATTGAATGTAAGTGATCCACCGGTTAATAATTTTTCACTGCATAGAAAGTGATCCACTTGAATGTTATGATGAAAGTGATCACTGAAAACATGTTAAATGTAAGCTTATTTATTCGTCAGTTGACATGTAATTGTTTCTCCAGCCTGAAAGGTTTAAAGTTTGTTAGGTACTTCATTGCTCAAGGTTGCCATGGATTGTATTCAGATTCCTGAGTTTTGTTGCGAGGTTAATTGGGATAACCTTTTTACTGAGATAATGGGGGATGGGATTGAGAAGAGTGATAGTGAATGCACTAAGATCATGCGGAATGAGATTGAGAAAATTGTGGTGGATGAAATCCAGAAGAGAGAAAGTGAATGCCCTGAGATCATGGCTAATGAGATTCAGAAGCGAGAAAGAGAATGCATTGAGATGACGGCAGATGAGATTGAGAAGAGAGAGAATAAGTGGACTGATATCATGGTGAATGAGATTGGGAAACGACACTCGGATGAGATTGATGAGGAAGAAATTGGATGCTTGGAGATTATGGCAAATGAAATTGGGAATACACAAGGTGAATGCATTGAGATCATAGAGGATAAGATTGAGAAGAGGCAAAGTGAATGCACTGAGATCGTGGCAAATGAGATTCCGAAGCGACAAGGTAAAAGTGTTGAGATCATGGGGGATGACATTGAGAAGAGAGAAAGACAACGTGCTGAGATTATGGCAAATGAAATTGGTAAGAGACAAGGTGAATGCATTGAGATCATAGAGGATAAGATAGAGAAGAGAGAAAGTGAATGCACTGAGATCACGGCAAATGAGATTCGTAAGCGACAAGGTAAAAGCATTGAGATCACGGCGGATGAGATTGAGAAGACGGAAATTCAATGCACTGAGATTATGGCAGACGCAAATAAAAGGAAAAGAATACAAAGCATAATCTGTTCTGAGCAGAAGAGAAGAAAACGAATGAGCCAATTCCTTGCAACACTCACAACCATGGTTCCAATCCCCAGTAGCAAGGTACTACTCAATAATATAAATTGTTTCACCATTGTTAATGGTTCTCAAACCAAAATGAACTGTTATTGTCTCAGGTTGCAGGGTACTGTTTAATCGAACAAACCATCAAGTACATTGAGAAACTGCACCGAAGAGTCGAAGAGCTGAAGGAAAAGAGAGAGCGATTATTAGCCACTAAAAGCTGCCTGGATGATGTTAATGTGTGTGTGGAGGTGAGATTGTTTGGCAATGAAATCATCATAAGAATTACCAGCTTCAAAATGACATGCCATCTTTGGAAGATCTACCAAGTCATTGAAGCTCAACATTTCAACATTCAAACTGCAGATATTTACAGAGGCAACTCTATAGTTTTGCTTTGCTTTCATGCCCATGTAAGTCCCCAGATAGTTAAAGTTTAAAATTAAGTTTATATTAGAGATTTTAAATTTTTTTATTTTCAGATACTACAGAAGTTAATTACCCAACAAACCCAATTTTAAATTTTATTAATTTTCAACATAATCATGTGATTATTGTGCAGTGTTCGGTTAAAACTTGTACAGAACGTCTCATACAGCGGAGTCGATTATTACAGTCAGATCTCAAAAAAGCTTATGGATGAGAAATTTGCAATAATGTGGGTGTTGGAGGGGCATGAAAAGAAAAATCTATTGGCTATGGATGACAAATTTGCAAATATGTTTGGAAGTTGACAGACAAATAAAAGTAGCACCCAAAAGTGGCATAAATGTTGACGTCATCACCAATAATTCTCCTTTGTTAGTATTTGTTTTATATTTACTGTAAAAGGAAAGCCCGCACTCCTACAAATAGAAATTTCTACTATTTTGTACATGATAACGGATTAGTGGAGATTGACGTCACATATAAATTCAGTGATTGTGTAAAAATGATTAGAGCATGGTCGAGTATGGTGTGTAATGATTAGAGCATGGTCGAGTATTGTGTGAGTCTTTAGTGGAAAGTGTGGAATGTGTCGAGTATAGTGTGTAATTTTTTTTATTGTTTTATTTATTTATTTAGATTATTTTAATAATAGTAATTGAGAGTAGAGCATCATTATCTATTCAGTTTCAACCACTATTTTACATTCACAATTTAAATGTCAAAAGATATTTATGCAATTTACACATTGACGGACCTATTTGTGGAAAAAAATTCTATGAGGATTTGAGATTCAAAATCAATTATAAATACAATGCATACTATTTTCTTCCTCTATTTAAAACTCCAACAATATTGTTTAAAAGTTTTAGACTCATGTACTATCGAAACATTTTTTACACACCAAACACACTCATAAACATTTATCAAATATAATTTCCAACAATCATGAAACCTTTATATCTCTATTTCCAAGCCTTTATATCTTATGCACTGAACACACTCATAAACATTTCCCAAATATAATAAATTATAAGTGTTTGTTGAAATATTATTTGTGAAATATTTAAACTAAAATTATTTTTCCCATTCTCTTAATTAGATTAATTTGTATTTAGTGTCTAAATTTAAACGCTGTATAAATGAATTTAAGGCTCTTGATGTCCTTCCCACTTAAGTAACATGTCTGTGGAATCGGATGCGGTGACTCTGGTAGTGTTTAGGTATTACCTCCTCCCATGCTTTAGGGTTAATTTTAGTGGCAAATCTTGGCTAATTCATGAATATTTAGATTTTTCAATTTTACAAAATGTGATTTTGAAGAGTTGTACAGAGAAACATTTTTCCTAAAATTTGAGGATGTAAGATATATTTGAGGTCGGCTTGCCTAATGTTTATAATATATTTCATACTTATGCATGTATGTTACCGCTACCCCAAAACACCAATTGGGTACATTCACCAAAATATACTAATAAAAATCTAAGGATCTGCTAAATTTAAATGCCATGAGGCTCATACATAAAAGACTCCCAATGAACGAGCTCAACCACATAGTCCATAAGGTTGACTGCAGATGATTGACGGATGAGCTCAACCACATAGCCCAAATGCTTGACTACAAATACATGCCTGCATACTCCAGACGCATGACGACATGCTTTAGACAACTAAATCCATAATTTCATATGTGTGGCCTTATAATCTAGATGTACTATTGCATATTTTGGATGCCTGGATTTATAACCCATATGCCGAACTGCAAAATCCAAACACCCAACTGCATTTTTTAGATGCCTGACTACATATTCTAGATGTCATCCTGGACAATGCAAATGTCTTCCCTACAATCTAGACGACCGTTTGTGCCTCACCTAGCTTTGGCTAATAATCAAAATGTGGTAGCCCTGAAAGGACATTCATAAAAATGGGACTTTTTTTATCATATTTTAGCCATCTGCAAAAAGGGGTCATATAAATGCAACTGACATACACTAGGTACTATATATGTATCAACTAAATAATTAAGCCTTCTTGTTTTTTTTTTAAATTTCAAATTGCATTAATATACCTAATAATACAAATTTCAAAGACCCCTTTTTAGGTAGAACCCACTAATAGTGATATTCCACATGAAAGAATTAATCAAAATAACTTTTCATCACCTTAGAATATTATTGATGATGACATGCCTCTAATTGAGGAAAATCCTTATTATGTTATGCATTACACAAAATTCTTGATTACGATATGCGACAAGTAGAAGAAATGTTTCTAATTGAGGAAAATCTTTATTATTTATCTAAATTGGATGGAAATCATATTCATGATTATGATATGCAACAAGTAGACATATCCAGTCATCAAACACTAACTTTAGATCAAAATTCTATTTAAAAAGGAAGAGAATAGACGACAGTCCAAATGATGACATCTTCCAAACAAAATATATTTCTACACATAGTGATCAAACACCTATTTCAAGTGATAATACAACACAAAACTTTGTGCAAAGAAAGAGAAGTGGATGGACCATTAAAAGGTATTTTAAGTTTAACTAAGAAGATACGTATCCATTCATTAAACCAATACAATAAAAAAGGTAATGATACTCTAACAAAATGTAAATGTACAATTTGTAGCTAGAAACTTGGAAAAGAGCACAAAATGCAACTCAAGATGGACACAATTGAGAAACAGTGTGATAAAATATATGTATCACTTAAAAACAAATATGGTCAAATAAAATTAACATCAAGATAGAAAAATGCAACAATGTATGAAAATGAATAGAAATGGATACAAAATCTTATTGAGAAAGGAAGAATAATTACACATCAGCTAGGAAATGTTGTTCAGTCTAATCAATGTTCCAAAAATATACTTTTATCAACTATTTACCACATTCTAAAAAAGCTTAGACCTGTTTATGATTTTCTAGATTATATTTTTATTTCAACATAATGGATTCCCTAATAATTCGTAATTGCATTGGTCAGACTATAGTTCTTGGGAAATGGAAAAATGTCTAGCAATGATTGTCAAGGATGATTTGAAAGAAAAAGTAATAAATACACGATTTATCTCACTGTCAATTAATGAGGTCATAACATTTGAGAACACATCATGGGTTTGCATTCACGTCTCTACTTTTGAGAACCATCTAAGGTAACCTCATTTATTAGCAGTCCATAAAATGATATAAAATTGCAATGCTGAGAACATTTAAAAGTTCGTTATTTCAAGTTTGAGGGATATAGCTGGGATGAATGATTAAATTATCACTAGTAAGTTAGTGTGTGTTGGTATAGATGGTGCATTAGTAATGTAGGAGCACAAAAATGGTCTTTGCATTCAACTAAAAACCACTTTTTCCCCATATATGATTGCAATCCATTTCATGACACATATAATGAATCTTGCATACAAAATAGTTAACATGGTTTCACCAATAAGTTTTACTCTTTCTAGGACAATACAGATAGAAGGTAAACTTTTAAAGAAGGAATACCTATGAGGTGAAGATGGAAAGTAGAATGCGCATGTTGTTAATGTTATCCGAGCTGATCATAAAGAACTAATTTTTGTCTATGAAGGAATACTTGTAGATGCAAAGAAAGACCACAAAATATTATTAAATAACATTTGATAGTGGAATTCCTAGCGTACATGCTAGATCCAGGAGGCATGGGGCTTCATAGAGAGGCTCTCAATCAACTGTTTAATAAAAATTCAATGTGAATAAGAAACTAAAATAAATAAGTCCTATTGTAATGTAATGATTTAGGTTTCTCATACACACAATACACTAGATTTTATAAAAGATATCAAAATGACACTAAATCTAATTAGAACCCAGATTTTTTAAGTCAGAAAAGTCTCTTTAAGGTCTGGTAAGGGTTTGGGGCTGATTGGTTGAGGTTTGGGTTAGTTTTGGGTGAGTGGGAAGCTTGTTGGTTTGAGAATATGAAATGGCACAAAGACTGATATCGGTCTAATGACCCAATTTCGGTATGGGGACCAGACCGATGATGATCAAGGAACTGACATCCGTAGGGGCAATAGGTAATGAACTATTATAAATGGGTTTTTAGGCTCTCTATGATTTTATGGAGAGTGGGGATAGTGTGGTTTGGGTCGTAGTATAATTGAGAGGACTAAGGAAAACTAAGAAGAAGGTTTAGAAGGGTGAAAAGGCTTACGGTGGTTGAATAGTGGGTTAATGGGAAGAAGATGATGTACTGGTAACAAAAGAAATAAAAAAGTAAAAGATAAAATAGATTAAAAAAATGAATAAACATGAATGATTAAAATAACAGTACTTACTTGGTATTTTATAGATCCTATGAGTCGAGATGGTTGATGGTTGATTTAAAAGAGGTGCTTGAGTTAGTGTCATAGCAGTACAAACCTATGTGCTCCTGTGAGTATTCCAACTCTTAGGAAGGAGAACCGACTATTTTCCTTGCAATATAGTTGTGTGTGTTCATCGTCTGGATGTAGGAGGGCTTGAAGAATTACGCTTGAATGCAATAATGATCCAAATAACTGAATGAAAAACCTCGGTAAAGGGTTGTAAATTTCTATATAAAGTAACTGATGGAGGTTTATGTAACTGACGTCGGATGAGGAAAAACCAACGTTGGTTAGGGAGAAATAGACCTATTTACCAAAAATAGGCAGATCTTCCCATGTTTTTTGTGTTTTATTTATTGGGTCCACTTTGGAAAGTAGAGTTCACATGAGAGAAGATAGGAAGATCTCAGAAGAAGTATAGTTAGGTTGAGGAAGAAGTCTTAATTATTTAGGTCAAGTAATGACTTAGCACTTGGAGTGATGACTCGGTGTTCAGAGTGATGACTTGGTCACTGTGAGTTAAATGCCCCTGGAATGGGTATATGGTGAGGTGTCAAGATGAGGGGGAGGTGTGAGAATTAAATTAACTTAGAATAATTAGATTTATAATTAATAACGTGAGGATAAATATTAATATGGGGTGAAGGGGTAATGATTAGTTAAATGTGTTACGTTAATTAACTAAAGGGGACTGTACGTACCCAAAATTGTAAAGTACTGTACTGCCAGAACAGTGTAACAAGTGCCCCGATGATGATACAGGTCTCCTCGCAAGGTGTTCGGGATCCAGAAAAAGCCCTCAGAGTATGCGTTAACATCCCACATACCCCGCTTAGCCCCCGCGCCCTTTGTTTTCCCCTTTTTCCCTCTTTCCTTGGCCTCTTGACCTTCAGTGACGAAACCGCCGCCCTGCAGAGCGGCGGTCCTGTGCCGCCCTACTCAGAGCGGTGGTTTCCAGAACGCTCTTTTGACATGACTCGCGTGAAATATCATGATTCACCAGCTTTTCTTTGCCGACTTGAGCATGCATTTATGTTTTTGGTCCCCTGGAATAGTGTTTTTCCTTTGTTTATTGTTTAGGAGTTCAATTTGGTTTTGGTTTTTGAGTGTTGGAATTCCTATAAATGCATAGCTTGTGCTGAGGCAAATGGCCACCATTTTTCCTGGTTAGAGTCTTCTGATTTTAAGTGGTTTGGTCTGTTAGCTTGCTTAGGATTGATAGCATAGTTCATTTCATACTTGGTTAGTATTTTTCAGCTGTTGGTAAGCCACAGACCCATCTTGTGCAGGCAGTGCTGTTATCTCATCCCAATCCAGTTAGAAGCTTGCCTCTGAATTTCTCTTTGCTGTAGATTTGTTTTTATTGTGTCTTGGAGTTCTTAGTTCAATCCATTATATGCCTGGTTAGCTTTATTCAGCTGTTGGTAAGCCACATATCCAACTTGTGCAAGTAGTGTCTTTATTTTATCCAATCCATTGGAACAGAATAGCTTAGGAAGCCATTAAAGTTGCAGGTTTTGCTCTTCGTATAGGATAGTTACAGGTTCTGGTCGCTTCATGTTGCATGACTCGCAGTAAAATCCCGCTAGGAATCGCATAAGCCAAGCTCTGTACTCTTGCGCTATCCCTCTCCTACTCGCATTCTCGGTCTGCATTCTGAGCTGTCCTTGTCCCAAAATCTACTCTTATCGGTGCTAGCATTACAACGCTTTTCTGGATCCACGTGAACACAAAAGAACGAGGAGATCATACTGAGGGGACGAGATCACATACACCATCGGATTCGCCACTGTTCTGCGGAGTCCAGGTTTTAAATTTCAAAGTTCTAGTCAGATTCATATCAAATAGAGTAGTTAATCGCTTTATTTCATTCTATTCTCGACATTGCCAGGGAAGCTGTGGGGATTGATAGTTTCTGAGAAACTATGATTCACTCCTCACTTCTGAGGTAGGATCGAGAATCTTGCCGGTAGATTAGACAAACTGTTTTATTTAGAATAATTCTACAAATTCGCACAGGCAAATAACTACACTCGGTTATCTTGTCTGTTTCAAATTATTGTTTAGTTATTATTTCTAGATATGCTTAAAATAGTTTGCTTTCCTTAAAATTATTAAAAGTTTTCTTAGAAGAATAAAATTTATACAGTTAGATTTATTTCACATAGTTAGAATTTGCTTCGTTACAGTTAGATTTGCATTTTGTTTCGTATGACAATCACGGGACCTCAAGAGCCCAGGGAATATATATTTGAGCCAATCGTGCCTCAACCAAACCTAGTCACAGCAATAGTTGACATAGACCAAAATCTCAGGATACAAGTATTCCGAACAACCACAGATTTACAACTGATCAGTTCTCAGTTAAGAGGATTAAACATAGAAGACGACCAAGCACATGCGTTTTGGTCAAGTCAGCCAAACTACAGATTACCCTAGAAAACATCCACATGACTGTAGAAGGGCTCGAAAGAGAACAAACATTCGGGTGTGATCCTCTAGTTCCACAGCCAGACGCTGGAGACACCCTCGTAGATATAGATACCAGCTTAAGAATCCAGGTTGCGAGAACGCCTGTAAGGTATTATGAGAAGATTGCACAACTATTGGTTCTAAACATAGAAGCTGAGAAAGCATACGATTACTAGATACTAGGGATTAGAACTTGATCCCGCGTATGACCATAACAGGACCGCAACAACCAAGAGTCTATGGTTGTGATCCACATATCCCACAGCCCAACGAATCCACAAGTCAGGTTAGACATAGACACTAGCCTACGCATCTTGGTATTCAGGTCCACTCCACTTCCACCTATCATCATCGAACAACTGTCCTTACTAGATATAGCGGCTAACGAAGCTAGGGAATTCTGGACTAGGCCAGAAAATCGTCCATAGAGTCAATTATATTCATCATCCACTATATGACCTTATCGGGAGATATACACGAAACAATCCCAGGTCATTTTCCACGTATTCCGCAACCCATAGATCGAATCACGCCAGAGCTCGATATTGATTAGAGCCTTCGAGCAGTCATCCTTGCTGATCGATCTATCACACCAGTCCAAGTTAGAAGGGCCTTCTTTGCCTTAGATTCACAAATTCCACTAGTGCGTGTCGAAGACATTAGACTGCCTAACTAGTTTGTCTGCATATTCTACCCCCACCGGCTGTCTCGGCACGACCTCGGGAGGTCGGGTACGCGGAAGAGTTACTTGTTGATTCTCACGCTCACCTGTCGCTTTTCTGACGTACAAAAACCTGGTGAACCCAACGTGAAACAAACAACTGTTTCACCTTCTCTTTGAGAAGTTTCAAATCTTCTCTCAATCACCTTCGTTCCTTCCCATTATTCTGCGGGTATTCATATACCCCCCGAATATGTCGGGATTCGACGCATATGGTAGACCCCTCCTGGGTCTTGAGGCATACTACGCCCAAAAGAATAGGCAATCATCACCCTCGCTCTCAGTATGGGGTGACAACTATTCAGCTAATCAGTTGTCGGCACAAACCCCAAGAATCAGATATAGTTCATCTTTTCAAACTGAGGAGTTAGATCAACCCCCTCGAACCCAACAAACAGAGCCTTCAGGTTCAAACAATATGACGTTTACCGGAGAATCTGGTTCGTCTCCTCAAATGCTACTCAGACCACAAATTAGTAGGCAATCGGATCCATACCTGGTCTTAGATGATGGACAATCAATACGTTATCCTAGGAGTGAACAACGCTCCCCGGGGAATGTACCCACCTATAGGAGGTTTACAGATACAACCTGAAATCTCTTTTCAAGAAAATACCTCTATGCCACTGCATACAGGAAATATTCTTGGAGAAACTTGGCAAGATAGCGATCAGTTTATGACAGGATATCACGTACCTTTACAACACCAAGGTATACAACAAACGCCGCTTAGGCAAAGTACCGTGACTTCACCAAATGAAGTCATTTCACACGTTAGTAGAAAGAGTGAGAGGGTTGGAACTGGCTCAAGCAAGTCACAATTCTCCCGTTCATACAAACAGGAAGTTCCAATCCTCCATACCACTCTGGCCAAGTAGATCTCCTTACGGGAGTAGGCACGTTAGGCATGCCTCCTCAATATCCACAACAAACGCCAACAAGGCCTATCATCTCTAACACAATTCCTCCCGGTCTAGTGTCGAACAGTCCGTTCCTTGACAATACCCCCGTCCTACTTAAACATATACTCTAAATCACCACAAGGAGATATGTTCTCCTCTCCCGGCATGTTTGCTCAAACACAGGGACCGTCCCTATGCCCCTGCCAACGCATACGCTACACCGTATCAACAACCTATCCCACCACCACTCCCTCAGGCAAACACCATCAATGGTCGAAAGCTATGCGATAGGGACTTATTCAGAATACCTAAAGGAACCCTTAGATTTCACCATACGAAGCGTCATGCTTCTAAGACCTCTCCCTGATTTTCCCAAGTTCAAGGGTGAGGGAGATCCAAACCGCACATATCAAAGCTTACGCTACAGCCATTCGGGAATTACTCCCATGGGATGGGGTTGTTGCTAAAATATTCCCCAAAACGCTGGAAGGCATTGCTCTCGATTGGTATTACAGAATACCTGAGGCTTCCATACATTCATTCAAACAACTTGTGTCTGAGTTCATCAAGGCCTTCGACATGAACAAACTATTAAGAACAGGAATCAGGGAGTTCTTACACATCAAACAAGAGCATAACGAGTCTGTCGCCCACTTCATCCAAAGGTGGCGTACCGTCCTTTATTCATCAGCAAGTGCTCCAAACATGGATCAGATGGAACTATGTGATTTATTCCTTCATTCTCTCAGCAAGGAGGTGAAGGAAGAAGTCCAGAAGTTCCCACTAAGAACTTACGATGAAGTACTTGAGAGCGCTCTTCGAATAGACCAAGCAGCGATAGATAGTGGTCGTAAGACATATGGAACAAACGGGAGGTTAATCACCTCCACTCAAAACACTACAACTACCACAAATGTCAATCAAGGACCCAAAATCCTTAACAAAAATCGTGGGGTAACAACGGATGGGGTAACCGACCAGCCCAAGAGGGTAAATGTTGTTAATGCTCTGTTACAAACAAACAACCAACGAAACAATAACTTTACCCCGACAATCAATACAATGGATTTTAACCATCCACAACAACAACAACAACAACGGTGAAATCCCATACAAGGGCCAAGCCAAAACTCATTTGGTTACCAAAACCAAAGTCAAAACCAGAAACAACAATTCCAAAACTTTGGTCCTAATAGGCAAACAGTTTGATCGGAATTTTAGGCCACAATACACACCAAACCAACAAAACGGGAATTACAACCCCAATTCTTATTGTGGTTTCCATAAAATTCGGGGTCACGATACTAGAACGTGCCGTGACTACAATAAATTTATGCAACGCTTGCCAGAAGAACAAAGACAGTTCTTCACAGACCTGTTTTTGGCGGATCCCGTCTCATCATCACCAAATACTCTCGCAGGGGCAGTTTCTCCTCAGAATGCTCCCCTCAAGATCTTTAATGATCCGCTCCCAAATCATGATAGCAATAGGCTGAATCCAACCGGAACAAACAAAGGTGCAGTGACGGGAAACAATGATCATGAAGCCTCGACTTCATTAAATCCATCAGTTGCCGCCCACAGTTGGGAGCTCAACCGAGACCTAAGATAGTCAGTTTGGTAGAATTAGACGCTGAACTACCTATCGAAGCTATAATAAGAACACGAGAGTATTTCTCTCAACCGAGCCCAAGTCATCTGCCAGAGACAGATAAGAGTCATCAAATAGTTGAAAAACCCATCGGTGCCTATGATTTAATTAGTGACCTAACAAAGACCTTCTCACACATTTCATTTTTGGACTTACTAAAGAACTCTCCCCCTCACAGAGCTGCTCTTTTAGAAGCATTAGGTCTAGGCCATCTAATTAACATCACTCCACCTCCCGAAACACAAGTAAATCACGTAGATTTTGATATCCACCCTCCAGGGCAGGCCGAACAAGGATGTCGAATTCATGTTTCGAAATAAGTAAAATGCCCACAGATGCTGAGATCGCACACCGAGGTGACCCAGCCTTACACTTGCAAGTGTGGGTTTATAATAACTATGTAAAACGGGCAATGGTTGACGATGGGGCCGCAGTTAACATAGTCCCTTTCTCTTTCCTCCAAAAACTTGGATATGGAGAAACAAAATGTTCCACTACACGAAATACCTTGAGAGGCTATGATAGCCTTAAAGCCACTTCGATAGGAACTATAATACTGCCGGTCACCTTAGGGCCCAAAACCATCTTGACTGAGTTTTATATTATAGATCGGGAAAACTAACTATAATATGATCCTCGGCCGACCTTGGATACATCGAATGAAGGCAATCCCTTCCACTTTATTTCAAGAAGTAAGATTCTTGCATCTAGGAAAGGTATTTGTAGCCAAAGGCGATCCAAAACCTTTCGATTTACACCTAGCTGATTTAAAGAAAAGACCAGGGGTGCACTCAGAATTTGAACTTCCAACAAACCAACTTAATAAACCCTCTGACCCAAAGCCAGAGGAAAATTTGGTACCTACGACGGATCTTGAAACTACCAGTGTAGCCAAAACAATTCCAACCCCTAAAGATAAAACTAAAGAAACAGTATCATTAGGGACTACTGCGAAAATCGTTGAGTTGATAGAACAAGATTCACCAATGTTCTTACCATTCGATTCAGTAGGCATAGGATTTTCCCTAGGTGTTGGTTCCTTGCCAGCAGAAGATCTCTGTATGGTAGAAGTAGAGTGCGCAAACGCAACAGATGCCCCAACATCTATACTCCCCGGCTAAGTATTGGACTCCTCCATTTCGATGGAGATAAATGTCATTATGGAGCGGGGGCAGGTATAATTCTTACTTCGCCCGAGGAGAAAGTCCTCCCATTCGCTTTTAAATTAAACTTTGAATGTACAAACAACAGCGCTGAGTACGAAGCCCTCCTCCTTAGCCTTACCTTAGCCAAAAGAATTGGTATTGATAACATCAGAGTCCTGGGAGACTTGCAATGAGTGACAAACCAAGTTTCTGAAGTATATGAAACTAAAGCCGAACATTTACAACTTTACAAAAAAGCTGTATTAGATTTAAGCAAGGTGTTTAGCTTTATATCCATTGAAGCAATCCCTCGAGAGAAAAATCTTCTCGCCGATTCAATAGCAACCTCAGCATCACGTTTTACTCCAAGCAATGAGTTAAAAGATACCCAAGTTCACAGTGTCTATATCATGATGAATGATTGATAAAAACAATGAAAAATCCTCTTTCAAGCGGAAGTGAATCTACCGTCCTCGACCATGTTGGAAATGGATTACGGCTACTTTGGATTATTTAAATGCCTATGCAGCACTACATCTCTCCTATCACATGCTAGATTTATCCCCTGATTCTGCATTCGTCTTCCTACTTCGGAAATCCCGTAACGGATCGTCCCTCACAAATGGAGCCTAGCATATACGCAATAGAAAATGGGGATGATCTAGATTTTACCTCCAGCACCACCTGAGTTCGAAGAGGGTAACACCTCTTTGATCGAGGAAACAATTGATGTCAACATCGGGATAGAAGATGAACCAAGAATATTAAAACTAGGTTCTTCATTAACCCCAGAAGAAGTGGAAAATACATACTCAGATCCTCAAAGAACATCAGAAGGCGTTTGCATTTAATTACAAGGAGATGACGGGAGTCACACCCCCACATTATGGTGCACAACCTCATCACTAGATCAGATGCAAAGCCAATTAAAACAAAAATCAAGACCCATGAAGCCCAAAGTAGCTCTCATGGTAAAAGAGCGAAGTAATAAAACTCCTTCAGGTAGGATTCATCAAGCCAGTTGACTACTCCCAATGGGTATCTAACATCGTTCCCGTTCTCAAGAAGAACGGAAAGATACGCATTTGCATAGATTTCTGAGACATCAACAAAGCGTGTCCTAGAAGATGATTTCCCATTACCATCCATAGGACGTTATCATTGATGCAACAGCTGGTTTTGAACTCTTGTCTCTCATGGATGGATTCTCTGGATACAACCAAATCAGAATATCTGAGCAAGATCAAGCTAAAAACCATGTTCATAACTCCTTGGGGGAACCTATTGCTACGCTATTATGCCATTCGGCCTCAAGAATGTCGGTGCTACGTACCAACGAGGCCATGACATACATATTTCATGATCTAATTCAATAAAATCATGGAATCTTACGTAGATGACTTATTGGCTAAAGCTAA
The DNA here is from genome assembly GCA_019776745.2 of Taxus chinensis. Taxonomy (NCBI): domain Eukaryota; kingdom Viridiplantae; phylum Streptophyta; class Pinopsida; order Cupressales; family Taxaceae; genus Taxus; species Taxus chinensis. The sequence goes on along the minus strand of CM034150.1, from coordinate 704,169,939 downwards.
GAAGCGTTGTGACCATCCTGAAGTACTCCGTGTCATTCTTTCATGTTTAATAGAATATGGAGTCACACTAAATCTAGAGAAATGCGTCTTTGGGTGTAACAGGAGGAAAGCTCCTAGGTTACATCATATCGTCACGATGGAATAGATGTGGACCCAACCAAAATTTGGGCTGTTCTCGAAATGGTTCCACCTTCGGATGAATCTGGAATCAGATCATTTCTCAGAAAGCTGGGTGCAATCCGGAAGATTTATTACCGGACCTAAGCTTCGCCGTTCATCCAATCAACAATTTACTCAAGAAGGACTATAGCATTGATTGGACTGAAGATTGCATTGAAGCTTTTGATGCAGTTAAGCCATTTTCTTGTTATCACCACCTACGCTAATGCCACCTAAGCTGGATTGCACCTATTAATCCTATATTCGTGAGCTACCAATGTCTCGCTGGCTTGCATGTTGGCCCCAAGAAGACGATAACAAGAGAGAACGTGTGATTTATTTCATTATCCGAACACTGCTCGACTATGAAACACGCTATACACAGGAAGAACGAGAATGCCTTGCCATAGTCTTTGCTACTAAATGCCTAACACATTATATGCTGAATCAAGAAATGAAGGTCATGGTAAAAATTGAACCATTTATGAAATTTTCTCACGCAAGGGTTCTGTGTCTAAAAAGGTTGGACGCTTTATAACTTTAATGGGAGAGTTTGAATTAACATTTGTGAACCAGAAGTCGGTTAAAGGACAAATAATCACAGATTGGTTAGCTGACAACCCATTAGATGGAGGCGATCTAGTAGATTTAGACTTTCCAGATGAATGCGTATACTACATTGAAACACGACCCGCTATCTCTGAGTGTCCTTGGTACACTGACATCGTTAATTATATCATGGACCATACGTACCCTGGAGGCAGTTACACTGCAACAAAGAATGCGGTTGCGCATAATCGTAGCCCAATATGTCATTATAGAGCAGGTGCTCTATCGAAAAGCATTCGATGGAATGCTCTTAAGGTGTGTCGACACAGAAGAGTCCAAGAGGATTCTCCATGAATCCCACAGCGGGTATATGTGGAGGCCACTTCGGTGGCCATGCCACCCGCTCAAAAAATACATTGAATGGGATATTTCTGGCCCCACTCTAGAACGTGACGCGATAGAGTTTACACGCAGGTGTCATAAGTGCCAAGAATTCTCCCACGAGATCCACATGCCAACACAAGCTCTGCAACCAATCGCTACTCCATGGCCCTTTTCTACCATGGGGTCTAGACTTAATAGGGCAATTCTCTCCCTCATCCACAGACGGCCATAATTTTATAATCATGGCCACTGAATAGTTTTACCGAAATGGGTGGAGGCCATGCCTCTTACTACTGATACCTGGTTTTGTGATCGCCAAGTTCATTTTGAACCAAATCATTTGCAGGTACGGTATCCCACAAATCATTATCTCCGATAATGGAACTTCTTTTAAGAATGAAGAGGTTCATGAGTTATGCAATAAATTTTAAAATAAGCCATCATACGGCTTCTTTGTATTATCCCCAAGCCAACGGATAGGCCTGAAGCGACAAACATAAAACACTGAAAGCCATTCTCCTTAAAACGGTGAAAAGAAAACAAGAGAGATTGGCATTTGAAGTTATATCCGGCCTTGTGGGCCCACCGAACCTCAATAAGAACACCAACGGGAGCAACTCCTTTCTCACTGGTATTTGGGGCAGAAGCAGTTCTCCCGCTTGAGGTCGAAATACCCAGTCCTCCGCATTTCACTACAAGGAGATTCTGGATGAAGACACTTACAGAGAAGCACGTCTCTCCCAATTAGAAGGCCTAGATGAAACTAGGTTAGACGCTGAACAGCGGTATAGAGTCTTATGCTGACCGAATGTGCCGGTAGTATAACAAGAAGGTTTATGAACGCGATATATACGAAGGTGATGTAGTTCTAAGACTAGACAGCCGGATCGACAAAAAGACCCGGTGAAGGAAGGAAATTTCGGCCCAAATGGTTGGGCCCATACCGAGTCATGAAGGACTATGGAAATGGTGCCATACCTCTTTATGTACGTTAGAAGACGAGGAGTTTGGTGAAACAGTCAATTCCCTGCACCTCAAACGTTTCTACGCATAAGCAGCTAATGCTACCTATATAGCTATCTACATTGCATTTTCATATAAATTAGGATCATTTTGTCCCATTCATTTCTTACATGAGATTGTGATCAAGGAGTCTATTCTCAAAGTAATTCATTACAAACCTCATGATTTTGTTGGCACAAAACTTTCTAATCATATCTCTCCATTTTCACGATATCTTCAATCACTTCAGAATCTTTTATCAAATAAAATAGACATGACAAAGTCTTAACGGTAACCATACCAAGATCTGCAAGTCTTTTCTTGCACTTGGATTTCTTCTTAGAATAGGTGTCCTTGCCTAAGGTCTGTTCTAGAAGCTTCATGGTGTCACATCTATCCCATATATACATCTCTTTGGAAATAAACATATACTGACATCTTACTCAAAAAAGACAAGTCAAAAAGTGATTAAATAGAAAATTTTATTTTTACACATTTCCTTGCCCCACCAACCTTCGGTGATGAGCTTGCAGTCTCTTACTAGTGACGTAGGGTTGGGAAAGGATGCGAAATGCCCTTACTCGCCTATGCCTTGCCCACGGTGATAAACCGATGCTTCTTACTGGCAGCATGGGGCAAAGTGTAGGGGGTCCTCTTGACAAAGCAAACGTTAAAAGGTCATAAACAAACTATTCAAACTTTGAGTAAAAAACGAATGAATCAAATATTCAAAATTCCAAAAAGAGTTTAAAAAATCCTAAAAACACCCAGATTTTGTCTACTATGTGGCCATCTATGATTCTAAGTCTAGATAAACCGCAAAGCAAGTTGCATCCAAAACTATGAAGTCACCCGGGTGGAGTCAGCTCGTAGCTTTCAATTTGGTCTGCCAAAGCTTTGTCTATCTTTCATCGCTATCATTTCATCACATTTCATAACTTGCGCCCTTCCTAGCTCTTGGTGATGAGCCCTCGCATCTTACTGGTTGCGTGGAGTTAGGAGTGGGGCAAGTTTATCTGTTCATCATATTTGTTATTTTCATCACTTTGCAAAAACAAACATGAGATATCCAAATTTCTCACAGAAGCTAAGATTCAAAATCACAATATATCTACAGTATCATGTATCAGCATCATAAAACACAAAAGAAAAGCAAACATTTACATCATCTGTTTTCCATTGCATACATTCTAGAAAGCATATAAAACATACATCGTAGTATACACAAAGCAGTTGGAAGCAGAAAAGAGAAAACATGAGTGACAAGTTTTGGTCCAAAAATGAATGCATATATATAAATAATCAATGTTTATATACAATGCCATCATGCACTAGGCATGGTCAAAACACTCAAAGAGCCCGTGATATACAAAAGAATCTATAGTACAAAATACATAGGAGCCAAGTGGTCTCTCAACCCCTACGCGACCCCTCCGAAGGTGCGTGCCCTCGCCTAGGGCTCCGGCTACGCCGGTGCTCTGAATGCACGGAGGGCTCAGGGTCCCGAGGGGCAGCCGCGGTCTCGCCACGAGAATGGCTCCTCATAAGATGCTCGGCTGTCCTATAGCCTACCAACTCTGTACGGAGAGTCGACACCATCCTGGCCATGTGCCAAACGGGAGCGAAGACGTCAGTATGCCTACCAGCTGCTGAGGGCTCCCCGGCATCTACAGATAGCTCCGCACGGGTCCTATCCATGGGGATCATCAGGGAATCAGTGCATACCCTATGGATTAGATCCCGCCACTCGTCAACAGTCTCTGCAAACAAAGAAGAAAAATGAATTAGAAACTAGACAAGAGGCTAAAAGATACAATATCAAAACACAAGGAGAAATAGCAATTAAAAAAAATCCTAAAATAAACAAGCATTAAAAGGAAGAAAGGATAACTTACTCGGATCACCGGGCCTCCAAGATGGGTCGCTAGGGCCAGCACCTGCCGCAGATGTCGCTGCCGACTGAGGGGATGCTCCTGTAGTAGGAGCAACATGACGCCCCGCAACAGACTCATCCTCTCCACCATGGCCCTAGGAGAGTGGCTCCTCTGAGACTAGAGTGTGTCTCTCTGTGCTCTGCTCGGCCCTCTCCACCTACAAAATATCCTGAGTGTCATGCCACTCAGGATCGCTATCATCCGTCTACTCCTCTGATTCTCCCTCTGTAAACTCCTCAGAATCAGAGTCAATATCTATGGGGTCATCGCTACTGTGAGTGGGACCCGCAGCAATCTGAAGTAAAGGTGCTCGAGGTGCACCAGCTCTCCCTCTAGCCCGAACTATCCTCCTGGCTACAATGGGAGTGCCAGGAGTGATCACTGTCTAACCACGGCCTCTAGGCCCCCCTCTAGCCTCGCGGACTGATCTATAGACTGGTACCACTGGAGGAAGCATACCCGTATATGGTAGGCCAAACTGCTGAGGAACCCTGCCGAAAGGATGTACCTCCACTCGTCCCACGCGGTCAATAAGCTACCCTATGGTGGAGCAAGAAATCAATGTAAGAGTCTCCTCTCCCCATATACCGGCCATAAGTTGGTACGGTGTCGCCTCCATGTCTGCTGTAGTAAGAGAGGCAACTGGCTGGTGAGTTGCCCTAAGCACCGACATATCTATCCATCTGGCTGCCCTCATAGCCCCGGGATCTACCACCTCCACGCCTCTGCCATAGGGGATAAAACACTCATACACCCAACTCATGACTAGAGTAGGGTGGCTCAAAGACTGTCCATGTAGACGGACTACCCTGTATAAATCATGGTAGGTGGTCCCCAGAATATCTGCACCCCAGGCGTATATCCGGCAACGCCCCTCTATCTGTGCAATGATGGGGGCCCAGCAGTATAGTAAAGTATCCCCTCCCTTGTCCCTGATCAGCCTCGAGGCAAGGATCCCCATGATCACCTGTCGAAATACGGGGATGGGAAAAGAAGGAATAGATCGAACTCTCACTACCTTCTTTGACCCCGTCGAGATAGCTGCATCTCCCATGTAGCCTGCCCATTGTGTAATCTGTGCTCGGGACCCTACCGTCTCCAGTGTGAGTCTCCTCCCGATGATCAGGACCCCCAGGATATGGTAGGCATCCTCCAAAGTGATGGTCCACTCACCACGGACCCCTGGCAGTCAGAAAGTGTTCCGATCTGCGTCCCAATATGAAAATAAGTCACAAAGTATGTGACTGGATGGTGTGACATGGGGCACGCGTGATATACGCAATATGCCAGCCCTCTGTAATGTATCCTCCTCATCCTGAGAAAGGGCATCTAATACCCCCGAAAAGCCAATCACACTCTCTCTCTCTCGGCTCCATCTGATATACTCTTCCCTCGCCTGCATACACCCAAAAACACACAAAATAGGACAAGTTAGTATCTGAATAATACCAAAAGAAGGTCATAAAAACGTATAGAAGTGCAGGAAAATACAAGTGCAATCTCAAAAATCAAGCTCTTTTGCGTTCTGGTTAGAACCGCCGCCCTAAGCAGGGAGGCGGTTTTGTAACCGTCGCCCTGGCCAGGGCGGCGGTCGCAGTCCAAAAACCCGCGTGGGTTGTTAACCCCAAAAATCCCAAAATGAGCAAAAATAGACCATTTAAACTAAAAATGGAGCCTACGCAGTAGGCACCCCCCCTAGGTGGACCTTTTGAACCTAACATTTTCAAAAATAACCCCCCCATTATGATGAATTTAACATTTCAATTTTAAAGGGGGAAAAACACAAAATGGAAGAAAACTAACCTGTGATCACTGAGGTCGGTGTTCCACTCGTGGAGGCATGATCACGATCTCGCTGCGAACGTTTCGACTCTACTCATGTGAGAAACCATCACCGTGGGTCCCAGAGCTCAAAATCAATCAAATCGACTCGCGCAAATGAATAAGAAAATGGGCCCACTTTCATATATATATCATTCTATTTCGTTTTAAAATGACTTTTTCGTAGGTTTAGAGCGCTGATGGAGGTAAGTTTCTATCCCCGCACGAATGGTATGTTCTCCTTCCCTATTATTTTAGCGTTTATCTTCCAAGTTATTGCATCTATCTGCACTTGAGTTCTCTTTTCGTTTTGCAGGTAGCGGGAATTTCGATGGCATCATTTCAACACACGGATGAGTAAGGTATAGCTTCTAACTCCCCATTTCGGGACTGCCATACTCGGACCCACCATTTTATGCCTCTTCATGGTTAAAACTCTTCTCTGAGGGGGCAATATGTACGTACCCAAAATTGTAAGGTACTGTACTGCCAGAACAGTGTAACAAGTGCCCCGATGATGATACAGGTCTCCTCGCAAGGTTTTCGGGATCCGGAAAAGCCCTCGGAGTATGCGTTAACATCCCACATGCCCCGCTTAGCCCCCACACCCTTTGTTTTCCCCTTTTTCCCTCTTTCCTTGGCCTCTTGAGATTCAGTGACGAAACCGCCGCCCTGCAGGGCAGCGGTCTCGTGACTGCTGCCCTGAACAGGGCGGCGGTCCTGTAACCGCCGCCCTGCTATGAGCGGTGGTCCTATAACCGCCGCCCTGCTCAGAGTGGCGGTCCTGTGCGTGTTTTCCAAAACGCTCTTTTGACGTGACTCGCGTGAAATATCACGATTCACCAGCTTTTCTTTGCCGACTTGAGCATGCATTTATGTTTTTGGTCCCCTGGAATAGTGTTTTTCCTTTGTTTATTGTTTAGGAGTTCAATTTGGTTTTGGTTTTTGAGTGTTGGAATTCCTATAAATTCATAACTTGTGCTGAGGCAAAGGGGCGACCATTATTCCTGGTTAGAGTCTTCTGATTTTTAGTGGTTTGGTCTATTAGCTTGCTTAGGATTGATAGCATAGTTCATTTCATACTTGGTTAGTATTGTTCAGCTGTTGGTAAGCCACAGACCCATCTTGTGCAGGTAGTGCTGTTATCTCATCCCAATCCAGTTAGAAGCTTGCCTCTGAATTTCTCTTTGCTGTAGATTTGTTTTTATTGTGTCTTGGAGTTCTTAGTTCAATCCATTATATGCCTAGTTAGCTTTATTCAGCTTTTGGTAAGCCACATATCCAACTTGTGCAAGCAGTGTCTTTATTTTATCTAATCCATTGGAACAAAATAGCTTAGGAAGCCATTAAAGTTGTAGGTTTTACTCTTTGTATAGGATAGTTACAGGTTCTGGTCGCTTCATGTTGCATAACTCGCAGTAAAATCCCACTAGGAATCGCATAAGCCAAGCACTGTACTCTTGCACTATCCCTCTCCTACTCGCATTTTTGGTCTGCATTCTAAGCTGTCCTTGTCCCAAAATCTACTCCTATCGGTGCTAGCATCACACTCTTTTCTAGATCCACGTGAACACGAAAGAATGAGGAGATCATACTGAGGGGATGAGATCACATACACCATCGGATTTGCCACTGTTCTGCGGGGTCCAGGTTTTAAATTTCAAAGTTCTAGTCAGATTCATATCAAATAGAGTAGTTAATTGCTTTATTTCATTCTATTCTCAACATTGCCAGGGAAGCTGTGGGGATTGATAGTTTCTGAGAAACTATGATTCACTCCTCACTTCTGAGGTAGGATCGAGAATCTTGCCGGTAGATTAGACAAACTGTTTTATTTAGAATAATTCTACAAATCGCACAGGAAAATAACTACACTCGGTTATCTTGTCTGTTTCAAATTATTGTTTAGTTATTATTTCTAGATATGCTTAAAATAGTTTTCTTTCCTTAAAATTATTAAAAGTTTTCTTAGAAGAATAAAATTTATACAGTTAGATTTATTTCACATAGTTAGAATTTGCTTCGTTACAGTTAGATTTGCATTTTGTTTCGTATGACAATCACGGGACCTCAAGAGCCCAGGGAATATATATCTGAGCCAATCGTGCCTCAACCAAACCTAGTCACAGAAATAGTTGACATAGACCAAAATCCCAGGATACAAGTATTCCGAACAACCACAGATTTACAACTGATCAGGTCTCAGTTAAGAGGATTAAACATAGAAGATGACCAAGCACATGCGTTTTGGTCAAGTCAGCCAAACTACAGATTACCCTAGAAAACATCCACATGACTGTAGAAGGGCTCGAAATAGAACAAACATTCAGGTGTGATCCTCTAGTTCCACAGCCAGACGCTAGAGACACCCTCGTAGATATAGATACCAGCTTAAGAATCCAGGTTGTGAGAACGCCTGTAAGGTATTCTGAGAAGATCACACAACTATTGGTTCTAAACATAGAAGCTGAGAAATCATACGATTAATGGATACTAGGGATTAGAACTTGATCCTGCTTATGACCATAACAGGACCGCAACAACCAAGAGTCTATGGTTGTGATCCATAGATCCCACAGCCCAACGAATCCACAAGTCAGTTAGACATAGACACTAGCCTATGCATCTTGGTATTCAGGTCCACTCCACTTCCACCTATCATCATCGAACAACTGTCCTTACTAGATATAGCGGCTAACGAAGCTAGGGAATTCTAGACTAGGCCAGAAAATCGTCCATAGAGTCAATTATATTCATCATCCACTATATGACCTTATCGGGAGATATACACGAAACAATCCTAGGTCATTTTCCATATATTCCGCAACCCATAGATCGAATCACGCTAGAGCTCGATATTGATTGGAGCCTTCAAGAAGTCATCCTTATTGATCGATCTATCACACCAGTCCAAGTTATAAGGGCCTTCTTTGCCTTAGATTCGCAAATTCCACTAGTGCGTGTCGAAGACATTAGACTGCCTAACTAGTTTGTCTGCATATTCTACCCCCACCGGCTGTCTCGGCACGACCTCAGGAGGTCGGGTACGCGGAAGAGTTACTTGTTGATTCTCAAGCTCACCTGTCGCTTTTCCGGCATACAGGGACCAAGAGGAGTGTGACTCAAATTTGGTGTCTAAAATTTTCCCCTTTTTATCACGTAGCTTTTATTGATAAGTGACCGCTGACAAAAATAAGAAGTCGGTGCTCCAGGTATGATTGCAAAGGTTTAGGTTTCCCCAAGTGTGGGTGGAGGTGATTGGCCTCAAACTAGGAACTGATGAGGGTATTAAACCGAGTCAGTGAGTGGTTTGATAAATTTTAAGTGAGTAAAATGAGGGTAGCTTAGTTGTAGGTAAGGGTGATTTAAGTCAGGCAATAGGTATCAGAAGTCTAACGTATGCACACATATAGATTCTGACAAGGTACCAAGTTGAAGAGCTTGTAAACTCTACATCGTCAAAGGTTGATAGGTTTAGGCAAACAAGGTGGAATTTGTTCTAGAATCCATGTTATAGGATATTGTCTTGAAACACCAGTAGGGAAGATGTATGAATGAGCAATAGGTTTTGTTCTAGGGCACAATAGGTATGGTCAGGAAAAACAACATGATCTTAGGCAAGGTAAGGTCATTAGGTTGAACAAAATGAGTATCACATTGCATGGTATAACGAGTATATACAATTTGATTGTCACAAAAGGTGAGTGTCAGTTGGGTGATTTAGGCAAGGCTGTAGGTAAGGCCACGTGAGGGGCACAAACATGCCCCAACTATTGGTGAAGTTTGGTGAGAGGTAATAAGGTCATGAGGGTGAGGTGTAAGGTTAGGGTCAACTTTGGGTTAGGCAGAAAAAGGTTTTGGGTAGGTAGAGATTTTGTTATATGGTGTAATGAGGTAAGAAAGGCTAACCAATATCAGTCATGGAAAACTCGATTTCATGGTCAAGAGAAATTGAGCGCGGTGCATTAGGGCACAAGATCGATGTCGGATAATGAAGATAACCAATGTCGGTCAGGTTAGGGGTTGGGATAAAATAGGTAAAAATCTGTGACATTTTACAGATTCATTAGTGTCTTTGCAATTTGTGAGAACAACAACCAAAGAGACGTTCTCATACCATTGACAAGAGTGAACATGATTGGGTTAGATCTTAGGATGATTTTGAGAGACGTCAGTTGTTATGGAGGTGTAGAGGTGACCCTACGAGATATTTTAGCATGATTTAATTGGTTGACAACTAGAGGTTTGATTCAGACATGGCAGTAGCAAGAGGAGGTGCAGGAGGACCACCGGCTCAGAGACTAGAGATCCTAGGGAGGTGACATCAATGTGTAGACATAGGATTCAATCCTTTCTTGTTGTTTATTGAATTTATAGGAAAAAATGAAATAAAATGGGGGGGAAATAAAAATTCAAAATGTAGTTAAAAATGGAAGAATTTAGGTATGGAGATGGTGGAATGTAGATTAATTAGGTTGTAAAATTGAAATGGGTGGGACTGGATGGTTTTTGGGTAGGTTTTAGGCTTATTTTTAGATTTTTAGAATATTGGGGGTGTGGGGGTTCGGCTTTGGAGTTGAACAAGAGACTGATGCCGGTCTAGCATGTCAGAATCAGTGGGAAAATAGTTGACTGACGTCGGTTTAGGGTGACCGGTCTCGGTCAATGTGATGGACGTCGGTTAATGTGGAAAGTGAGTTAGTCTGAATAGGTTAAGTTGAGAAGGCCAAAATGGGGGTAAAATATGAAATTGGAGGGTAGATATGTAGTGAATAAGGGAAACAGAAAGGGATGAGGGAGAGAAGTAGGTGAGTGAGGGTAAATATAGGTAAACATAGGCGGGTAATAGAGGGAAGATTGGGTCACAATGATGGAATGGGTATGGGCACTTGGAAAGGTAAATTAGAAGAATTGATAGGCCACAAAAGTAGTTAGGAAATAGATAGGTGGGGTAAATAGGTTGTAAAGAAATGGAAAAAGGAGTTTAGTCCTTGAAATTTTTGAGTGGTATGGATACAGGCACGACATCAGTTGATGATGCAGATCATGTCCCAACATTATTAGGGTAGATGTGTCCTAGCATTACTAAGGATGAGTGGACACATATGCAAGATGTCAGATTGATGGGCATTAGGTGGTAGAGGCAGATCTAATGGGATCACAATCTCATGGTCACACTCACCAATAGATGGGATGAATTGACAAACACCTTTCATCTACCCACCGACGGGATGACCATCACGCTGGAGGACGTATACAAGAATCTGTGGCTACTAATTTCTGGTGAGCCAGTATATTCGGTATCAGTATATGGAGGCTTCAAGGTGATGATTTAGGTATTTGGGGAGATGGCGAGTGACTTGAGAGAGCACAGTGCCAGTCTTGTTTAAGTGGCTTTGTATGTTACACACTTGTAGGAGACATGGTTAGCATTGCTAATGATGGTGGTGGTAGTGGGGTACTATATACTTCATGATTGAGAGGGTGGTCAATTTTCCAAGGATCTGGTGGGAGTATTGTGATATATGATCAAGGATTGGGTCTTCTTTACATGGGAAACTACATATTTAGTGCAACTATACAGGGAGTTATGGGCCTACTAGAGGATGCAACGCTATTACATCTGTTGTATGTTCTTACTGCACTGTTAGGCATACGTGCATATTGTGGTAGTGGGACCATGAGGACAACCATTGCCAAATTGGAATCATCGGGGACAGAGGGAAAGTTACATGAGGTGGGTGGTTGTAGGTGGTCATCCTCGAGTGGAGGAGGCATCTCGTGATGTTGTATATTACAGATAGGAGATGGAGGGCTTGTATACAATGGACGTAGTCTTGTGTCCCTATGTCGGTGGATACATGGCATACGTGCTAGCAGGCACAAGATGATCCCAATCGACTGAGTTCGACGCTAGTTTGTATTATAGTAGGATATGCCACAACCCTTCCCACAATATCATAGGGATGATGTGGAGAGACCTTTTTCTCCACCCTACCCTACAGACTACTACAAGATAGGAGGAGGCACTAATGGATATGAGTTTGGATGATGTAGGGACCATTGTGACATACAAACAGCGGTGAGTAGCAAAGTTATAAGTAGCACCACCACGGCCGGGGAATTAACCATATTTATCCATAGTGATGGCTTAGAGGGATACCCTACAGGGAGAGGTGACCACGTAGGGAGTTTAGTTGAAAATTACACAAAAACGTTTAGCTACTTTGACAGGGTAGGTGACTACATTACAGGGTCAGCTGACTTCTTCCTAGACATATGCACGGGTATAGGTAGATGCTCCTATAAGGGGTGGTGAATAGGAAACAATGCTATAGGTACATGTTACTGGTTTACAAGGAAATTTGGTAGCCACGAAGGAATAATTTGTGGCCTTACATTCCTGGGTAGGTACACAGGTACCTACACAAGCACCGGAACACAATCTCATAGTAAAAGCACCAAAACCAGGATAGGGTCCTCTATTGGTAGGGTAGAGTTCATAGGTGGCAATTAGGCTGATGGCACCGCCCCACACTATATATATGGTGAGGTTGAGGGATTCACTTAATGAGGCCCGCTATTACCAGGACTATCTAACCATTATAGGTATTGATGTTCCCTCACATGCCGAGCACAGGACCTAGTAGGAAGCTAGTGAGAGGACCCGGTCTAGGACTCACTACTTAGGTAGCACAAGAGGTTACCAGCCCTAGAGATAGGGTCAGGGCAAGGTTACCAGCTCTTCCAGACTGGGCCGAGCTGAGGGCCAGGAGGAGGCAATGGGTGAGAGCTGAAGAACTGGGTCTCAGGTGGGGTTAATTGGTCATGACATTTGATACTTATATGGTGATTTTTTATTTATAGATACCCGCCTGCGTGTTGAATATTTTGCAAGATTATATATGATATTTGTTTAGATACTTTGATTATTTATCCCTGTGTATATATGTATTCATACACATACATTCCTGTTTATATAGTTGATGATTCTTACTGGATGGATGATGTAATATATTTAATTTCCATTGTTATTATGTACCATGGGAAGTAGATGTGTTAGGAATGATTGAGTCGAGGTATTATAGGAATGAGGGAGTCAGGTATAAGCATTCTGGAGTTAGGTATAGGCATGGTGGATTCTAGGTAATTTCCAAGTTACTGATCTTATGGAAATAATATATTGTAGGTATGTTTTGGTTAAATTTTTCTAGGTGATTAATATAATTGAAATTTGAAATGATTTAAGTACAATATGGTTGTGGTGATAAACTTGTAGGTATGTATGTTTTTATGATATATCAATTTCCAATTTTTTGTTTAAATGGAAACTAACTAGGGTAGAATGTGAACGTAAAGGGGGGAAACTAGTTAGCGATAAAAGTGTACGAGAAAACCTCCATGGGCCCCACGCCCTCAGAGTGTTGCCTATATATCCCTAGCAAAAAGGTACCTTAGGCCAATGTAGTTCTATCATAAGCTAGGAAAGAATATGATAAGGGAGATGAATGGGTTTGTATGTTTTAGGCATGAATGAGTTGAGGTCATTTAGGCATGGTTGAGTTTAGATTGAATAGGTATGGGTGAGTGTAGATTGAATAGGAATGGGTGATTTTTGTGGGGGAGGAATTCCTGAATGTAGGTGTGAAAAGTTTGATCATGTGTAGTAGAATCAATAAGTAAGAAAAGAGGGTGAATAGTAAGAGGAGACAATGTGTTTTACGCTTTCTAGTATCAAATAGATAGAAGGTAAAATGGTTAAGGAGGAATACCTGTGAGGTGATGGTGAGAAGTAGAATGCGTGCATTGGTGATGTTATCTAAGCTATCGTAGAGAACTCCTTTCTGTGTTGGAAGGACTACCAATAGATGCAAAGCAAGACCACAAAATAGTATTAAATAACATATAATAGTGGAATGCCTCGCGTATGCTAGATCTAGGAAGAAAGTGGCTTCCTAGAGAGGTTGTCAATCCACTATTTAATAACAATTCAATGTTAATAAAAAACTGAAATGCATAATTCCTATTGTAATGTAATGATTTAGGTTTCTCGTATACACAATACACTAGATTTTATGCTAGATATCAAATCAACACTAAATATCATTAGAATCGGGTTTTTTTTAGGTTACAAGGGTATCTCAAAGATCTGGTAAGGGTCTAGGGTTGATTGGTTGAGGTCTGGGTTTGTTTTGGGTGAGTGGGAAGCTTGTTGGTCTGATAATATGAAATGAAAAAGAGAACGATATTGGTCTGATGAGCCATTCCGATGTTATCTAATTTTTACCCTCAGGAAAAATTGGACAAATACGACCTTTAACACTAAAAATGGAGGGACTGATTCATTCATGGGATCTTGCATTTCGATGCTGGCCAAATAGCTTAAAACAAGCTGAGTAAATTACAGAGGAATTTGGGAAATGAAGAAACTCTTAAAGTCTAAAATTTTGGATTTCAGAGCTAGGGCTGTTAGGAGGTATGCTAGGGTAAAATTTGGGGATTTAGGGAACTTTAGTATTTTGGAAGTTCTGAGGTTTCTGTGAAGGTAGGTAGGTGAAAAGTGCAACAATCCCTGAAATCCCAAAGGTCCAAAACCTGAAGTCTGAATTTTAGACTTCGGGCTTTCATAGGTTTGGAGTTTGAAAGAAGTTCGAAGATAAACAAAACCCTGAAAACCCGAACCCCAAAACCCCAAAAAACCAAACCCCTAAACCTCGAAAAAATGAACCCCAAAAATCCAAAAACCCTAACCCTAAAACCCTAAAAACCTGAACGCTAAAACTCTAAGACCCCCGAAAATGCAAAGGTCCGAAACCTAGAAGTCTGAATTTCAGACTTTGAGGTTTCGGCATTTCAGAACCTTGAACCCCCCTAGTTTGAAAAATGCTAACTTGAAGTCCAAAACCCGAAGTCCAAATTTTGGAATTCATGGTTTCGGAGTTTCGGATGTTTCACGCACCCATCCGAATGAATGGTAACATCAACCTCAGAATTTAAAATGCCCGAAAGTCCAAAATTTCATATTTCAGAGGTTACGATGCATTTTGGAGTACAAAGAATCAAATCCAACCACTCATATTTAATATTCAGATGGGCATAATGTTTTACTACGATCTTAGATTTTACAAAATGATGAAGGTTTGGGCTTCCTTTCTTGCCTAACAAGGCATAGGATAAGGAGGCATGAGTTTTGAAGTGACACCCATCATTGTTGTAGATGATTTTAATGCATTTTAGGGTAGTTGAAGCAAGATTAAAGATCCTTCTCTCTCCCTTCTCTCATTCTTCCTATATATTGTAAGGAGGGGCATTATTCTAGTGTTGGATAATTTTTATTTGCACACTCCCTTCTTCTCTTGTTTGTAAGTGAATTTGTGGAGTTCAAACCTTCCATTAAAGTTGTAATGAAAGTTTATGCATCTTGGCCATTGTAATGCACTGTATCAAATCTTTGGAGCAATAATACAAGTCTTTGGATGAATTTCAACCATCTCTTGTGTTCATTGCTTTCTTCTGATCTCTCATTGCAATCTTGGTTATCTGTGCATAGTTATTGTATTACATGTTTAATGGTTAGTGGATTCTCATCAATGGATTGATTTGTGGTGTATCTTCATCCTTCTAAATGTAATTGTGGTTTCCATATACATGTAAAGAAGGTGATTAGCATTCCTTTTGGTGCATCACCTCTATTAGTTTAGGTTTAATTTCTTGTAATTTTCTTAACCTTGTCTCTTTGGAAAGTTAGAGTAGATCCTCTACAATTTGGATGTGAGCATTAGAATAGAGAAATAGGAACTGACCATCATCCGGAGGGTTATCTCAATTGAAAATTCTCACACTTTGGGATAACTCCATATTTGACGAATGACACTGACCGCCTCAACCATTCACTTGCGAGAAATCAGGGGTGCTATGATTTCTCCATAACAGCAGGTATGGGGACTAAACCGATGGTTGTCAAGGAACTGACGATGGTAGGGAAAATAGGTAATGAAATTTTAAATATGGGTTTTTAGTATCGTTGTGATTGCATAGAGAGTGAGGGTAGTATGGTTTGGGTTGTAATATGGCTGAGAGGAATCACGAACACATAGAAAGAGGTTTAGAAGGTTGAAAATGCTTGGGGTGGTTGAATAATGGGTTGGTGGGAAGAAGAAGATGTACAGGTAACAAAAGAAATAAAATACTGAAAGAAGCAATAGATCAACAATGGGATAAGCATGAATGATTAAAATCATAGTACTTACTTGTTATTTTGTAGATCCTCTAAGTCGATATGGTTGATGGTTGATCAAAGAAGAGGTGTTTGAGTCAGTGCCATGGTAGTACAACCTGTGTACTCTCATGAGTATTGCCACACTCTAGAAGGAGAATCAGATGCTTATCTTGCACTATGGTTGTGTGTGTTAGTCATCTGGATGTAGGAGGGCTTTAAGATTTGTGCTTGAATGCAATAATACTGAAAATAACTAAATGACCAATCTGGTTAAAGGCTTGTAAAATTCTACATAAAGGAACTGATGGCGGTTTAGGTAACTGACATCGAGCAAGGAAAATCCAACATTGGTTAGGGAGAAATAGTCCTATTTACAAAATAAAGGCACATCTTTCTAAATTTTTCATGTTTTATTTGTTGGGTCCGCTTAGAAAAGTAGATTTCACATGAGAGAAGGTAGGAATATTTTAGAAGAAGTCCAATTAGTTTTAGGAATAAGTCTTAGCTAGTTAGGTCAAGTAGTGACTCAACACTAGGAGTGATGACTTAGTCGTGAGAGTGATGACTTGGTCATTGTGAGTTAAATGCCCCTAGAATGGGTCCAGGGTGAGGTGGAGGTGTGAGAATCAAATTAAATAGAAATAATTAATTTAATTAATAATGTGAGGATGAATATTAATATGGGTTGAATGGGTCATGATTAGTTAAACGTGTTACTTTAATTAATTGAAGGGGACCAAGGGGAGTGTGATCCAAATTTTTTGTCTACATTTTCTGCATTTTATGACATAGCTTGTATTGATAAGCGACACCAAAAAAAATAGGAATTCAGTGCTCCAGGTATCAGTGATGGTTAGGTTGCCTTATGTGTGGGTGGAGGTGATACTCCTCAAACTAGGAACTGATGAGGTGTTAAACAAAGTCAGTTAGTGGTTTGGTAAGCGTTAAGTGATGAAAATGAGAGGTAGGTAGAGGTAGTCTAATGCACGTACACATATAGATTACATTAAGGTACCAGGTTGAACAACTTGAAAACTCTACGTTGTCAAAGGTTGATAGGTTTATCCAAACAAGATGGGAGTGGTTCATGGATTCAAGGTATAAGATATGGTCATGAAACACCATTAGGATAGTTGTAGGTATAGGAAATAGGTTTTGTTCTAGGGCACCAAAGGTATGGTCGGGATAAACAAAACAATATTAGGCAAGGTAAGGTCATTAGGCTAAACAACACGAGTATCACATTGCAAGTTAGAGTGAGTACACAAATTCGAGTGTCACAAAAGGTGAGTTTAAGTTGGGTGATTTAGGAAAGGCCATAGGTAAGGCCATGTGAGGGGTACAAACATGCCCTAGTTGATGTATAAGTTTTGAGAGAGGTAATAAGGTCACAAGGGTAAGGTTTAAGGTCATGGTCAACTTTGGGTTAGGCAAAAAATGGTTTCAGGTAGGTAGAGTTGGTGTTATATGATCCAATGACGTAAAAAAGGCTAGCTTTCCTTGGTCATGGCTAACCGTTGTCATTGAAGAGAAACCAAGCATGGTACATTAGGGAACATGGCCAATGTCTATTTATGGAAAATGACGTCCATCAGGTCGGATTTGTGATAAAAAGGAAAAATATATGAATTACGGATTAATTTGTGATTTTCTATTGTGAAAACGAAAAACGGATAGGAATTTTCATACCATTGAAGCACTTGTACCAGATTTAAGAGCTTGTAAACTCTACGTCATCAAAATTCGATAGATTTATCCAAACAAGGTGGAAGTAGTTCAGGAATCCACAGTATAGGATATGGTCTTCAAACACCACTAGGCCAAGTGTAGGAATGGGTGATAGGTTTTGTTCCAAGACACCAAAGGTATCGTCAAGAAAAATAACATGACATTAGGCAAGGTAAGGTCATTTGTCTAAACAATACGAGTATCACATCGCAAGGTATAACGAGTAGACGAATTCGACTGTCACAAAAGGTGAGTGTAGGTTGGGTTATTTACAAAAGGGTGTAGGTAAGGCCACGTGAGGGGTACAAACATGCCCTAACTGATGGTGAAATTTGGTGAGAGGTAATAGGGTCATGAAGGTGCGGTCAAAGGTCAGGGTTAGCTTTGGGTTAGGCAGAAAAAGGTTTCGGGCAGGTAGAGTTGGTGTTATATGTTGTTATGAGGTAAAAAAGGATAACCAACCTCAGTCATGGTCAAGCTATGTCAGTCAAGAGAAATTAATCACGGTGCATGAGGGAAAATGACCGATTTTGGTTTAGGGAAACCAACGTCAGTCAAGTCAGATTTGGAATAAAAAGGTGAAATCCATGAATTATGGATTCATTTGTATTTTTCCATTTTTGAAAATGACAATTGAAGAGGAATTTTCTTACGATTGACAAGAGTGACCGTGATTAGGTTATTTTCTAGGATGATTTGGAGAGAGGTGAGTGGTTTGAGAGGTGTAGAGGCGGGCCTACAAGATATTTTGGCACAACTTGATTGGTGGAGAGCTAAGATTTTTATTCACACATGGTGGCAGTAGGAGGAGGTGCGGGACGACAACCAACTCAGAGACCAGAGTTCCCAACATGGCGATGTCTGCGTGTAGAGGTAGGATTCAATCCTTTTTTGGTTTTTTAATTGAATTTGTATGAAAAACTAAAATAAAATGTGGGGAATTAAAATTTCAAAATGTAGTTACAAATGGAAGAATATTTGTATGGAGCAGGTGCAATGTAGATTAATTAGGTTGTAATGTGGAAATGGGTGGGGTTGGGTGGTTTTTCGGTAGGTTTTAGGCTTATTTTTAATTATTTAAAAAATTTGAGGCATTAGGGTTCGGCTTTGTAGCCAAACTAGAGACTTATCTCAGTCAGGTCATGGCCGATGTCAGTCTAACATGTTGGCATTTGTGGGAAAATAGTAAACCGATGTCGGTTCAGGGTGACTGGATTGGTCAATGTGGAAAGTGACTTAGTATGAATAGGTAAAGTTGAGAAGGCCAAAATGGGGTAAAATATTAAATTTGAGGGTAGATATTTAGTTAATAAGGGAAACATAGAGGGATGAGGGAGAGAAGCATGTGGGTAAGGGTAATTATAGATAAACATAGGCAGGTAATCGATGAAGATTAGTTCACAGTGATGGAATGGGTATGAGAACTTGGTAAGCTAAATTAGAAGAATTGATAGGCCAGGGAAGTAGTTAAGAAATAGATGTTAGGAATTAGTATTTACATTGTGTAAGATAATAATTACGTTGGTAATTATTATTATATAGTTTAATATGTTAGTAATATTGTTTCACATAGAATTTCGTTCCAGAATAGAGTTGCTTCTATCCTTTCATTCTCTCAAGAAATAGATAAGGGTTAGGGCTAGGAGGAATACCTGTTGAGTGTTGGGAAGGGTGTGCACGTACCGTAGAGAGATCAGATCGATTATGAAGAGCTCCTTTTTGTCTGGGAAGGACTACCTGTAAATAAGAATGCAAGACCACCATATTTTAGTTAGACAATAAATGAGGGAACTGCCTTGGGCCCAGGAAATATTAGACTTCCTTTCGAAGGTGGTCAGTTCATTTTTAATACAAATTGATTGCAAATGAATTTCATCCTCCTTTCTTTTGGTCGAGGGAGGGGATTTATAGGCAACCAATGGCGGTTATGTAACCGATGGTGGTCGAATAGGGACCATTGTCAGTTAGATGAAAGTGGCTATTTTTAGTAAAATAGCCAACTTTCCCTCCTTTTCTCCTGAGGGGTCAGTTATGGGCTTGGTCAAGTCATTATTAGATTCGTGTTAGTGCGGGTGAGGGGTGGTGAGTCATGGGTGTGGGTATGGACCAAGTCATAGGTCTTAATTAGGTTAGTTTAGGGTTAGGGCTAGGTCATAGCGAGGTGGCGAGGTGAGGTGGCAGGATTGGAGATGTGGATTTATTAATTATAAGGTAATTAATAAATAGTTAAGTGTGTAAGGTTTAGGTGGTGAGGTAGGGTTATGTTACAGGACGAGATACGGGGTACAGGGAGTCGTAAGACCCAAATTTGGTGTCTACATTTGCCCCTTGTTGTCGTGTAGCTTGTCTTGTAAAGCTGCACTAACAATAATAAGAAGTGGTTGCCCTAGTTAAGGGTATAGGTAATCCCCCTCAAATCTATCATAGATTGAGGCGACGTGAAATCAGGGATAGGGTTGATAAAGGGTGAATGATGAAGAGATGATGATAAGAAGGTGGGGTAAGTTTAAGGAAGCAAACGCATGTTGAAAGTAGTAGTGTGACCAAGGTACATGATTTGAAGAGCAAACAAGTAATTCATAGGCAAAGGTCGATAGTTTATCCAAACAAGGTTGATATAATCCTGGTATCCAAGGCATAGGAAGTAGCTCCAAGGGATATAACGGGTAAGGTACCGGAACGTTTAGGCATGTTTGGTAGTACCAAATGGTTGGTTTGGTTGAGATAAACATCACAGTCTCAGTCTAGGCAAAGCTGGTCGGCTGATCAATTCAAGTATCTTAGTCATGCTAAAACACAAACATGTGAGCTCGATTGAACAAACAACTACATGACGGGTAGATAGAATCGTAATTTGTGGGCTTCGGTCGAGGTACTTCATTGGGTCGGCCATGGGTCGGGCCAAGTGGTTGGTTGCAGCCTTGGGTTAGGCCGATTGATTGGTGGCGGCCTTGGGTCGGGCCGATTGATTGGTTGCGGCCTTGGGTGGGGCCGCTTGATTGGTGGCAGCCTTGGGTTAGGCCAATTGATTGGTGGCGGCCTTGGGTCAGGCTGATTGATTGGTTACGGACTTGGGTCAGGCCAATTGATTGGTGGTGGCCTTGGGTCGAGCCGATTGATTGGTGGCGGCCTTGGGTCGGGCCGGTTGGTTGGTTGCGGCCTTGGGTCGGGCCTGTTCGTTAGTTGCGGCCTTCGGTCGGGCCGATTGTGTTGTTGTGGCCTTGGGTCGGGCCAGTGAATTCACAATAAGGCTATTTAGCAAAGGTCGGGGGTAGGTGATGTGGTGAAAAATAGAGTTCGGTGGAGAAGAGTCGGAGTTAGGGTAAACTAGGCAGGTAACTGATATCGGGTATTTATGACCAGTATCGGTTAGAAGATTGATATCTGTTTTCTAGGGGTGCCATAACCGATATCGGTTATAGGTCAAAACCTATAAAAAGAAAAAATATGGCGTGTCATTTTCACATTGTGAATTTGAGTGCCAACCTGTTTCTTGTCTGAGTTTTGAATTGGTTGGGTTGGGTATTTGGGCTGAGTTGGCACCAGTTGAGTGGGGGAGTGAGTTATTCGTAGGCCCCAGAGATTAGGAGGCAAAGTTTGATTGGTTGAGGACCCTGCTGAGGAGATTTGGAGCTATGGGACAGCCTGGAGGAGCAGGAGGTGCTGGAGGAGCTGGACCACCACCACCTATCCCACCACGATGACATGTAGTCATACCGGTAGGCTCTAAATCCCTCTTTGTCTGAAGTTGATGAATTTAGCTAGGATGTGGGTTTTGGGGTAGGAATCCAAAATTTGAGAAAATAATGAATAAATGAAGGTAAATCATAAAATGGAGTGGGTAGATATGTTAGTTAAGTCAAAACAGTAGGGTGGGTAAGTTTTTAGGCAATTATTGTGGGTAGATGGGTAGAAATAGGAAGAAAGGAGATTTGGGGACCGTTTTCGTTCCGGCCCCAAAATTCCACAATGACCAATGTCGGTCACTAAGCGACCGGCATCGGTCACCACAAAAGCTGTATAAATGTGTTCGTTTAGAGACCGGCGTTGGTCGTGTGTCGACCGATGGCGGTCGTGGGTGACCGATACCAATCACCATGGGTAGGAGGTAAGGTTGTGAAAGTATTTGTGTTGATTTGTTGTAGGTGGGTAGGATTGAGGGGTGAAGGGGAAGAAGGTAGAGTGGCTAGGAAAGGTTATTGGGGTGGGGGGGAATCGGGTGGTGTATGAGTGGGGTAGGTGGTTGGTTGTGGGTTAGGTAAAGGAGATGTTGTAGGTGTTTGTTGGGTGGGGTTAGTGATATTGGGGTTATTGGGTAGTTGTTTTGTAAAGGGTAGGCCTGATGGAGTGAGTTGATTTTGCAGGCATGCCAGCAGCTGACGATGCAGGATCAGATGCCTCCTCTAATGGGGTGGATGCCGGTCACATGTGACTGCAGCACAGTGGGCAGTCATGCGGGAGGTTGGACTTGGCGGAGTCCAGAGGTATAGGGCTGTGGATAGGGACCATAACCTGATGGTTACCCTCATCGAGAGATGGGATCCAACAACCAATGTCTTCCATCTCCCGACTAGAGAGATGACAGTCACACTAGAGGATGTGTATCGCATCCTGAGACTGCTAATCATAGGTGAGGTGGTGTTCTAAGTGGATGTTGAGACAGCGATGGATAGAATCCTGCAGGTATTTGGGGATGCAGCCCCATTGATTACGTACCATACTGTGAGCATCTGCTACAACGATATGTATCGCGCACATTGACAGGAGACACGACTTGTTGTGTTGATGATGATTGGTATCACTTGCTTTGCCCTCCCAGACTCAGAGCGAAGCTGCTTCCCATGGGATCTGATGGGAGTATTACATGAGATGGTGGAGGAGCACACCTATTATGCATGGGCACCGGTGTATTTGGTGTAACTATACAGAGAGCTCTGGGGCTATCGCCGTATGAGGCGATTCAGGATATGCTTGACATTCTTGTTACACTACTGGGTCTATGAGCATATTGTGTGTTTATGACCAGTAGGGTGGCCCTAGCAGCCAGGGCCACATGTAGTGTATAGGTATGGGTTTCAGAGGTGGTTGGGGGTTGTGGGCCAGCCACGAGCAGTTACCGCAGGGCGAGATGTCACGTATTATAGGCATATGTTAGAGGGCCGGACCACACTAGATATTATATGGAGGCCATACAGAGGCCATCAGCCCCATGGAGGAGCTCGAGCACGGCTATGATGGATCCAATACCTCTTCTGGATAGCTAGACAGAGACCCCGGGAGCATGAGCGGATTCCCCTAGAGAGGGTACGACAAAAGCTAGGCCTACGACAGGATGAGCCACCTCCCTTCCCACATTATCAGAGGGAGGATGTAGAGGCACCACTGCGTGTACCGCAGCCATTGGACCCAGTATGGGTCGCAGAGAGACTGACTGATGATACAGTGGACGACGCCAGTGTTACAGGTGCATTTTTGGTTTGGTGGGCAGGGTAGAGGGAAGCCATGAGAGCACAACCCGCACAGCCAGATTTGGTAGCTGTTATAGTAGAGAGGGACCGTCTCTTGGGCCAGGTGCAGTTATTATAGGGGTAGCTTACTGCTGCACTGGCAAAGATTGGGGCGCTATAGGGGTAGTTGGCCCAAGCACAGGTACAGGCACAGGCACAGGTATAGCCTCAGGCATAGGCACAAGCATAGGTACAGCCTCAGGCACAAGCACAGGCACATCCTCAGGCACAGGTATAGGTACAGCCTCAGGCACAGGGTGTACAGGCAGGTCAGGGTCCACTTCTATTAGGAGTTGGGGGACCAGCCCCACCAGCCATGGTGGCACGGGCCCGATATATGGAGGCGAGAGCGAAGGCCCGATATTATCAAGACGTACTAGATGGTACCGGGGTCGACTATCAGTCATATGCAGCTCATAGAGCTGAGACGTCTCAGAGTCACAGGGCACCGGGGGCTTCAGCCACAACCGGTGGGTCAGTGATGGGTAGGAGGTGAGATCTGACATAGGGGCCCAGCTGAGATATGAGCCGAGGGAGGCAGAGAGAGCTAAGTCACCCTAGGAGCAGAGATGGGTTTTGTGGATTTGATAGAGGATTTGTGGATAGAGACACCGGTCTGCGAACCGAGTGTGCATATAGAGGCCTGCGTGCCCTCATAGGATTTATGTATTCAGTTTTGGTGTATATACCGGCCTGCTAGCCGAGTTCATGTCGTATAGTTGATACCGGCCTGCGAGCCGAGTATATTTTTGACATGAGAGGCCGGCCTACGAGCCAAGTCAAGATTTTGACAGAGACAACGGCCTGCGTGCTGACGTTGTATTTTTTTTTTGGTATGATAGAGACCCCATGCAGGGCAGGCTGTATATGTTGACATTGATTTGGGGATATATATAGATGATGAGTTGGATCCATATGGTGTGTATAATGTTTGAGTTAATAGCATATATTATAATGTTTGATGTGTTTTGTTGACGGTATTGGAATGTTTGTGAAAATGACGTTCATGATGTTTTGATGATATGCATATGTTTTTGAAATATTGATGTTTATTATGATGGATGTTGATAGTGATGTCATTATGTAGGGAAAGGAGGTGGGTGCTGCCAAAATTTTGTAAAAAACAAGGAGAAGGCCTGGATAAAAATAGGTATAGGTTGACCGATATCGGTTAGATAACTGATGTCAGTCACTATTGACCGATACCAATTACATAACCGACATCGGTTATGTTAAAACAAGCTTTTCTAAAAATAGGAAAGCTGGGGAGGTAATTTCGGATTCATATTTTTAGGGCCATGCAACATGTTAAATACGAGGATGCGAGGCTGTTATCGTCTATATAGGGTAGTCGCATTAGAGAATTGAGTGATAAGGAGGAAAGAGACAGGTAAAGTGATCGTGAGCTTGGAGTAAGAAGGCGTAAAGGAAAGTAATAGTGAAGAGGGTGGTGAACATGGCTGAACAAGGAGAAGCATCCAGCAGGAAGAGAGGAGAGGGAAGATAGATTCCACCTCAAATTGCTGCATCCCAAGAGGTATATATGATTTTTAGTTGGAATTAAATTTTTACATGCATGTGAATAGGATGTGGGAAGGTAAAAGATGAAAAAGAAAGGTGATAGGCAAAAGGTTTGGGAGGGGGTGAGTGTTGTAGGTTAGGTAATCAGGTGTTAGAGATATGGGCGTAGGTACAGAGAGGGGAAAACGAGCACAGAATTTTTTTAATTTTTTTTGGACGGGGTGGTTGGAATTGACAGTGACTGATGTCGTTTTAGGAATAACCGGTATCGGTTAGGTAACCAGTATCATCTATCTATAACTGATATCGGTTACTATGTAAAGTTGCGGATTGCAATAAAAAACGCGTGGGAAGTTATTTGTTGATTTTTTGTTTGTTGGTTTAATGTGTGTAGGCACAGGCATGATTGCGGATGAATGATAGGGTGTCACCTTTGTTGTCGCGGGTCCAAGCGGATGTAACACCAGCTAAGTGGGCATTAATAAACCGTGTGGGGTTAAGCGGAATTCGCTATTATTCACAGATCCCACGCAATCATGCTATGTTGCAGGCATTGATTGAGAGATGGAATCCTAACAAGAATACCTTTTATTTGCCGACAGGGGAGATGGACAATGACGTTAGAAGATGTGAGTTCCAAATTTTGAGGACTCCCAATTACATGAAGACCAGTTTATCAGGCAGGGCCTAACGTGGTGCGGGGTAGTGATGATGGCAGTATTTGGTCCAGCTGCACGAGATTTGACACATCGAGGTTTTGACATTTACTTATGGCATAATGTTTGCGGCACACCCTGAGGTGAAAAGGTTGGCAGTTGGTATTAATGATAGCGGTGGGGTATTTATGCATTACCTCAAGTGGATGGGGGGAAGATTTCCAAAATCATGGATGTGTATGATTTGTGAGCTGATAGAAGGTAGCGTTACTTTTGCATGGGCACTTGCATATCTTGCGGAGCTATACAGGGGTTTGTGGTCATGCAGGAGAAATCACAGGACTACACTGGATTGTGCATACTTATTACATTGTTGGGCCTATGAGCACATTGTGTGTGTGTACGACCAATAGGCCCGACCAATCGAGGGAGGAGAGATAGGAGTGCAGAGGTTGGGATTTAGACGATGGGTCTAGACAGAGCAAGAGGCAAGAGCCAAGACCGTGATAGATGACGCTGAGTATTATAGGAAGATGTGGGGAGATGGTGATGATTTCTGATATCCATTGGAGGCCTTATGGGAACTACATGGTGATGGCAAAAATAACTGAGGATTTGAGGGGTGTAGAGCGATTGTGGTGGATCACGAGACACAGGTCAGGTGAGTACGAGAGGATTCCTCTAGATCGCATGCGGTGACAATTTGGATTTGTTCAGGATATACCCATGTCTTATAGACCATACAGGAGGATCGACGCCGAGGTGCCCTTCTCATCTCCACGGCCTACTCTTCCAGAAGGACCCAGAAGAGATAGTAGCCGATTGCAGGGTAATGGATGCAAGAGTGATAGAGTCTTATAGATTATGGTGGGCAATAGAACTATAAAGTACACACGAGAGGGTCGATCAATCCCGATATAGTTGTGATTACAGTGGAGAGAGATTGCCTACAAGGTTAAGTTCACCGGCTTCAAACATAAGTGAACGAGACCATAAGATTGTTAGAGGCTTCACAGTCTCAAGTGGAGAGACTTAAGGCAAGAGTCCTCCACGCGAGAGGGTAGATTCATATGTTACAGGAGAGATTGGTGGATGAGTGGGAGGAACCAATAGTAGTGGTACCTTTGAGTACGGAGAGGCCAGGCGAGCGGGTCTCGATGATCACCTTCACTACCTGGGTCAGGACAAGGTGCGGGGGTCTAAGTGACGTTTCATACATAGGGGTAGAAGAATAAATAAATATGCCGACCTACGCGTCGATGATAGAGAAGATGTATTTGTTTAACATCTAAATAACTGAATATGTATGTTTATTTTGAGTTTATGATAATAATAAGAAATGTTTGTGTTTTGAATGTTTGGATTGATAAAGGACAAAGGTGGGTGTTATCAATATAAATATGCGAAAACATTTATATTTTTAAGAAAAACACAACACATGATAGGTTATGGTAGGGGATGGTCGAGCTAACCTTGGGAGACCCCATGTCTCCTAAGTGCTACCTACATAGCCCATTACACAAACCAAGGAGGGGCCTCAGACCGATATAGTTCTCCCTTAGGACTAGGGAGAGGTGAATTCAGGCAATTTGGTTGTGGTTAGGAAATTTGTTGGTTGGTAAAAATTTTGATATTGGTAGGGTGAGGTTGTTGGCGTTGGTAAGGTATAGGTGAAGCGAGGGTTAGCTTACCCAAGCATTAGGGAACCGTGTCCTGATTAAGGTCAACACATAATCCTAGATTTGGGTAAAAGAGGAAAAAATGTCCCATAGTTGGAAAGAGCTAAACAAACCACGTATTATCATAAGATGAGCTTGAATCTCTAGGTACCTTGCATATGTGAGAAGTCAATGGGTGGAAAGAGTTGTATAATCACGATATATCAGTTATACGTCACGTCCCTTGAGTTGTTTTGAAAAATGGTGGGGTGAGGTGGATGGTATGGCTGGGGTGTAGAGGACTTGTTATAAGGTGATTATTCTGATTAAAGAGAACCAAACCTAAATAGACAAGTCCATGACTCAAAAGTTCTTTTGCATGCTACCTTTTTTTTTTTTTTAAATTATTATTATTATTTTATTCTTTGGGATATAGACTGATCGATGTGGGAATTCTATATGGGATATGCATTTTGTTATTTCTTGAGGTCTTCACGAAGCTGATCAATTTGAGAAACTTCTGATCGAGGCTGACTTTGTATAGTTGTCCTTCAAGGGAGCAGTCTACTTATAGTAGCATGATGCGGCTTTGCACATAGCTATCCTTCGAGGGAGCAGTCTAGTTTATAATAGCAGATGCGGCTTTGCACAAAGCTATCCTTCAAGGGAGCAGTCTAGTTTAGAGCTTGGAGGTCTAGATGTCCATTTGGCATGAAGTATCTAGTTTTGCAAGAAGTTTGACTCAAGAATATCCCAGAATCGTATAATTGAGAACTTTTTATTTTGATACTTTTAAGTCATGGACCAGACTAAAAAGGGGAAGACATCTTTAAGAGGAGGTGATGATCAAACTAAGTGAGCTTGATTATATTTTGAGATGCATGAAACAAGGTATATGAGGTGGTAAGTGAGCTCAAGGGACGAGCGCAAGGTAGATAAGAAGTGATGTAACACTAAATTCAGCAGTAGAATGGTCAGAGATGCAAGGCATTAAGGGGTTCAGGCTCAGGTTTACCATTAAGCGAAGCTAAATGATAAGTACCTAATCTGTATGTGTGAGTGATAATGTAAGGCCCAATCCAATTAGGAGAAAATTTTCCATGTTTGCTCTTTTCTAGTTTGGTTACATGTTGATTTTCTTTGAGGACAAGATCACCAATCTTAAAGGTACGCTGATGAACTCACTTATCATAAGCACGCTTAATGTGCTTTTGATAAATTTGAAGGTGGTCAAGAGCTGTAAGATGACGTTCGTCAAGAAGCTGTAATTGGGCTAGACGCTCTTGGTGGAAGTCATCATTGGTGAGGAATATCCTGAAGAGATATTCTGAGAGAAGGGATTTGTATTTCGAGAGGCAAGACAGCATCAAGTACCATACACCAAAGAGAATGGTGTGGCATTAGTGGAAGTAATGAATGCTGGTACGATAAGCCCAAAGGGAAAAGGGGATGTGATCATGCCAGTGTTTTCCCAAAATTGTTAATGACTTTCATGAGAATTTTGGTTAAGGTCTTGTTAGAAGATTCGGCTTGTCCATTCACTTGTGGATAGTAGGGTGATGAGAAGCTAAGTTTGATACCAAATTCATCACAAAGGTCTTGTCACAACTTATTTTTGAAAGATTTTCCATTATCTGTTATCAGGCGATGAGGAACACCAAAATGACAGAAAATGTGATGATTGATGAACTCAACGATTTTCTCTTTTTTGGTTGAAATGAGTGGAACGGCATCCACCCATTTAGTGTAATATTCGGTTGTCGTGATGATCCAACGGTGATGCTATGAAGAAGGCGGGTGGATCTCGCCAATAAGGTCTAAACCCCATTGTGAGAAAGGCCAAAGATCTCGTGCGACCTGTAACGGGTGGCTAGGAGTATGTTGAAGGTTGGCATGTTGTTGACACATAACACAACGCTTAACATATTCACAGCAGTATTTATTGAGAGTAGGCCAATAATATCCTAGGCGAAGGATCCACTTGGCCGTGGCGAGGCCACTAAAGTGCCCACCACAAAGTCCATCATGGATTTGTTGGGTGGTGTGAGCGACTTCAACGCCTGTTAGAAAGCGAAGGATTATACCATCGAAGCTACGCTTATAGAGGAGTCCCCCCATGA
This sequence comes from Taxus chinensis, assembly GCA_019776745.2. Classification (NCBI taxonomy): domain Eukaryota; kingdom Viridiplantae; phylum Streptophyta; class Pinopsida; order Cupressales; family Taxaceae; genus Taxus; species Taxus chinensis. The sequence goes on along the minus strand of CM034150.1, from coordinate 704,140,681 downwards.
TGACATAACGAGAAACACTTTTAAGAAAAGCACGTTTTCCATTACTAGTAAGGTCAGGTGGTAGAACAAAGGTTGTAAGGTAGTCGTGAAATTGGTGATACCAAGTATCCTTCAAATCGGTAGATACATTATTTACCATAAAAACATCCAGAACTAAGTAAGATGGGGTAAAGAGTTGTTGGGCCAAGACAAATATTTCTGAGTCAGTTGGTGAGGCTGGAATTTGTGAGGCCAAGCAAGTCATGGTATCTGTAAATTTTATTAGTTGAGCGGGGAATGGTTTGGATAGAATAATCAGAAAATAAGGTCAAAAGTGAATCCACGTAATGTTTTGTACTTTTGAAGTTCCTTCATTTTTACATTGGTAGATACCAGTAACTTGATTTACTACCAATTGAGAGTCACCAAAAATATTAATAGACTTCACACCCTAAGTGTAACGCAACATGGAGACCCAAAACAAGGGCCTCGTATTCCGCTGCATTGTTAGTGCAGGGGAAATCGAGCCTGAATGAAAGAGGCATAGGTTCAGCTTCAAGAGGAATGAGAAAAATGCCTACCCCTCCACTACGCTGGCATTTTAGATCCATCGAAGAAGAGGGTCATTGGATACGACAACATCACTGAGTGAAAGAGTTGTGATGAGTTCATCAGGGGAAAGTAAAATTTGTAAATTGTTCCCCAGGTAAAGGGGCTTCCGCGAGTTGGTCTGTGATAGTTTGTCCTTTGACTGATTTTTTGGTGTACAAACTCAAGGTCGAGGTCGGCGAGGAGCATAAGCCATTGGGCAATACATTGGTTTAGATGAGGTTTGGCGGTACATATAATGTATGGGGTCAGCGTTGGTGAGGAAAAAAGTTTTGTGATTCAGGAGGTAATGTCACGAGTTTGCTAGCCACAAATGATAGGGCTAGGCACAACTTTTCTACGTGTGTATACCTAGTCTCATAATCCATAAGAGTACGGCTTATGTAATAAAATACTCTGTTTCTCGATGCTCAGAGTCACGATGTGCGAGCATGGCTCCTACAGCATGGTCGGGGTGGCAGAGAAAGGTAAAGGTAGAAAGAGCGATTGTCCTGAGGTGGGACAAGCAACGGGTGGCTGCAAGAGATAAGATTTTAAGAGCCTCAAAGGCTTGGTGGCACTCCTCGCTCCATTGAAAGACAATGTCCTTTTTAAGGAGATGATGGAAAGGTTGACATCGATCCGAGAGTTGTGAAATGAAACGCCGGATAGATTGGAGTTTTCCCTGCAAACTACGTAATTGTTTAAGGTTAATGGGTGGGGGGCATTTCTAGGATAGATTTGACTTTAGCTGGGTCGACCTCAATGCCATGTGAAGAGACAATAAAGCCAAGGAGTTTTCCTGAAAGGACGCCAAAGACACATTTCTTTGGTTGAAGATGAACACAGTATTGTAACAGGTGATTGAAAATAATGGTTTAAAACATCGAGATGTTCACTGCGATGTTTAGATTTTCCAAGAAGATCATCGACATAATCCTCGAGGATAGTGTGCATAATGTCATGAAAAATATAAGTCATAGCCCGCTGATAGGTCGCACCAGCATTCTTAAGGCTGAATGGCATGACACGATAGCAAAAGGTCCCCCAGGGGGTAATGAAGGTGGTTTTATGTTGATCAGCTGGGGCTACCAAAATTTGATTGTATCTCGAGAAGCCATCCATGAGAAAAAGCATCTCATGGCCCGCAGTGAGATCAACAAGTTGATCAATGCTAGGTATGGGGAATTCATTCTTTGGGCAAGCAAGGTTAAGGTCCCAATAATCCGTGCATATCTGAAGTCCCCCCATTGCTTTAGTGACAGGTACGACATTAGAAATCCATTGCAGGTAGTCAATAGGTAAGATGAAAGAAACAGAAAGGAGGCATTGAAGCTCTTCTTTCACCAGGACGGCAATGCGTGGATGCATTTTTTCTCAGTTTCTATTTAACTAGTTTAGAGTCTGGTTTCAGAGTGATGTTATGGATAGCAATGTCAGGATCGATTCATGGCATGTCGGTGTAGGACCAAGAAAAATCTTGATTACGGGCACGGAGGAAGGTAGTGAAGGCGGCTTGTTCTAATGCATCGAGAGATTGTATGATCTTTAAAATGTGAGGATCATCCTCTGTGTGGATATTGATTTCTATAGTCGATTCATTCAACATAGTTTGGGTGTTAGATGGTAATGCACGTTGAATATAAGAGTCGTCTGCACCAAGGTAGGTGAGGATGGAGTCATCATCCTGGCACTCCACAACATTAATTGAAGGTGAATCTTCTTCGATCATGTCTGGATACAAAAGGGGGAGAGAAGATGGGTCTTCACTATCGCATTGATAAGTGAGAGGACCTAGGAAGATAACATTTCACGAAAAAAAAAAGGTTAGGAGGGATAGATTTTGGGTCTATCAACTCTATGGGTGAAGAGGGAAAAATGGGCGATGATGGTTCGGAAGGGGTGACTTCATTATTTTCCTGGATACAATTGACATGAGGTTTCTTCGGTGTAGGTGGTTCAAAAAATCCAAGACCATGACGATCTTTGTGTTTGCGGGTAGTTACGGGAATGATCTTATGTCGGCCTTGTTCATAAAGACCAAAACCAAAACCCTTCCAAGTGCAGCGCGTCAGGAAGGTGAGGGTGAAATGATGGTTGGTTAGATATTGAAAATCAGATTGGAAGGGAACCACACCAAGGGGAGGTTCAGGGGTGACAGAAGATGTGTCGACACCCCCATACATTAGGTTGGTGTGGTAATTAGGTGGTCCGTAGGAGATCACCTCCCCACACGACGGTCGTAGGTAGGATGCGCATGTAACTGTCCGTACTCCTGTGCGGTATGAAAGGTGCTAACATTGTATAGGCGGTATTCCCCCAGTGTAAGGCGTTGAAAAACATCTACCAAGGGATTTGAAGTTGGGATGTTGTCCACGGGGAAGGAAGTGGTGTTCGCGGTGGTGGGTTCATTGGTCGAAGGAGTGAGGGTGGTTAAGATGGATGGTTGAGGGCATGGTTGAAGCAGATGGTTGGGTTGGATCAATAGGTGTCTTGACTGGTATAAGCACATCATTAGGGCGGTATAACATATTATAGGTTTTGAAGGGGGAAGCGTCAGCTTTGATGGTGTATGACTTCCCCTCATACTCGAATTTGATGCATCTATGTAAGGTGGAGGGAATGCATCCCATAGCCTAGATCCAAGGGCGGCCTAACAACATGTTGTATTGGAACTTTCCTTAAGGACATAGAAGAGTTCGGGTAAGGTACGTGGCCCTACACAAATGTTAAGGATCACGATGCCTAAGGTAGAAGTAATAGCATCCTTGAATGAACGCAACATGGTGGGGTTGGCACACATGCAGCTAGGAGGGATATTCATCTATTGGAAGGCTTTGGAAGAGACGATGTTTAGGCTAGTGCCCCCATCGATCATAACACGACGTAGCTAGATGTCCTGGACGTAAGCCGAGATAAAAAGAGTGGGATCAGGATCTTCTGCACCAAAGACGACAATTTCTTCTTTGGAAAAACTGACAGTAGCGGCTTACTGTAGAGGGACAGAAGTGGTTGTAGAGGTAGGTTGTTTGGTGAGAGAAGCGACGTGGTTGGGCGTTAAAATGGAGGTGACAGGCAAGGTTTCGTTAGGTAGGACCTCTATCCCTTGAAGGATCTCAATTAAATCTTGTCGATGCGATTCATATGTTTGAATGAGATCACAGAGTGTCATTTTGACCCGGAGATTAGTGAAGTTGTTTGACCATGGTGTGATGGGAAAATCCATCAGAGACGGGATAGGCAGGTCCACAAATGAGCACTTTGGGTGGTGGTGCGATTGGGATGGCCAAAGGAGAAAGAGAGGCCACAGGTGTGCTCTCTTTTTCTTTTCCATTGTTTTTTTGACCTCGGGTAGCAATGTTAATCATGTTGATCTGGTGAATACGAGAGGAGGAAGATGGCGGGGATAAGTCACTATTTTCGAGAGGCGGGGTTGTAATGATGATAGATTTTGGTGAGGCGGGGATAGGTGGTATACGAGAAGGGGATTGAAGCTAAGGGCTTCTCTCTCCGTAAATTGTCTTTCTTAGGTTGTTTATCCGAGATAGGTGACTGGTGAAGGATGGCTTTCAAAGCCTTGCATCCTTCTACATCATGTCTTGGTGTGTGATGGTAAGCATAGATTTTAGATTCATCATAACCTATAGGTCAAGGTTTAGATGGATCATAGAGTTTGAGAGGGGGTAGGGAAATGGTCTCATCCCTTACCAACATATCAAGGATTTTGGCGTAAGATCCTTTGAGTGGGTCAAATTCAGATAAAGATGAGGCTAGTGATTGAGTGGGTGATATTTTTTTATTGTTTTGGTAATGGTTGGGTATGAGTGGTTCGTACGGGTGGTGATTTAGGCAAGGGATTTTGATGATTGGTTTTAACTAGGTGTGGTCTCTTCTGCGTAGAAGTTATGTTTAGCTGGTTAGATGATGAGGCCCCAGCTAACGTGGTGGTAGGAAACAACCACGGGGAGAGAGGAGCGACAGAAAACAAGTCATTCGATGATCAAGTTTGCTTAGGGTTGGCAGGTAGGTGAGATACTTGGGGTGACGGTGTTGAGACGCCCGTGAGTGTCTGTAGGGGTGCAAAAGGTATAGGTCCATGTTAAACAAGATGTGGGAGGCATGGTTGTATTGAGGCAAGGTGGAGGGGTGAGGCCCTAATATAGAAGGTAGGTGTGATGGTGAAGGCTGAAGCCGTGCCTGCTGTATTGGTGTGATTGGGGGTGAGGGTTTTAGTTGTGGCAAAGGCATAGATTGAACTCGAGGAGATTGGGTCTATCTCCTAGATGGATTGATGGCATTATTTTTGGATAAATCTACAACTGTTTAGGCGGGTGTGTCATGATGAGAATTGGTGAAGTCCCAAGCATGTAAGGGAAGGTTTGGTTAGGTTGTTATAGAAGTGGCTGAGGGATTTGATAGAGATGAGGGGGGTGAAGGTGAGGACATAGGCATTTAGAGCTTTTGGAAAACACCTTGTGTATATGGCAGAGGTGTTTGGATTAGTCATCTGCATTTGAGTAGAGCATGGTGTACTCAAACGCTCCCATAAGACTCATCTATCTTCTGAGGGATAAAAATATTCACGTGTGAATAGGGACTTTGGTATGGAAGAGAGGTGGGTTGTGATTCTGGTCTACTGTGGGTGTGATACAGGGGGTAAATGAGGTGTTATATCAATGGGTGTTAAGGGGTCAGCGGGTCGCTGGAAATATTTAGGTGATGAAGAACTATTAGGTAGGAGTTCATGTTCGAGGGGATCTATTATGTTTAAGGTGTTTGGTGATGTAGGCTCCAAGGGGTTTCTCCTCTAACGATGACAGAAAAAGTGGCAAGCCTTCTTCTTTTGCAGCAAGAGTGGTGGAAGGAGATGTTTGGGAAATAGATAGGTTAGATAACATCCACTCACAATCCTGCAGGGATGTGGTGTAAGAAGGTTCATCTGTGAGAGGAGAACTCTAGGTGGTTGATTCCTTTATGGGTAAAAGGAATAGCGGGGCTGTCCTCTTGTCCTGATGAAGGAGAAGGGGGTGAGGATCCCTGCATTGGTGAAGAAGCTTGATTCAGAATTTCCTCAAATGGAAGCCCTGGGTTGGGAGTTGAAGATTGCATGAATCTCATGCACACTCTTCTCCTCGGCTGAGGTGTCTTGGTTGGTGTTACTGTTAGATGCATGGTTTGGAAATGGTTTGTTGAAGATTTTTAAATTTTGATTAGCGAGGGCATTAGGATTATCGAGAGTTATATCCCCTGCATCAACCATTTCCTGCATTATGTTTTTCAACATCTTGTAGTTTTTGTGATTGTGTCCCTTCACGTGATGGAAGTTACAGAAGTCATTATCTTTATACCAAGAAGGTATAGCGCGGGTGGAATCAAACCCGGAGTGAGGTTTAACAGGAGGCAAGGTGATAACTCATGCTTTAAGAAATTTGTCTAAGATCACACCATAAGTTTCTCCCAAATGAGTGTAGTTGATGGGCTCAGCTTTATACTTATAGGTGGCTTTCAGATGGGTATTAGACAGTGCTTGAGATTTGACCGTCACTGCATGCACAACACCCTTTGATTTTGAAGCAGCCGATGCATGAGAGTTGGTGGTGTTGGGTTTGGTGGTAGATTCTTGGGTCCGAAAATTTGAGCTTTTGTTGCGTAACCTCAATTTCTCCTCCTCTAAGGCTCGAATCTCTAGTTTCTGAGCCATAGTAAAGGCCTCATCAAAGGTGCAGAAAGTTTGAATTTGGAGGGTGGGAGAAATGTGTTTAGCGTAGGCCCGCGTAAAGAGTTCGATGAGCTCGGCCTGGGGTAAGGTGTAAGTAAGTTGGTTGATGAGGCTCCGCCATCATCCAACGAAATTTGTGATAGACTCGTCTTCAAATTGTCGGATGGTATAGAGGTCTGTAATGGATACTTTCTTGGCAATATTGATGGAGAAGTGATCCAAGAAAGATTGGGCTAACTAGTTAAAGGAGAAGATTGAGTGCTGGGCTAAAGCATTGTACCACTCCAAGGTAGGTCCTGATAAGGACATGGGAAATGTACGGAGTAGTAAGGGATCGTCATGAGCAATCAGATAGCAGGCATGTCTGAACAATCGCAAGTGTTGTTGAGGGTCCTCCTTACTATTAAAGCGAGTAAATTTCGGTAATTCCCATTGAGGAGGATATGTATGAAGGGGGACAGAAGGATGAATAGGCTCCTGACAAACTTTCTCGTATGTTAGGGAGTTATGACTTCCTAAAACAAAAGCCTCAAGATTTTGCATCTTGTCCATCATCTGTTTGATTAGATCATTGGTTAGGTTAGATGATGGTGCTATCATTGCAAACAGAGGAGGATTGGTCCAAGAGCCACTACTAGACAATGGTGGGATTGAATGTTGATAAGATAATGGTGATGAATGTGTTGGGGCAGCTGAATAAGGGTGTCCTATATAAGAGGTTGAGGCCATCAGATGAATTTGTGGCAATGAAAAGGTGGGCGGAGCTTGTGAGGGAAAGCTCATGTGGCAGAGAGCATGTTATACAAGAGACAGTCTGTGAGAGAGATGATGTAGGGTCAGTGGATGGTAGTGATATGTGGGGCCCTAGATTAATGAAAGGAAAGCCAATTAGTGTAGTATGAGCCACCGAAGCCACTGAGCTGGGAGACGGGGCTAAGGATGAAGATGGTGATGTGGAGCTATTAGGTGGGGAAGGGGCTAAGTGAGCGGCGATACTAATAGGCATACCAAAGAGGAGCTGACCGTCGGGTGTACGGTCAGGGGTATGGGACAAATAATATTGTACGGCACTAGGATTAGCATCCAAAAATTTGGCAAATTCCTTATCTCCTACAGGGATATTGGGAAAATTACTGGTATCCGTAGGATTCCCCATAGAATGTGAACGGGGGGACCCAGGAAAAGACATGGAACAGGCATGGGAAACCATGGCTGCAGCTTGTTTCTGGGTGATAACAACCATGGACAAGATGACACAGCAGGGATTTAATCAATCCAGAACAGAAACAACAACAAAATATTGGAATTGATAGGTTGCTGGTTTGTCAAGAACTGTTAAACATAGTAACCGATATCGGTGAGATAACCGATGGCGGTCAGAATGTAGCTAGCGTCGGTCAGTTAACCAATGTCGGTAGTATAGGAATGGTGTCGGTCACTGTGAAATCCATGAGAGGATGTAAGAAGCTACTGGTTTGGGGATACAATGCTTAATATACCTACCAAACTGTCTTGAAGTGATCACGGAAACAGTGTATGACAGAGAAGCAGAACTAAAAAAACAAGCAAGATGCACAAGCAAATCAAGAGACTAACCCTAGGATTAGTTTTAATCACTTTGGGCTTATGCCTTAGAAACTAGATGATGTCAATCCTAAACAAAAGACCTAAGGGAGATGTCATGTTTGTTTTGGCTCATAAGGCTACCTCAATCGGGTGGAGGAATACCACGGAAAGGGGGGATGTTTGAGCTGTTGTGTTGATTATGATGTGATTTGGTATGTGTTGTGCAGTGAGAGTAAAATTAATTTCTCGTGAATACCGTGGATATCACCCCCACGTGTACGAACTGTTACTTAATCTACGTTCACTAGAATTAAAAATAGCCAACAAGAATATGATGCACGTGTTTTAAACCCAAATCGAAAATGATATTCGATGAAGCAAAGAAGATGACTTTCACTAATGCAAGGATGTGAAAGAAAGAAAAATTCTTTTACCACAATGAAAAAATATTTTGTGAATATTTAGAAGAAAGAAACAACAAGTGTGCTCCCTATATGAAAGCAAGCAAGAGAGAAAGAAACCTGAAAAGGGTCCCACCGGGCGTGCCAAAATGTTTCGCACAGAATTTTGTTCTGGAATAGAGTTGCTTCTATCCTTTCATTCTCTCGAGAAACTTATAAGGGTTAGGGCTAGGAGGAATACCTGTTGAGTGTTGGGAAGGGTGTGTGTGTACCATAGAGAGATCAGATCGATTGTGAAGAGCTCCTTTTTGTCTGGGAAGGACTACCTATAAATAAGAATGCAAGACCACCAGATTTTAGTTAGACAATAAATGAGGGAACTGCCTTGGGCCCAGGAAATATTAGACTTCCTTTCAAAGGTGGTCAGTTCCCTTTTAATACAAATTGATGCAAATGATAATAAAGAAGCTATTGCAAACTCATGATTTAGGTATCTCATTACAAAGCAATAGAGACTAAACTACCAATAATAAAATGTCATGCTGTTTGTTTGGCCACTTGGTTATTGATATGTTCAGATCAAGTTACAGGGATAGACCAGACTGAATCTGAGGTTGTTTTGAGGTGAATAGGACAAAGGCTGGTTTTGGTATAAGTCATAGTGACCGATGGCAGTCACAGGATAACCGATCGCGGTTACCTGAACTGGTACCGGTAGAGAATAACCGAGACCAGTAGGGGAAGTGATTTAAGGATTTTTAAATGGAGGCTGGTGTAAGGTGGTTATGAGGTTTTTGGAGGTTTGGTAGATGGTTGAGGGGAGATACTGCTTACTACTTTTTGATGAGGATACAGGTCCAAGGAATGTGGTGACAAAGGCAAAGCTCAGGTGGGATGATCTGATAACCAAGAGTGAGATGATGAAGCTATCCTCTGACTCTCTCAATGCTTGGATGAGTGTGACAGTGATCTCGTTGATCAGTTACAGTCTAGGACTCCAAGCTCCTCTTTGCAAATGAATTTCCTCCGCAAATGGATTCCGGATCTTGCAAAATGAATTTCCTCACAAATGGATTCCCAATCTTGCAAATGAATTTCGTCCTCCTTTCTTTTGGTCAAGGGAGGGGATTTACAGGCAACCGATGGTGGTTACATAACCGACGGCAGTTGAATAGGGACCGTTGTCAGTTAGATGAAAGTGGCTATTTTTAGTAAAATAGCCAACTTTCCCTCCTTTTCTCCCGAGGGGTCGAGTTATGGGCTTGGTCAAGTCATTATTAGATTTGTGTTAGTGAGGGTGAGGGGTGGTGAGTCATGGGTGTGGGTATGGACCAAGTCATAGGTCTTAATTAGGTTAGTTTAGGGTTAGGGCTAGGTCATAGTGAGGTGGTGAGGTGAGGTGGCAGGTTTGGAGATGTGGATTTATTAATTATAAGGTAATTAATAAATAGTTAAGTGTGTAAGGTTTAGGTGGTGAGGTAGGGTTATGTTGTAGGACGAGATACGGGGTACATGGAGTCGTAAGACCCAAATTTGGTGTCTACAAATATATTATTGTTATATAAACAATAATATATTATTGGTGTTGAGTTGTGTATTGCTACGGGAGTAAAAATCATAACTAAATAGGGTTAATTGTTATAACACCTGAGCCCTATTTTGTAGGAGGTTGTTTTGGCTATGTATATGGCTATATAATAGCCAAATGTATTGTGAGAGTGACATATGGAGTACAATATTATTGTGAGTAATATACAGATGTTTTATTATTTTTTTTAATCTCTACAATCTGATCTAAATTTATATTTGGTATCAGAGTGATTATGAGATCATCAATAGTATTTGGACAGATCCATTGGGATTCATAGTTGCCTGTACATTATGTTTTTGAGTTTATTGTTAGTCTTATGTTGTTCAACGTGTCTTCACATCAAGGTGGGCGAGTTGCATAGTGTGATCTATGCATTGGCATTCAAATACATGAAGCCTGTTGCATGGATTGGGAGAGCCATATTATAATTGTTTATGTTGATAGTTAAAGCTGTAGACAACTCCAATGACTTCTTGCTATTGAACATCATTTCCATGCTGAATTATTCCCATGTAGACAGCTAGAGAGGATTGACCATGTGAAGGCAATCAAAGTGTCCTATTCAAAGCTGGCCAAGGGTATAACAGAAGCATGAGTGGTTTGGAGAAGATTATGAATTGAAATATTGTTGCATTGAATCCAACGCATCCTCCCAGTTTTCTTGCGGTCATTCAACTTGGAGCTATCTTTTGCAGATCACATCATTGTATAGTCTACAAAACAGGTCATATTATTTATTTTGTGATCTGGGTTTCTATTATTTTTTGAGGGGTTGAATATAAATATCCATGTAAAATACTGTCAAAATTTTAGATGAACCCACATTGTATATTTTGAGAAACATCAAAAACACCGTTTCAGGTCTAAGTTGTTTGATAGTTGTTGGTTGTACGTGACATTCCTTGTCTCGTGGGGTGAAAGATTTGGAATCACCTGCAGTATTCATTGCACAAGCATAATTTACGTCCATGCTATTCATGTTGAAATTTTTCTCAATCTTTGAAGTTTCCTAGCCATGCAATCAATCTTGGGACACAACAATAAAGTAACAACTCCCACACGTCATTCCAACACAAGGCAGTAAACAGATCCAACTACAACATGCAGTGAGTATTGTTTTTTAAAATTTTTTTAAAGCATTACCATGAACCACGTTTCATCATTTCATTTGAAGGATTCATTTTTTATCTTTGTTTCATCATTCTATTCTATTAAAAAGTAATCTTTAATTACTGTTTACAAGTTATCGTACAGACGCATTCTTGGTAGAATCTGATGTCCGAATTTTGTGAAAATTCATAATGGATAAGTTGAGTCACATTGAAAAATTTGAAGGCAAATATTTTCATACCGGGAAAGTGCAAACTGAATTATTCCTAATCAACAAAAACTTATGGGATATTGTTGATAGAAAAGAAAAAAAACTGATAAATACAGATGAAGTAGTAAAATGGGACAACAGAGATGAAAAGGCTACAACGATTATTAAATTGGGTCTATCAGATGCTTATCAACATCATATAGACTTTAAAAATTCCTCTCATACAATCTAGGTGACATTCAACAAGTTGTTTGGATCACAAATGGGAAGCGCAGCGATATCTTTGAAGCAAAGATTGTTCGGCTTCAAGATGGAAGAAGGTGAGAGCATGATGGAGCATATCGGTAAGTTTTGTCCAATATGTAATCAACTTACTAGTATAAAAGTAGATGTACCTGATGATGATTCTAAAGAAATATTACTTAATAGCATGCCTTCATGTTATTCTAATATGGTCTTTAAATTAAGCAAAATAAATTCAAGTCTAGAAGAACTTATTTCTTCTTTGTTAGATGAAGAAAAAAGAATTATGGTTGTTGAACTAGAGGAGACTGCAATGTTTGGCAGAAATAAGAAGGCATTTGGTAAAAATCCCAAATATGGTTCAACCTCTAGAGGAACAAAGAAACAATTTACATGCTACTATTGTAAACAACTTGGTCATATATCTAACAATTATAGAAAAAGAGCACAAGACTTACTCAATGGGAAACTACAAGATAATGCCATGATTGTTGATGAAGAAGGAGAAAATGAAGAGGAAGGAAATACAACACATACATAAAATCAAAGTGATGAATATTTTCTCTATTAAATGATTTTTTGATGGAGGATGGAGGCACAGGAGGTAGGAGGTCAATCAGTGACCTCTCGTCAGTCGCCAACGACGGGGCCACATGAAGCTGTGGTGACAGTGTGTGTGTGAGTTTTCTTTCATTTCATAATTTTAGTTTGTTGTGTGAAGTACGATTTCAGAGTTCCTATTTTGGATTGAATAAATGAAATTTTCACATTGAGGGGGGAACATGGTTTCATTGTTCCATTTCCATTATGTTTTATAGTTTAGTTTTGAAAGTAGTATTTCCTACATGATTCCCCTTTGTAGAGACATTGTATAATATTGATTAAAAAAGTATTGTAGCAATCATGATGTGAAGGTTTTTGGTAAACTAGGAAAACCAATTGAGATGGTTTTTGGTAAACCTGTAAAACCAATTGTGTAAGGTTTTTGGTGAACCTACAAAACCAATTGTGAAAGGTTTTTGGTAAACCTGCAAAACCAATTGTGAAAGGTTATTGGTACACCTACAAAACCAATTTGGTAAGGTTGTTAGTAGAAGCCGGAGAAAACCATCAGTGGAAGAAATGTGCATTAGGCACATGTTCGAGTTTTGTGTAAGCCCGATGTTGCACATTTGCTGTGTTGATCATGAGCACACAGAGGTGGTACGCTACAAGAAAAGAACGAGATATATTGAACCATATAAACACTAAGGGGGGAATGTTAGGAATTAGTATTTACATTGTGTAAGATAATAATTACATTGGTAATTATTATTATATAGTTTAATATGTTATTAATATATTATTGTTATATAAACAATAATATATTATTGGTGTTGAGTTGTGTATTGTTATGGGAGTAACAATCACAACTAAATAGGTTTAATTGTTATGAAACCTCCCTATTTTGTAGGAGGTTGTTTTGGCTATTTATATGGCTATATAATAGCCAAATGTATTGTGAGAGTGACATATAGAGTGAATAATATAGAGTACAATATTATTGTGAGTAATATACAGATGTTTTATTATTTTTCTTAATCTCTACAATCTGATCCAAATTTATAATAGATAGGTGGGGTAATTAAGTTATAAAGAAATGGAAAAAGGGAGTTTATTCCTTGACATATGTTTAGTGGTATGGATGTAGTAACAACATCAGTTGATTATGTGGGACCATGTCCCACCGTTATTAGTGAAGATGTATCCCGGTGTTACTAAGGACGAGTGGACACATATACGAGATGTCAGATTAGTGGGCATTAGGTGTTACAAGTAGATCTGACAGAATCAAAGTCTCATGGTTGTGCTTATCGATAGATGGGATGTAGTGACCAACACCTTTCATCTACCCATTGGTGAGATGACTATCATGTTAGAGGATGTATACAAAATTCTATGGGTGCTCGATTGTTTGTTAGCCAATATATTCGGTGTCAGTAGATGGATCCTTCAAGGTGATGATTTAGGTATTTGGGGAGATGGAGAGTGACCTGATAGAGCATAATGCCAGTCTTGTTTATGGGGCTTTGTATGTTGCACAACTATAGGAGATGCGGTTAGCATTATTGATGATGGTGGTGGTGGGGTACTATGCAATTCATGATTTAGAGGGTGCTCGGTTTCCCAAGGAGATGGTGGGAGTATTGCGAGATATGATAAAGGATCGGGTTTTCTTTGCATGGGCACCTGAATATTTAGTGCAACTATACATGGATTTTTGGTCCTACCAGAGGATGCGACACTACGACATCTGTTGTACATTCCTAATGCATTGTTGGGCATATGCATATATTGTGGTAGGGAAGCCACGAGGGATACTAGTACTAGATTTGAATCATAGGGGACAAAGGGAATGTTTCAAGAGCTAGGTGACCATAGGTGGTCATTCTCGAGTGGAGGAGGAAACTCATGACGTAGTATACTAGAGGTGGGAGTTGGAGGCATTGTATGCGATGGACATAGTGTGGCTGTGCTATGTCAGTTTTACAGCTTTTAGGGGAATGGATGAGGTGCTACATGAGTTATAGTTAGTGTGGTGTATATAAGGCAGATGTTTTGGAAAACACAAGATGATCCCAATTGAAAAACTCCAATGCCAATTCAGATTACAGTAGGATGTTCTACCACCCCCGACCCACAGATCCCACAGAACAGGAGGAGGAACCGGTAAATATGGTATTGGATGATGCAGAGACAATTGTGGCATATAGACAATGATATGTAATGAATTTATAGGCAACACCACCATAGCCATGTCATCCAGACTTAGCCATAGTGATGGCTCAAAGGGATACCCTACAGGGACAAATGATCGCACTAAGAGTTCAGGTGATAATGACACATGTATAGTTTGTTACTTTGATAGGGCCGGTGACTACATTATAGGGTTAGTTGACTGTTTCCCATGCAGAAGAACAAATATAGGTATAGGATCCTATGCAAGGGATGGTACACAAGTAGCAGTGTTACAGGAATAGGTTACTAGTTTACAGGGATAGTTGACAACTCTGTAGGCACATGTTACAAATTTACAGTCCCAGGTAGCTGCACAAGTACCTGCACAGGCACCAGGACAAGGTCCCGTACATACACCAACACCAAGACAGGGTCCTCTATTGGTAGGAAAGAGTTCATAGGTGGAAATTACGCTGATGGAACTTCCCTAGATCATATCTATAATGAGGTTCAAGGATGCCTTGAGCGAGGAATGATATTATCAAAACCATCTAGCCACTACACCTATATTGATTTTCCCTAATATGTAGAGCACATGGACCAACATACAAACTAGTGAGAGGACTAGGTCAAGGACTCACAACTCAGGTAGCACAGTGGGTCATTTTCCCCAGAGACAGGTTTAGGGTAAGGTTGCTAACTCTTACAGACTGGGTTCAACTAAGGGCCAAGAGGAGAGATGGGTGAGAGTGGACAGGAGGATATCAGGTGGGGTTGATTGATGATGACATTTGATACTCGTATGATGATTTTATATATATATATACCGACCTACGTGCTAAATATTTTACGACATTATATACGATACTTCTTTAGACACTTTGATTATTTATCCATATGTATATATGTATTGATACACAGACGTTCGCATTTAAATAGTTGATTATTATTATTGGATGGAGGGTGTAATCTTTTTAATTTCCATTGTTATTGTAAACCATGGGAACTAGGTGAGTTAGGCATGATTGAGTTAAGGTATTTTAGGCATGTTGGAGTCAGGTATAAGCATGGTGTAGTCAAGTATATGTATGGTGGAATTAGGTATAGGCATGGTGGATTCTATGTAATTTCTAAGTAACTGATCTTATGGAAATAATGTATTGTATGTATGTTGTGGTTAAATTTTCAAGTAATTAATATAATGGAAATAGGAAATTATTTAAGTAGAATATGGTCATGGTGATAACATTGTAGGTATCTATGTTTTCATTATATATTAATTTCTAAGTTTTTGTTTAGATTGAAACTAACTAGGTAGAATGTGAATGTAAAGGGGAAAAATTTGTTAGGGGTGAAATTGTCTAAGATAACCTCCAAGGGACCCATGCCCTTGGAGTGCTACCTACATATCCTCCATGAAAAGGGGCTTTAGGATGATGTAGTTCTCTCATAAGCTAGGGAAGAATATGATAAGGGAGATGAATGGGTTGGTAGGTTTTAGGCATGATTGAGTTGAGGTCATTTAGGCATGGTTGAGTTTAGATTGAATAGGTGTGGGTCATTTTTGTAAGAGAGGAATTCCCAGAATGTAGGTGTCAAAGGTCTTATGCTGCATAGCAAAATCAATAAGTATGAAAAGAGTTGAATGGTAAGAAAAGACAAAAAAGCTTCCTAATTGGTAATAACCATGATGAGTCTATCATACCAAAGATTGGCTTATGAACGTAAGACCTTAAAGGAATTGTATTATTTACTATTATAAGGGTGAAGAAAGTCACATGATTACAAAATGTCACATTTATGACACATCCCTTTAGTAGGTAGTTTATTAGAAAGGAAAGATAGTGAGGTGAAATGGTTTGTTTTAGCATAACAATGGTGAGAGAAAACATGCCTCTTCTGCAAGATACGCAACACAAAAATAGGCAAGTCCATGACGAAAAAGTTATCTTTTTCTTTTTTCTTTTGTTTTATAGACTGATCAATGTGAGAAGTCTAGGTGGGATGAATAGAATATCTCCTTGAGGTCCTCATGAAGATGATCGATGTAGGAAGATTAAAAATATTTTTATTTTATTTTTTCAGAAATAGTCTTCTTTTTACATAGACTATGTAGAGTATGGCTAGCTTTGTATAGTTGTCCTTCGAGGGAGCAGTCTATTTATATCAGCAAGATAGAAAGATAAATGTCTTTTTTGAGGGATTTATATATTTACTAGAAGTTTTACTAAAGGATTTTGAATTTGAAAATCCCTTATATTACTTTTGAATTGTTTTTTCCGACTTTGAGGTCATGGACAAGACTATAGATAACTATAGGCTTCTTTTATGAAGAAAAAACTGTAGCACACATGGGTTATCTATGAAAGAGAGGTTTTAAGTGACAAATGACCATGGGATTCCATCCTAAAAAGGAAGAAAAATTTCCATGAAAATCATGACATGAGTAGAGAAGTGGTACTCATATTGAAGATAAGGTTGAAAGGTGACAAGTAATCACATGATTCTTGTTTAGTCGTTGATCCTTAAAATAGGTAAGAGGAAGGTGAATTTTTTGCAAGGGATGAGCGTTTAATAAGCAAAAGGTGATATAGCAAGGCATTGAGGGCTCATGTTCATATTTACCTTCGAGTGAAGATAAACGATAAGCACCTGATCCATAGGCATGAGTAATAATATAGGGTCCAAGCCAATTAGGAGTGAACTTGCCCCATTTACTTTTCTCTTCTTTTCTTACATGTTGATTTTTGTTCAAGACGAGGTCACTAACTTTGAACGTTCATTCTTGGACATGTTTATAGTATGCATGTTTGGTATGTTTTTCATATATTTGAAGGTGATCGAGAGAAGTTAAAGGAAATTCATCGAATAACTCAAGCTTTTCCAAACGGTCCTAGCGAAAATCACCATCATTGAGCATATATTTGAGTGAAATTAAAAGAGAGGGAATTTATACTTCGAGAGGTAAGACAACCTCTCTACCATGGACTAAAGAGAAAGGTGTGGCAACAGTTGAGGTGTGAATACTAGTGCAATAAGCTTATAATTAGAAAAAGGATTGTGTGTGTGCCAATCCTTACCAGTATCGTCAACCATTTTCATAAGAATTTTATTTATGGTTTTTTTATTTGATTCAACTTGGCCATTTGTTTGAGGATAATAAGGTGAAGAAAAATCAAGTTCAATGCCGAAGGCATCACAAAGTTTCCATATGGTTTTATTTTTGAATTGATTTATTTTAATTGTGATGAGGCGGTGAGGAACACCAAAGTAACAAATGATGTGATGGTTGATGAATTTACAAATTTTCTCTACTTTTGTAGAAATAAGAGGTATTACTTCAACCCATTTAGTGTAATATTTGATAGAGGAAATATCCCATTAATGACATTGATAATAATGAGGGTTAATCTCTCCGACAAGATCCATACCCCATTGAGAGAAAGGCCAAAGGTATTGTGCAACCTAGAAGGCGTGACTAGGGGTGTGATGAAGATTAGCATGTTGTTGACACTTCACACAATTCTTGACATAGTCACAATAATCATGGTTTAGGGTTTTCCTATACTAGCAAGGAAAAGGATGAGCTTAGCGATAATTAGGCCACTAAAGTGACCCCCAAAAATTTTGTCGTGAACTTCCTTGATGTTGTATGGAATTTCAGAAATTGTAATGCATTGTAAGAGGATACTGTCAAAGCCAAATTTATAGAGAAGACCACCCATGATGACATAGCTAGAGACACTTTTGAGGAAGGCTTGTTTTCCATTGCGAGTAAGAATTAGAGGAAAAATTGAAAGGGAAAGGTAGTCAGAAAACTGCTTATACCAAAGGTCACATGGGTCAGTTTCAATGTTTCCTACAAAGTTAACATCTCATAGTAGATAAGAAGGTGATTACAACCTTTATACTGTGACAAATATTTTAGAGTCAGGGGATGAAGAGGGAATTTGAGAAGAAAGACATGCCATGGTGTCCAAAAATTTATTAGTGGAATGCGAGGTGGTGTGAAGTTCATAATGGTCAAAGGTAGTCAAAAGCATGTCTACATGATGTTTATACTTTTGAATTATATCATTACAACACTAATATATATCATTAAATTAATTCACAAATATTTGAGAATCTCTAATGATATTAATTTATTTATCATCTAAGGCTATGACAATTTGAAGACCTAACACGAGTGCTTCATATTTGGTTATATTGTCAGTACAATGAAAATCGAGTTTTAAAGAGAATGGCATAGGCTCACCATCAAGGGGAATGAGGTTAACTCCTACACCACCCCCACTCTAATATTTATAACCATCAAAGAATAAGGTCATCTCGTAAATGACATCTTCCAGGGACAGGGTAGCGATGGATTCATCAGGGAATTCTAAGTTAGAAGATTGGTTTTGAGAGAGACGTGTGTCTACAATTTGGTCAACAATGGTTTTTCCTTTGATAGATTTTTGATGGATGAATTTGAGATCTAGGTCTGTAAGAAGCATGAGACAATCTGCAACACGTTGATGTTGTTATGGCTTAACATACATATAATGTAAGGGGTAAGTATTTGTGTCAACATAAGTTTTATGGTTGAGTAGGTAAAGGTGAAGTTTAGTGGCAATAAAGACTAATTATAAAAATAAATTTTTGGCATGAGTATATCTAGTTTTGTAGTCTAAAAGTGTATGTATAGTATAATAAACTACTTTCTCCATGTGTTTCTCGTCACAATGAGGGAGTATAGCACCCAGGGAATGATTAGTAGCATAAATATAAAGGTAAAATGGTTGTGCATCCTTAGGTGGAATGAGCATAGGTGGGTGGAGGAGGAATTGTTTTAAGGCATCAAATTATTTGTGACATTCATCATCCCATTTGAAGGAGAAATCCTTCTTGAGAAGATGATGAAATGGATGACAGCACCAAGAAAGATGAGAAATAAAGTGATGAATATATTTCAACTTTTCTTGCAAACTACAAATTTCACAAAGGTTAGTAGGTGGAGGCATCTCAAGAATAGACTTGATTTTAATGGGGTAAACTTCAATACCACCAAAAAAAAAAAAAAACTAATTAGCTTTCCAGAGAGAATAGTGAAGACAAAATTGTTTGGTTCAAGGTGAACACACAATTTGATGAGAGGGTCAAAGAAAACCTTAAGGACAACAAAGTTCTTAGCCTGACATTTATATTTGTCAAGAAGATCATCAATGTAATATTCCAATATGCTATGCATGATGTCATGAAATTTATAAGTTATATCCCACTGATATGTAGCACCACCATTTTTAAGGCCAAAGCTCATGAAATGATAGCAGATGGTCCCCCAAGGAGTGATGAAGGTGGTTTTGTGTTGATCTTTTGGGGAGATTAATATTTGGTTATAACCTGAGAAACTATCCATGAGTGATAACATCTCATAGCTGATGATGAAATAAACTAGTTGGTCAATACTAGGTAGAGGAAATTTGTCTTTGGGGAAAGCTATGTTAAGGTTGTAGAAATCCGTGCAAATGCAGAGTCCCCCTATCTCTTTTGTGACAAGAACAATGTTGGAGATCCATTGGGGATAATCAATGGGTAGAATGAAGGAAACTAAAAGGAGGCACTAGAGTTCTTCTTTGACAATAAGGGCTATGCGACGATGCATTTTTTGTATCTTTTATTTCACGGGTTTGGAATCAGAAATGGTTGTGATATTATAGACCACAATGGTTAGGTAAACACCAGGCATATCAACGTAGGACCAAGAGAAAGCGTTGATATGTTCCCAGAGGAAAGAAGGGAAAGCTTCTTATTCAGAAACATATAAAGATTGGTCTATTTTTAGAATGTGTGGGTAATCCTGATTGTGAATGTTGATTTCGATGGTTGATTCATTCAACATGGTTTACATCTTAAAAGGTAACGACTAGTGAATATAAGAATCTTCCACACCAAGGTAGGTGAGAATACACTCGTCTTACTGACATTGAATGATGTTAATAGAAGGCATATCATCATTGATCATGCCAGGATACATGAAGGGAAGAAAAGAGGGAGCCTTGTCATCACACGGATAAGTTAGAGTTCCTAGGGAAACAGTGTTCAAGAAAAAAAGAATTTCGAAGGAATGGATTCTGGATCGATATACTCTGTAGGCGAAGGTGGTAAATGAGGTGAATGGGGTGGGGAATGTTTATCATCCTCAATGATTTTGACTTAATCCTTCTTGGAAGCTGGTTTGGAAAATCAAATACCACTGCAGTCTTTATGCTTACAAGTGGTGTAAGGAATGACAGTATGGCGGCCTTGTTCATAGAAACCAAAGCCAAATCCCTTCTAAGCACAACGATGGAGGAAGGTTTTGGTGAAGTGGCGGTTGGTGAGAAATTGAAGGTTAGAGAAAAATGGTCGAGTTTGGGAAGCTAGGTTGGGCGAGTAGGCAGAAGCATCAAGGCCCCCATACGTTAAGTTGGTGTGAAGGTGGGGAGGAATGTAGGGGAAAACCTTGCCTATGCGGTGATCATATTAGGGATGTGGGTGAAGGTTATCTTACTCTTGAGGAGAAAGGAATTTGTCAATATTATAAAGGTGCTACTCCCCCAAAGTGAGTCTTTTTAAAACACCTTATAAGGGATCAGTAGTTGGTATCTGAGTAGCGAGAATGGATGAATCACTGGATAGTTGGGAAGAAGAACCATTGGGTATTTGAGAAGTAGATGGGTTGGCTGATGGGTTAGCTAGCAGCAGTGTGAATAAAGGAGTTAGTTGTAGGAGATTTAGCAGCAGAATTGGTGGATGAGGCAGTGGCTAAAGAAGAAGTTATAGCGGTGGTAGATTCCTTAACTGGTATAAGGACATACATGGGTCGATACAACATGTTACAGGTCTTAAAAGGTTAATGGTTAGTTCGAATGGTATATTTTTGCCCTTCATGTTTGAATTTTAAACAACGGTTTAGTGTTGAAGGAACACAACCCATGACGTGGATCCTAGGTCAGCCAAACAACATGTTGTACTAGAATTCCCCTTCTAAGACATAAAATAATTCAGGAATGGTGTGCGTGCCTACATGAATGTGGATAATGATGGTGCTAAGGTTAGAATTCATGAAATCATTAAGTAAACGCAACATAACTAGGTTATTGTGAATGCAATTGGTGGGGATGTGAATTTGGTTGTACGCATGGGAGGAAATGATATTGATACTAGAACCTCTATCGATCATAACATATTGACCATGTATATCATAAATATGGATGGAAATAAACAGGGTAGTCTCAGGATAATTCGATTAGAGAGGTATAATGTTGTTAGAGAAACTAAAAGAGGTTATTTGATGAGTGGTAGCAGGAGTAGAGGAAGGGGACAAAGTGGTGAGAGTGGTGACATGGTGAGGAGTGATAATGGATGTAACAGGTGTATGGTATTTAGGTAAAACCACAATGATATGTAAGACCTCAATGAGGGCCTGACGATGTGACTCACAGGTTTGGATGAGGTCATACAAAGACATTTTAAGAGTAGACTAGTGTAATTGTTTAAGCATTATACGATGGGAAACCCCCTTAGAAATAGGGTATGTGGGCCCACAGAGGGTGATTTTTCATCCAAGTACAAAAGGAATATTGGGTAAAAGAGTAGCGGTTGAGTTTTTTTTTTCCTTTCCTTTGTCTTTCTGTGTTCGAGTGGTAATTTGATCTCCATTATATAACATTCATTGGATGATATTTTTGAAAGTTAAACAATTACCATTTCTATGACCTCTAATGTGATGATAGTTACAATAATATTTTTCTCTTTACCATGCAAGCACAAGAAGAGAGGGGTCAAAACCAGTATGTGGTTTGGTGGGTGGAAGAGTGACTACTTTGGATTTTAGAATTTTTTCAAAAACTGAAGATTAGTGTTCTCCTATGGGATTATATTTTCATTGCTTCTGCTTGAACTAAAAATCCTAAACATGAGGAAGATTGGAAGTAGGATTTGATTGGTTAGATGGATGAGATGGGATGGCCTTCAAAACTACTGCTTTGGTAGATCCTTTTTCTTTAGAATAATTATTTTGTGGTTAGGAAGAAGAAGAGGTATTGTTTGATTTAAACGTAGTGTTTTGTTATGCAATTATATATTTTTCTCTTCAATGAAATGAATTTCAATTTTCTTGGCCATGGTGAATGCCTTGTAAAAAGTGTAAAAAGTTTGAACTTGGAGAGTTGGCGATATGTGTCGACAAAAATCTCTGATGAACAATTCTATTGGCTTGGTTTGAGGCAGTTGGAATGTTACTTGTCTGATCAAGCTCCACAAATGAGAGAAAAAATATGTGATAGATTCATCTTCATATTGGCGTGTCGTGTACAACTCAGTCATGGTGACCTTATTGACAATGTCGATAGAAAATTGTTCTAGGAAAACCTGAGCTACCTCATTAAATGAAAATATGGAATGCGTGGGTAGAGTACTATAGCAATCTAAAGTCAGTCGTGTCAAGGACATTGGGAATGTTTGCAAGAATAATGCGTCACCATGAGTGATGAGACAACACACATGTTTAAAAGAACACAAGTGTTGATGTGTGTCTTCTTTATTGTTTAATCAGTTGAATTTAGGCATTTCCCAATGGGTAGGGTATGGATGAATCGGAATGCATGGGTGAATGGGATCATTGCAAATCTCCTCATATGTTAGAGAGTTACATGAACTGGAGACAGATGCTTCTAATGTATGCAACATATCAACCATCATTTTGATAAGATAATTGGTAGGTTATGATGATGGTGTTACCCCCTGCAGTTTAAGGGGGTAAATACGATTGGTATGATGTGAGTGGAATCCTAGTATGTGGTGGTTTTGAGTACAAAAATTTTGAGGAAGGAACATAGGACGAAATAGATGTAGATGGAAAGTATTCTTAATAAGTGGCAGATGAAATAGGGGGTTTTTTGGGATAAGTGTAGGTAGGTGGAGTGGATGTAAAGACTCTCATAGAAATTTTAGGAAGAGACTATGGGATGGATAGGATGATGTTTTGGAAGGGAGTGTGGGATTCCAACACCAATGGTGTCTAAGATGTAATAGGTATTGTTGAGGAAAATCATAGCACCCCTGAATGTCTATAACTCGATGGGTTGAGACTCTCAGTGCAATTGCATCACATGGAGCTTTTCCCAAGTGTGGGACCTTGCAAAATCAGTAAAGCTCTCCGGATGAAGACCAATTCCTATTCATCTGTTCAGATGTACATGTAAAAAATGCAGAGGGTTTACTCAAAGCCTAAACTAAATTTCCAAGGAGACAGGGTAAGAAGATGCATAAAATAAAACCTAAACTACAAAGGTGATGCACCGAGGAATGAAGAACACCTGTCTTGCCAATAAACACAAACCATTAAAATGCAATGCAAGATCATGCACAGATAACCAGATTTGCAGTGAAAGATCAAGAGGATGAAAATGAACACAGAGAGGGTTGAGAATCATCCACAGACATGCATTATTTGCTCCAAATATTGACACAATACACTACAAAGTGCCAAGAGGCAAAGTTGCATTACAGTTATAAATGGGAGGTTTGAACTCCGCAAATTCACCTGCCAAAGAGAACGAGGGAGGGGAAAAACAAGAATTTCCAACCTTTTGAAAGAAGCCCCTCCTTACAATTTATAGGAAGAATGAGAGAGGGAAGAGAGAGGAGTTCCAAATCTACCCCAACCACCTCTAGGTTGTATTTAATTCATCTCATTATGGTGGTAGGTGAGAACCCTAGCAAACCCAAAAAGTGGCGAATTGTATTTTGAATTTTAAAGAACTTGTTCCCACCCAATTAAAGATGATCCAGCTCCCTGTGAAAATTTGGATAGAGGACTTCGTTGCACCTCCTAAAGGTCTTTCCAATTATATTGATTTAGGGCGAGGATTCATGTTCCTAGGGTCAACTCCCCTGTCCAAGTCTGAGAATAACGAAAAAAGGGTTCAAGAAGGCACATAGGTGTCGTGATTGGCTAAGTCCTGCTCAATACGACGTGTGGGACGAAAATGCTCCACAAACAGTCCAAAACCCAGCAGGGACAATCGGGCCAAAAGTACGCGGCGGGCGCGAAAAGCCGATCCGGCCGAAAGAGGAAGAAAAATTGGCTAAGTGTTGCTCGGGACATTTGGGACAAAAAGACCCGAACCGGCCGATTAAAAAATTGATTGGGACATCTGTGAAAATGGGACAAGCGGGCCAAAAATATGTCCCAAAAGCCATCTACGCTGAAGCCACCCGAAAGCCAATCTAGGTCAGGGATTGCTTCTTGTCACAGGCAGCACTTCTCACAATTGTTGCACCTCCTAAAGGTGTGACACCTTGATAAAATTGTGCGAGCCGACGTCCATCTACCCACAAAAACTGTGTGTCGTCATACTCTTAAGTGTTTTTCAACGAAAAGTTGGTACCGTTGGAATCAGCACAGCATTCAAGAAATGGCACATCCATGTTCACGTTTAAGACACTCTTTGATGTCCGCCTTCTACCTGCGCCTTGGTTGAAGGACAGCGAACTTTTTCATGTCGACACTTTTCTACCTGTGTCGGTGCAGCGCATCTTGTATGTTCATGTCGACACTCTTTGATGTGCGCCTTCTACCTGTATTTATTATGTTCCGTGGTGCGAACTTTGCATTCATCACCTCTTCTAGTCAGGAGATTACACTCTTTCTACCTGCACTTTCATTTTATGCATTCTCTCTCTCTGGTCCCTTGGAATTGTAGGTTAGAATAGCTAGTTTCTCCTGCATTAGATAGCGCATTTCTCTGGAGGTCCTCAAGTGCAAGTCCCACAACTTCATGTCAAACTAGAAATGACACTCTACATGACGTCGGGGTGCGCCATGTTTCATGTCTACCTACACCTGCCTGGCGGTACGAACTTTTTCGTGTCAACACTTTTCTACCTATGCTAGGGCACATCCATGTTCATGTCAACACTCTTTAACATGCTGCCTTCTACCTGCACCTTGGGTCCATGTTCTTTAATGGCACCTGATGTAATAAATATCGGGCTCTGAGTTTCTTTGATTTCCATATTCTTCTGCTTGTCTATATCTACCCGAGGTGGAGATATTTACAACAATTTGGCGACTCAACGGGATCACCTGCCTGCTAGGTAGAAGATCAGTGGCCTTTTAGCAATCCATTGGGCATGGAGTCATAAGTAATAACCTGAAACCAACTTGATCTCTGATCCTCGAGCCTGATACCGCAACTCCTTCTCCGAGAACATGCTGAACTGTAGAAATTCAACCTGAGAGCAACAAAACCTATGCCAGAGCACTTAGGGAAATTGAAACCTATCTACAATAAGACAATGTGCATCCGCACTTAGAGGAATTGAAAACTAATCTAATATTTACAAAGGTAAACCTTTTCCTTTTAGTAGCAATGTTTAAGGTAGATTCCATTAACCGGAATCGAGATTTCTTCTCCATCCAATGTAGACAATTGGAAGGCATTACTACTTTAACATCCCGTGACCATGTAGGGGCCCCTCCAAATGGCATCAAACTTAGAATTCCTTCCTGGTTTTGCCCGATCTACATCCCATTTCAGAACTAGGTCCCCTTCCTAGAAGGTCCTTGTTCTTGCCTTCTTATCAAACCATCTTTTCACTAAAGCTTGATCTTTCTCAATCATTTGAACTACATGCTCTCTTATTTCCTCCAATTCCATCAACTCTGCATACTTGACCTCCATTCGTTTGAACTCAGCCAACTCTAATAGCTTCATGAGCTCCAATGCAGGTAATTCTAATGATATAGGCAATACTGCTTCTTTCCCATAGACCAACTTGTAAGGGGAATTACCTATAGATCTCTTTGGTGTTATTCTGTCAGCGCATAATGCTGATTTTATCATGGTATGCCATGTTCTTTGATTTTCATCCAGAGTTCTTCTGATGATTCTTAGTAAATTCTTGTTCGTGGACTCCACCTTTCCATTACCCTGCGGGTAATAATTTGCAGAGGTGTTCAAATAGATTCCATTCTTAACAGCCCATCCTGTAATCTTTGAACCTATGAATGCCAATGCATTGTCTAATATGATAGTGGCTGGCACACTGAACCTGGTCACTATTCCCTCATAAAAGTCTAGTATGTTAGACTCATTTCCTTCTTTGAGCGCTACTGCTTCGGTCCACTTGGTGAAATAGTCTGTTGCCGTGAGAATCCACTTGTGGCCTTGGCTTGAGTTTGGATTGATGAGCTTGATGAAGTCCAATCCCCATTGCATAAATGGTCAGTCAACCAAAATTGGGTGCAATGGAAGCGCTGCTAGTCTTTCTTTGCCTATGAAGAGCACACATTTCTTATACTTTCTTATCTATGTATGTCAGTCACTGAACACGGTGGGCCAATAATACCCTTCCTTCATTATCTTAAGAGCTGTTACTCATGGGACAAAATGTCCTCCAGAATCTCCATCATGAAAATCTCGTAACACCCTCTCAATTTGACCTGTCCCAATGCACCTCAATAGAACTCCATTGATGTCTTTCTTGAGCAAAACACCATCAACAAGCACATATGCAATGGCTTGTAATCTAAAGTATCTCCTCTTTTCTTTACTCATTTCTGGAGGGTATAAGCCTACCTGTAGGAAGTGTATCATATTTTGAGTCTAACAAGGAGTGGGCACATAATCATTTTCCTGCTCTTGACCATCTTGTAGTACCAAGACAGTCTCTTTTTCATTACCTACTTCAACTTGCCGACTCAAAGCTAGCTGTTCGCATAGTCCTTTTCCACGTACTAGTTTAGTGACCTTAATTTAAATATCATATTCCATGACACAAGTGATCCATGCTACACGTTTCTCATTCAGATCCTTGTTTAGAAGGAAGTTTGTGACTCCCGCATGAGAGACCAATAATTGGATCTTGTTGTTTGAGACTAGGTGCTTGAATTTATTTAAGCTCCTGATCACTACAAGGACATGCTTTTCAATGAAAGAGTACCTTGTTTCATATTCCTCGAAGCTTTGACTGAAGAAAGCAATTGGTTGTTCTAATCCCTCTTTGTTTTGCTATACCAAGATTACAGAAATTGTGTCTCCACCACTGAAGGCATATAGCATGAAATCCTTGGAGAAGTTTGGATTGACGAGAGTCGGAGCTTGAGATATAGCCTCTTTTATTGCCTCAAAACTTGCCTTGCCTTTAGATTTCCACTTAAATGCCATGCTCTTTTTCAACATCAGCGTTATTGGCTTTACGACAGATGCAAAGTTTGGAACAAACTTGTGGACAAAATTGATCCTTCCTAAGAAGCTTTGAAGAGCCTTCTTGTGAATTTGCAATGGCAATGCTCGAATTGCTTCAACTCTTTCTAGGTCAATCATCAATCCCTCCTTTGAAACAATATGGCCTAGAAGTTTTCCTTCGTGAGCTAAGAATATGCATTTTTTGGGATTCAATGATACCCCAAATCTTCTACACCTCTGAAATACCTACCTCAAATGAAAGAGGTGATCTGCTGCATTCTTTGGAGAATACAGTGATGTCATCAAGATATATCAGAACAATTTTGTTGATCAATCCCTTGAATGCCATATCCATTTCCTTTTGGAAAGTGTCTCCAGCATTTTATAGCCCAAATGACATCTTCTTATAGGTATAGGTGCCTCATTTGGTGGTGAAAGCCGTCTTGAACTAGTCATCTTCTTTCACCATTATCTGATTATACCCTGAGTAGCCATCTAGGAGAGAGAATCTCTCTAAACCAGACACTACTTGCAATATTTGTTCCATTGAAGGAAGTGGGTAATGGTCTTTGAGAGATGCCCTATTGAGGTCTCAGAAGTCCACACATAACTTGATTTCTCCGCTCTTCTTCCTGACAAGAACCAATTTTGTAACCCAGCTTGAGTGCTTGATCGAGAATATAATGCTTGCCTCTATTAGCTTGTTTAGCTCTTTTTTTCATTTGAGGCTCAATGTGAGGGTTGACAGGTCTCTACTTCTACCTGATGGGCTTAGCATCTGGATCCAATTCTATGGTATGTTGTGCCAACTTTAGATTGAATCGTCTCAAGTCTTCATAGCTCCAAGTGAGGACATCTGGAAATTCTTGGCAAAGCTGTATGAAATCTAATTTCTCCTGCTCAGTGGCCACTTTACCAATTTGAAGTGTTTTACCTTCCCCAACCTGAATTCACTATGAATCTTCTCTCTTGACCTGTATGTTAGCCTTTTCCTTACGGAACAGGTCATTAGGGTTGAAGATAGACTCCAATGTTACTAAACCTTTGGGAAGCTTGTTTGTCCCCAGCTGCACTACTTGATCCCCGTACTGCTGCTCTAGTCTGTCCTGATTGCTAGCTGAGAATTCAGCTTCTTCTTGTAAGAAATTGATGATCTGTTGATCGTTCTCAAACACCTGCCAGCTTGTGTTATTATCTGTAACTACTGGCCTCACAATCACATGGATATGTGGTTGTGTTTTTTCCCTTCAGATGTTGTCAACCAAATCAAACATTTCTCTAACCAATGTGAGCCTATCTGTGACTTCATTTTTCTTCCTGGGTATGGACATGATGTTGAAAGCTTCGAAATCCTCAACAAGGTCCCATACTCTGTTCTTGTAGTTCTTCAGTAGGTCATTCTTTGTAGCATGTTGTCCCCTGACTTGGTTGATGATTAGCTCACTATCCCCGAACACTTGCAAGTTCTTTATGCCTTATTTCCTGGCCCAATGAAGTCCATGAATCAATGCTTCGTATTCAGCCGTGTTGTTTGAACAGGAAAACTGGAAATGAAAATATGAATAATATTTGATACCTTGAGGTGAAACCAACATTGCACCACCTCCAGCACCTTGCCTACTCCTTGATCCATCGAAAAATAACAGCCATACCTCATTTTCATCCTTATTGTCTGGTTTGGTGATGCTAGGAATAGACTTGTTTTCTTCATGTATGCAATAGACTCCTGGCTTAGATTCTTCTACTTCTTAGTAGGGATCAAAAGCATGTACCTTGCTTGCCCATTCATCAAGATTCAAATCTGGGATACTTCCAACTTTGGTGTCAGCTTCATGTGTTTGGATAATCTTCTTGGTCGAATGCTGAACAGTTGACATTGATTTGTCTTGGAGTATGAGGCTCAATGTGAAATTTTGCAATTGGTTCGGATCTGATTGTGACTTTAGTACCATATCTTGTTCTGAACAACATGTGTGACCAGTCAGTAGATAAGTAGCCTCCAATTCTAGCTGTGAAATCCCTTGATAAGCATAGGGTAAAGAGTGGTGGCAAATCTATCACTAACACATCTTGCAAAATGGTAAACGTTGGGGCATGTATGCAAGGTAAGATTCAAACCTTTAATCACTCCCACCATTGCTACTGCTGTTCCATCTAATTGCACTACCCCATTTGATATGAATTCATATTGGAGACCCAGCTGATCAGCTATTTGCTAGGGCATGATAGAACTACTTGCCTCAGAATCAATCATGCAATTTTGTACTAATTTATCCCCAATGATTAATGAAACATAGAATGGATGGGGTTTCAAAACTTTACCTTGTTTTCCTCCATGATTCCCTTCAGCATGAGCATCATTTGTGAGGATATTCTCTTGCATAGGGACCTGCTAGGTTCAAAGTTGACCAATTCTGTTATGGCAGCTTGTAGAAGATCTCTTTGTCCTGGGATGGATAAAGATTCCCACATTGATATATTCACATTTGTCTTCTTCATTTGATCGATGATGTTAAATGGGGATGAAAGATCTCTCTGTTTTCCTTTAGGCTGCACATTCCTTTCTTGCGCATGGGCAGAAATAGCTATCATTTGAGTTGGCTTAGAAGGTGGTTTGGGCTGTCCTTGCAGGTTTGGAACTGTATTTTGATTACCGACACCTTGTGGAGTGATGGAAGGTTGTAGATCACTTGGAGCCAATGACTTCCCTTCACCAATATTCCTCTTCTTTGATCTTGTGTTAGCTGCTACACTCTGAGAAGTTGGTTGATTCATGCCAAAAAAATCCTCAGGTTGCCAATTCACAAGTGTGGTATAATTTGGAGTTGTGTTTTGCTGAGATGTCCCTTGTTGCTGATTTTTTTCTTGACTCAATTCACCCTCTACACCATCAGTTGTCACCATCAAGGCTTGGTTCAAAACACCATTGAAGCACATAGATTGGTTGTGAGGTTCATTGCATGGGAAACACCAATCATACTCTTGAGCTATGTTGTTTTGCACTGGCACTAATGCTTTAGAAGCAGATGTAATATTGGGGTTATAGGGCTGAAATGGTCTATTGGCGGGAGGCCTTACTTGGCTTTGATTTGTAGTTGGATTGGGTGGCCTATTGGGCTGGTATAGTTGCCTATTAGGTTGAGCTTGAGGCTGATAAGAAGGTCTAAAGCCTTTGGCCTACTGCCTCTTGAGTGTAACCAGCTCATTTCTCAAATTTTGCAATTGTTTCATGACCTCTTGGAGTTCATTTGAAGCACTAGAGGATGAAGTAGAAGTTTCATTTGAACTTTGATTTCTAGGAGTGGGAATAGGAGCCAAAGTGGGTGCCTGAATAGTGCTTAGATTTTCTAAGTTTGTATACAAGGGCATGGGAGGCCTAGGAGCCAGCTTACTAGCTTGAATAAGATAGTTTTCAGCCCTAATGGCAATGCTATAAGCAGCAGGTAAGGTTGTGCCTCCCATAGATTGAATTAACATAGAAATATTAGAATTCAAAGCTTTAAGATAATATAGAAAAAGCACCTTCAATTGTTGGCCTAGCGGCCACTGGAATCCTATCCCAAGACCTTTGAAATCTAAAGTTGAAGTCAGTCAGCTACTTGTTGGGGGCTCTCTTGATAGTTGTCAATTGTTCCAGTAGAGACAAATTATCTCCCTTTTCTCCAAACTGCTCATGGAGAACTGTGCATAACTGATTCCAATTTTGGATAGAACCAGCTGCAAGGCTCCTAAACCATTGTAATGTCTTCCCTTTGAACGAAGATGCCAAAAATTTGACAGCAACATCCATTTCAATTATCTCATGGATTACACAAACGTTAGCAATGTCTTTGACATGATCACCAGGAGTGGTATGATTTTCTCCAGTGAAAAATGGAATGTTCTTCAATGCTGCAATTGGAACTGGATTCTATGCATTGAGGGAAAGTGGGCTGCTGCCAGTGAAATTGACAAAGGGATTTGGTGGTAGATGTGCCATTATGATTGGCCTAAGAACTCTAGTTGATGCTAGAAAAGGTCTACCAAGTGGACATGGTGATCTTTGTGGTCCTCTTCCTCTCCTTCCTCTTCCTGGTGATAGCTGTAAGTGGACAAATAACCCCTCTTCTCAAGTATCAGACCTGGTTCAAATTCTTCTCATATGCCTGGGTAACTTTTGCAGCTACACCACTGAATTCTATCCCTTCGGAGTCACCAGATGTGTTAGATAACGAGCCTCAAAAGGGTACATTCTACAAAGTTACACACCAAACCTGACAATATTAAAAAAGAATTTAAAACTTTGAAGGACCCAAAAGATATAGTTCTTCAATTCATCTATCGGGTCTTGTTGTGTAGCTACTAATCCCCTAAAGGTACGGGTGAAACTCAGGTCATGCAAGGCAACTGGGAAAACCTGAAATACTAAAAACCATGAAATTTTGAAAGTCAAAATATCAAAAAACTAAGAATACCCTTTTGAATATTATCCCCCAATCTATCAACTGGTGAAATTTTGACTTGTTTTGAGCAAGTTAAGTCCTTGAAAATTGATTTCAAAGTTCAGCCTAGAAGGTGAAAAATCTAAAATTGTAAAACCTGCAATTTTAAGTCCAAATTTCTTGAAAATTCCTTCAAATCTTGTGGAATGACCTCTTGGCCCCACCGGGCATGCAAGAACTATTGAGGAAAATCATAGCACCCTTGAATGTCTGGAATTCGATGGGTTGAGACTCTGAGTGCGATTGCATAACATGGAGCTTTTCCCAAGTGTGGGACCTTGTGAAATCAGAAAATCTCTCCGGATGAAGGCCGGTTCCTATTCCTCTGTTTAGATGCACACGTAAAAAATGCAGAGGGTTTACTCAAAACCTAAACTAACTTTCCAAGGAGACAGGGTAAGAAGATGCATAAAATAAAACCTAAACTACAAAGGTGATGCACCGAGGAATGAAGAACACCTATCTTGCCAACAAACAAAAACCATTAAAATGCAATGCAAGATCATGCACAGTTAACCAGATTTGTAGTGAAATATCAAGAGGATGCAAATGAACATATAGAGGGTTGAGAATCATCCACAGACATTCATTATTTTCTCCAAAGATTGACACAATACACTATAAAGTGCCAAGAGGCAAAGTTGCATTACAATTTTAAATGGGAGGTTTGAACTCCACAAATTCACCTGCCAAAGAGAATAAGGGAGGGGCAAAACAAGAATTTCCAACCTTTAGAAAGAAGCCCCCCCTTACAATTTATAGGAAGAATGAGAGAGGGAAGAGACAGGAGTTCTAAATCTACTCCAACCACCTCTAGGTTGTATTTAATTCATCTCATTATGGTGATAGGTGAGAACCCTAGCAAACCCAAAAAGTGGCGAATTGTATTTTGAATTTTTAAGAACTTGTTCCCACCCAATTAATGATATATAAAAATTTGGACAGAGGACCTCATAAGCTTTCTGAAAAGTCCAACCTTGCATGAATCTGAGCAACCTGTGAAAAGTTATGGCCATCTGAATATCTGGGTCAGGGTTTGCTTCTTGTCAGTGCTCAAAATGTTGCACTGCCTAAAGGTGCACCTTGGTGCATCCATTTGTATGTCATCACACTCTTAAGTGTGCCAGAAGCGCATCCATGTTCATGTCGACACTCTTTGACATGTACCTTCTACCTGCGCCTTGGCGCGAACTTTTTTGTGTCAACACTTTTCTACCTGCACCGGGGCGCATCCATGCTCATGTCGACACTCTTTGACGTGCGCCTTCTACCTACGCCTTGGCGCGAAATTTTTTGTGTCGACACTTTTCTACCTGCACCTGGGCACATCCATGTTCATGTCGACACTCTTTGATGTGTGCCTCCTACCTGCGCCTTGGCGCGAACTTTTTTGTGTTGACACTTTTCTACCTACACCAGGGCGCATCCATGTTCATGTCGACACTCTTTGATGTGCGTCTTCTACCTGCACCTTCCACCTACGGCTTGGGTTTTTGGTGATGCAATAAATATCAGGCTCTGAGTTTCTTTGATTTTGATATTCTTCTGCTTGTCTATATCTACCCGGAGGGGAGATATTTACAACAGGTATATGAGAGGTGGTGGGTACAGAGATACCTACACTCAAGGACATTGATAAAGGCATGGTTGACATCGTTTGAGTGATAGACGTCAAAGGCACAATAGATGCCTTAGATGCAACAAATATCGATGTTATAAGGTCAAGCTAGGAAACCACAAGTGGTAAGGTAGAAGAGGGTAATGCCAAGCTAGTAGTAATTGATGCAGAATTGGGTTCGAGTATAGGAGGAATGGACAAAGGCATTTCATATACAAGCTACCCCAATGAATCTTGGGTATATGAATGAGTAAGATAGTACTGTAGAGTGACGAGGTTGTGATCAAGGAGTCTTGCGAACTCCTCATCACTAGTGGGTATGGTAAGAGCTTGATTGGGTTCCATAGGTGATGATATTGAAGGGGGTGATGGGCTAGGTGATACTGGCTGGTGGTTAGCATTAAAAATGAGAGAATTATCTTGTTTATGAGTCAAAATCATATGATTGATGATAGAATGGGTATTTTATGATTCACTGATGATTCAGAAACACATAAGTAATGGGAAAAATTAGTCTAAAATGAATGATTAGATTGTTTTTCTTATTGAAAAATCAAAATGTAGAGATCGGCATCGGTTGGGGTAACTGATGCTGGTATGAGGGTAATTGTTGCCAGTCATCTCAGACTGATGGACCAGTTACTGTGAAAAAAAAGAGATTCAAAGATCTTGCAATGAAAGGTGAAAATCGGTCAACCTGAACTCTAAAGATGATATCAGAGACCCAAAAGTGTGATAAAATGGTAGAATAAGGCACGAAAAGAATAAAGAGGTGGAGAATACTATTTTGGTAAAAAATAACAAAAAAACCATAAAAATGAAGTTAGTCTATTAATTAATGTCACTGAGATGATGTAACCTGGACCGATATCGGTTACTGTGAAATCTAGGAAGAGAAGGAAAAATGAAGTTTTTGAGATTTAGATCAAAAAAAGGGCCAACCCTAAGATTGAGTATGGCTACAAGGAGTCATAGTACACCTAGAATAAAACCAGAATACATCAATCGGGATGTGGGGCATAAAAGGATGAGAAAGAATGAAGAAATGCAACTCACACCTCAAAACGTAATCAGAAAAAAAGATAACAAAAATGAAATCCTAAGTTGTAGATTTTATGTTGTGGCTTATGCTATTTAGTCTTAGGAATATTAATGTTCACATGAATATTGTGGGTGATTTACTATTTAGTAAATTAGTACTTACTAGTTTCTTAGTAAGATATTTGTTAGTAGAATATATTGTTATAATAACAATATATTATGTGGTTATACCTTTATCACTATTAGTGGGTTTATTGTTTGTAAAACATCCTATTTTATAGGATGTTTTATTACCTACCTTCTTGGCTATTTAATTTCCCTATGTAATGTATAGAATATACTGTGATTATTATTATATTTATGTGCAAATATCTTTGATAATTTATATTTGGGATCAGAGCAGCGTTAATAGAATTATAATTATTTTATAGGGGTAATTAGATTATTCATTGTTCTTGTTAATGAAATTTTTGTGGATGATTTTTTTCCTATTAGAGGACAGAGGCAATAGAGGAAGGAGGTTGGAAAAACCTCTCCTCAGTCACCAATGTAGGGGCCGCACAGAACTATGGTGGCATATATATAGTACGAGTATATGCTTTAAAGTGTGGTTTCGTGCACTTCAATTTTTACAGTTTACATTTTTCAATAAGTGGAAATTACACATTGAGGGGGGAAAATTATTAACATTATCCAATGTTCCATTTCCATTTTCTAAGTTGTGTATGTGATTATTCCTAAATAAATTCCCCAATGCAAAATCATAGTGAAGAGAAAATATCACAATGAAATGTAGCATCAAGATTCTTGATGAGGTTGAATAGTCAGATGTGTTCCTGTTCATACCTAGGTTTTTGGTTAGCCTCTGGAAAACCATTGAAGGTACTCAGATGTGTTTCTACTTGAGTTCTCACACTACTAGGTCATATGTGTTCCCTATAGTGATTAGTTGATAAATAGATGATTCCTGAGCATGTTCCCAACCTCGTCGGTCAGATGTGTTCCTGATAGTATATGGTCGATAAGAAGTTGATGTGTTCCTTCTTCTTGTTATGTTTGTGGAGCCTATTTTCATGTTAGAGTGTGGTACACCTTCCATGTGTTACACTCGGGTATTTTTATGGCGGGTCCCGCTCCGCCGGTGAGCAGGTCAAGGGGGTTTGAGGGGTTAAAGCCCCCCCAATCGAAGGGGGTTGGGGCGAAGCCCCCGAAGAAAATTTTCATGGGTGGTTTATCAACCCATGGGTAATGGGTAACTGTTATGGGCTATTTTTAGGCCCATGGCTTTTCGGTACCCATTTTTTTGTAAAACCACCTCTTCGGCTACCCATAGGTTTATGGGACGGTTTTGTTATTGCCCATTGTTTTGATACCCATGGTTTTGTAAAACTGCTTAAGCAGTTTTCTATTTATATGGGTCTTATGCATATGATAGAAAGATAAGCAAATGTATTACAGATGTGTTTTGAATTTGGGTGTGAATTCTGTAGAGTTTGTTGAGCATAGCTCCAAATGGATTTGGGTATTGTATTAAGAGATTTGAGGCTTGTAATAAAATCTGAGCCAGTGGATTCTTGGTGGACATAGCCCAAATTGGGTGAACCACATTAAATCTTTTCTATCTATGTTGTGTTATTTATTCTTCACTTTTATTTGAGATTTGTAATATTTTCTGCATATTAGTTTCTACTTTTGCAATTCTGTAAGGGATTATTCCACATATTTTATCTCTTATTTTCCTAACAATTGGTATCAGAGCTTGGTTTGGTTTGCTGAAGTGTTGAATCGTAGGGAAAGTTTTATCTTGAGTGGGGAGCTATGGAAGATGATGGTAGATCTAGGGTTGATAAATTCAAACGGGCAGAATTTCAGTCCTTTGGAAGATGCAAATGGAAGATTACCTTTATCAGAAGGATCTTTATACTTCATTGTCTGAGAACGTGAACAAACCCCTCGAGTATGACAGATGTAGAATGGGAATTTTTTGGATCAGAAGGCACTTGGAACAATCCAATTATGTCTTGCATCTTCAGTATTATTTAATGTTTCAAAGGAAAAGACTACAAAAGATCTAATGGATGCATTATGGAAGTTGTATGAAAAACCCTCTACCTTTAACAAGAAATTTTTAATTAAAAAATTGTTTAATATGAAGATGTCTAAGAATAGTTCAGTAGTAGATCATTTAAATGGTTTCAATATGGTTGTGAATATGCTAGCATCGGTTACAATAGAATTTTATGAAGAAGTTAGGGATTTATTAATTTTGTGCTCTTTACCTGAAAGTTGGAATAGCCTGGTAATGGCGGTAAGAAATTCGATTCTAGCTAACTCAAAGTTGAAGTTTGAGGATGTTGTAGGGGTGATTCTAAGCGAGGAAGATGTGAAGAAAAATCTTTGGGGAATATTCTACTTCAGGGAATGCTTTGACAGTGGAAACTAGAGGGAGACAGAAGAATAGAGGAAATCGTGGAAAATCAAAAGATTAGGAAAGGTCAAAATCCAAGAACAAGATTGTATGTTGGAGTTGTGGAAAGTATGGGCATGCAAAGAAGGATTTTTGGGAGCTTCAGGACAAGAAGAAACAATAGGAAGAAAAATAAGGAGGAAAATGTTGCATCGGGTAATGTATGTCAGGATTCATTGATTCTTTCTTTGCATAATATTTCTGAATCTTGGGTTTTTAGATTCAGGGGCTTCTTTTCATGCTACTCCCACATAGGCATTAATTTTGTTGATTATGTTCAAGGGGATTTTGAGCATATTTTTTCTTGGTGATGATGAGCCTTGTAGTATAGTTGGAAAAGGTTCTGTTCAGGTTAAGATGTAGAATGGGAATATATGGCTAATGAAGGATGTCTAGACATGTACCTACATTAAGGAGAAATTTGATATCAGCGAGGCAATTAGGAAGTGATGGTTGTACTGTGATATTTACAGGTAACTCTTGGAAGGTTACCAAAGGTGCTCTTGTGGTGGCAAGAGGTAAGAAGGTTGGAACCTTGTAATTAACCATTGATAGTACTAATGATTGTAATCTTGTGGCTTCAGATGGAGATACAACATTATGGGACTATAGACTCGATCATATGAGTCATAAGGGCATGAACATCATCAAGAAGAATTTGCCTAGATATATAGAAACAGGTTTGGATTTCTGTGAGAACTGCATATATGTGCAATAGAAGTGAGTAAGGTTTCTCAAGGTTGGGACCTACGAAGAAGAAGAGAGTAAGTTAGAGATGGTACATTATGATGTGTGGGGGGCCAGCTCAGGTATCATCTCTTAGGGGTTCAAGTTATTATGTTACTTTTATTGATGATGCAACAAGGAAAGTTTGGGTTTATTGTATTAGAAACAAATCTGATGTATTTGATATTTTTGTTAAATGGAAAGCCTTGTAGAGAATGAAACAGGTCCTTAAGCTAAAATGTCTTAGGTCAGATAATGGAGGGGAGTATTGCAGCAATGAATTTAATGATTACTGTTCTAAGAATGGAATCCGCAGGAAAAAATATGGTTCCAGGAACTACACAGTAGAATGGGGGTATCAGAAAGGATGAACAGAACAATAATG
Organism: Taxus chinensis; assembly: GCA_019776745.2. Lineage (NCBI taxonomy): Eukaryota > Viridiplantae > Streptophyta > Pinopsida > Cupressales > Taxaceae > Taxus > Taxus chinensis. The sequence continues at coordinate 704,102,620 of CM034150.1, read as the reverse complement.
GAACGTGCTAGGAGCATGAGGTTACATGCAGGACTGCCTCTTTCTTTTTGGGGTAGAAGTGGTGAGCACAGCTGTGTACTTGATAAATAGAGGACCCTCAAGTGCCTTAGATGGAGGCATACCTGGAGGAGGCATGGTGTGGTAAGAAAGTTGATTATTCATTTCTTAGAGTCTTAGGATGTGAGGTGTTTGTTCATCTTAACAACGACGATAGGACCAAGCTAGAGGCTAAATCAGAAAAATGTACTTTTCATTGGTTATGGTGGTGATGAATTTAGGTTTAAATGTTGGAGTATTAAGGACAAGAGAATCATTCGGTCTAGGGATGTGGTCTTTAATGGAGAAATTCATGTATAAGCAATAGTTGCAGGAAAACAGGGAAGGAATCCAAGAAAGAATATGTAGTGGTAGAGGATCTTCCGTATGGGAAAGTGACCCATGAATTAGTTCAGGAACCTACTCAACAGGAACCCCAAACTCCTACAGATGAGGAGGTATTCTAGGGTAAGAAAAGAACCTGAAAGTTTTTCTCCTTCTCTTTATTATTTATTACTCACTGATAGTGGAGAGCCAGAGAGTCTTTGATGAAGCAATGTAGGTAGATGCTAGTAAGAAGTGGGAGGTAAGCCATGGATGAGGAGCATAAGTATCTCATGGAGAACCAGACTTGGGATTCGGGTGAAGCTACTGGAAGGCAAAAGAGCATTACATAACAAGTGGGTGTACAGATTTAAAGACGAAGAAGGAGAAAGAAAAGATATAAGGCCCAGTTGGTGGTCAAGGGATTTGCACAGAAACAAGGTATAGATTTTGATGATATATTTTCTCCTGTAGTAAAAATGACCTCTATCAGAACTGTTTCTTGGAATAGTGGCAACAGAAGACTTGCTCTTATAACAGTTTAGATGTAAATATTACATTTTCTCCATGGTGATTTAGAGGAGGAGCTATATATGTAGCAACAAGAGGGGCTATGAGGTGACAGGTAAAGAGGAGATGGTGTGTAAACTGAAGAAGAGCTTGTATGGTTTGAAATAAGCTCCACGTCAATGGTATAAGAAGTTTGATAGCTTCATGATGGAGCAATGTTATATTAGATGTCATTATAAACATTGCATACATACAAAGAAATTTGAGGATAGAAGTTATATTATCATGTGTTTGTATGTTGATGACATGTTGGTTGTAGGTAAAAACATGTAAGAAATAAAAGTACTCAAGAAAAAAGTAAGTGAATCCTTTGATATGAAGGATTTGGGGGGTAGCTAGACAAATCCTTAGTATGAGGATAACTCTGGGATAGAAAGGAATGGAAGCTGACTTTATCTTAGGAAGAGTACATTAAGGAAGGTATTGGATAGGTTTAGCATGCAGAATGCTAAACCGGTTGGGGAATCCTTTGGAAGGCCATTTTTAGTTATCAAAGGAGTAGTGTCCCAAGACAGAGCAAGAAAGAAACTAGATGTCCAAGTTACCTTACTCATCAGCAGTTGGCAGTTTGATGTATGCTATGGTGTGCACTAGGACTAATATTGCCCATGCAGTGGGAGCTGTGAGCAGATTTATGAGTGATCCAGGGTAAAGAGCCATTGGCAAGAAGTAAAGTGGATCCTTCGGTATTTGAGAGGGACCATGGGGACAGTTTTGTGCTAAAGTGGATCAAACACCACTTTACATGGTTATGTAGATTCAGACATGGCTAGAGATGTAGACAGTAGGGAGGAGCACGGCAGGTTATATTTTACACTATAGGTGGGACAGCAGTGAGATGGATTTCACGACTATAGAAGCTAGTGGCTTTGTTAACCACAAAGGTTGAGTATGTTGCTGCCACAGAGGAAAGTAAAGAGATGATTTTGTTACAACAATTTCTTGAGGAGTTGGGGGATAAGCAGGAGGAATGTAAGTTGCATAGTGACAGTCAGAGTGTTATACACCTAGCTAAGAACTCTTCTTTACACTCCAGGATGAAGCATATATAGTTGAGATATCACTTCATTAGGATAGCTTTGGAGGAAGATAAGTTGAAGTTGGAGAAGATTCATACCAGTCAGAATCCTGCAAACATGATGACCAAGGTGGTCACAAAGGACAAAACTAAAGCTATGTTTAGCTTTGGTTGGCCTTCACGGATGAAAGTGAAGGGTTGAGAAGCTTTCTTAATGAAAATTAGTCTCCAAGTGGGAAATTTTTATATTTGTGGAGCCTATTTTCATGTTAGAGTGTGGTACACCTTCCATGTGTTACACTCGGGTATTTTTATAGCGGTCCCACTCACTTGTGTGCGGGTCAGGGGAGTTCGGGGGGTTGAAGCCCCCCCGATCGAAGGGGATTCGGGGGCAAAGCCCCCGAATAAAATTTTCATGGGTGGTTTATTAACCCATGGGTAATGGGTAACTGTTATGGGTTTTTTTTGGGCCCATGGTTTTTCAATACCCATTGTTTTGTAAAATCTACCTCTTCGGCTACCCATAGGTTTATGGGACGGTTTTGTTTTTGCCCATTGTTTGATACCCATGGTTTTGTAAAACTACTTAAGCAGTTGTCTATTTATATGGTCTTATGCATATGATAGATAGATAAGAAAATGTATTGCATATGTGTTTTGAATTCGGGTGTGAATTCTATAGAGTTTGTTGAGCATAACTCCAAACGGATCTGGGTATTGTATTGAGAGAGTGGAGGCTTGTAATAAAATCTGAGCAAGTGATTCTTGGTGGGACGTAGCCCAAATTGGTGTGAACCACATTAAATCTTATCTCTCTGTGTTGTGTTATTTATTCTGCACTTTTATTTTAGATCTGTAATATTTTCTACATATTAGTTTCTACTGTTGCGATTCTGTAAGGGATTATTCCGCATATTTTATCTCTTATTTCCTAACACTTCTACCTTCAGTTCTTGTGTGTGCTAAGATCATGAGAGTGTAGAGGTGGTAGTCTTCAGAGGACGTGTGAAAATTATTTTACTACCATGTAAACATTAAGGTGGGGAATTTTAGGAATATTATTGTTCACATGAATATTGTGGGTGATTTACCGTTTGGTAAATTAGTACTTACTAGTTTGTTAGTAATATTTTTTTAGTATAATATTTTTTTATAATAACAATATATTATGTGGTTATACATGTATCACTATTAATGGGTTTATTGTCTATAATACATCCTATTTTATAGGATTTTTTGTTACCTTCCTTCTTAGCTATTTAATTTCCCTATGTAATGTATGGAATATACTATGATTATTATTATATTTGTGTGCAAATCTCTCTGATAATTTATATTTAGGATAGATTGTAAGCATGATAGAATTTTGGGTTAATAAAGGGTCCCTATAAAAGCTGATAAATATGGCTAGCTTCAAGTAATTTTTGGCATGGGAGATACTTATCTGAGATGATAACTAGACAAAGAATGTAGTTAGATCCCACTATCAATCCTCTCATCGTGTGATCTTTGACAAGTTCTTCTGGGAAATATGTTGTTCAAGAACTATGTAGTTTGTTTTTAGTAATTTGGCATAGAGAGTGTGTAAAATGTGAGCTAAAGTTCAATTATTCAACCATCGGCTAGGCATGACTTCTAACATATAGGTTGCCCACAATTTAGATGAGCTATAATGCAAAAAACTCAAAAATCCAAGTGCACAAGTTTTAAAACCCAAATCTACAAATTATATTCGATGAGAAAGAATTATTAAGAGGTTAAGGGCATGAATTTCACTAAGTGCAATGGAAGAAAAGAAATAAGAGTTCTTTTTAATCCTGAAAAACTAGTTTCATTGAGACAACAAGAAGAAAATAATATTTCTAGAGAAGAATATTAATGTGTACTTGTTTTGAATGAAAATAGACACACAATATTTTTCCCTAAGAATGAACAATGTAAAGAACCCCATATGAGTCCCCCTAGGTGTGCCAAAATGTGTCACCAATAAGTTTTTTTATTTCTAGGATGAAACAAATAAAAGGTAAAATGGTTAACGAGGAATACCTGTGAGGCGAAGGTGGAAGGTAGAATGTATGTGTCGTTGAAGTTATCAAAGCTGATGAAAGAGAAATCCTTTTTTTTCTAGGAAGGACTACCTGTAGATGCAAAGAAAGAGTAGAAAAAAGTATTAAATATCATATGATAGTGGACTGCCTAGCGTATGCTAGATCTAGGAAGCGTGGGACATCCTAAAGTGGCTATCAATACACGATTTAATAATAGTTTAATGTGAATAAGAAAATGAAATAAATAAGTCCTATTGTAATGTAATGATTTATGTTTCTTATACACACAATACACTAGATTTTATGCTAGATATCAAAATAACACTAAATCTAATTAGAACTAGGGTTTCTTCAGGTTAAATAGGTTTGTCAAAGGTTTGGTAAGGGTTTGGGGCTGATTCGTTGAGGTTTGGGTTGGTTTTGGTTGAGTGGGAAGATTTTTGGTCTAAGAATATGAAATGACACAAAGATCGATATCAGTCTGATGATCGATGCTGGTATGGAGAGTAAACCAAAGATTGTCAAGGAACTGACATTAGTAGGGGAAATAGGTAATGAACTATTAAGAATGGATTTTTAGGATCTATTTGATTGCACAAATAGTTAGGGTGGTGTAGTTTGGGTAGCAATATGGCTAAAAAGACTCATGAACACTAAGAAGGAGGTTAAGAAGGGTGAAAATTATTGGGATGGTTGAATAGTGGGTTTATTGGAAGAAGATGATGTATGGGTAACAGAAGAAATAAAATAATAAAATAAGCAACAGATCAACAATGGGATAAGCAAGAATGATTAAAATCACATTATTTTGTATTTTATAGATCCTTTGAGTCGAGATGGTTGATGGTTTATCGGAGAAGAGGTGCTTGAGTTAGTGTCGAAACAGTACACCATATGTGCTCCCATGATTATTCTGATGCTCTGGAAGGAGAACCGAGTACTTGTCTTGCACGATGGTTGTGTGTGTTTGTCATCTTTATGTAGGAGGGCTTGAATATTCACTTTTGAATGCAAAAATACTCCAAATAACTGAATGACCACTCTAGGTAAAGGGTTGTTAAATTCATTATAAAGGAACCGATGGGAGTTTAGGTAATCGATGTCAGCTGAGGAAAACCGACATCAGTTAGGGTGAAATAGTCCTATTTTCAAAAAATAGGCTGACCTTCCTAGATTTTTTGTGTTTTCTTTGTTGGGTCCACTTAGGAAAGTAGAGTTGCCATGAAAGAATATAGGAAGATATTAGAAGAATTCCAATTAGGTTTAGGAAGAATTCGTAGTTAGTTAGGTCGAGTAGTGACTTAGCACCAAGAGTGATGAGTTAGTGCTTATAGTGATGACTTGGTCACTATGACTTAAATGCCCCTAGAATGGGTCTAGGGTGAGGTGTCAGGATGAGGTGGAGGTGTGAGAATTAAATTAACTTAATATAATTAAATTACTTAATGATTTGAGGATGAATATTAATATGGGATGAAGGGGTCATGATTAGTTAAGTTTTTTACGTTAATTAATTGAAGGGGACCAAGGGGGTTATGACCCAAATTTTGTGTCTACATACACATTTTAGAGTATTTGGAAAGTCGACAATATTATCCACGACTTGCATACATATGTGTCGAGTAGTGCAAAAATATTTCTAGAGATTTTGAAATTTGTAATAGGAGTGACTGATGGTAAAAACCTTCTAAAATATGTTCATACAAGGTGTATTTCCATGTATAAACATGTGTGCATATTTTTTTATGAATATTCATCGTTGTTAGGTTTTATGTATAAAAATTGTAGAGAAGTTGACAAGGAAAAATATTTGTTTTATCATTTAAAATATTTGTAAATGTTACTGAATTTATGTGATATTATTCCCATGTTAGAGGAAATCAATTGTTTAAGTAAATATACTCAACATAGGTCCAAATATATTGTTGATTTAGCATAGTTGAGAAAATGTGTATGCCAGACTTCAAATATTTTATAGATGTCCCAAGATAGTTTAAAAGGTTATGTATTTGAGAATTCACAAATCTTAACAATTATTAAAGATCCTAATTGCTATTTAAAATTAAATATTAAGGATTATATTTGTATCATTATTAATGAGAAGGAGATACCAAGGTATACTTATAAAAAAAGAGATGATTTGATGGGAGTAGAAATTGAAGAAGTTCATGTAATGCATTTTTTATATGAAATTGTTATTTCTAATACACATGAAATTGAGAAATATTTCACAGAGCTTTTCTGTAGAAAATTTTCATCATTTTAATAGGGATGATATTTTAGAGGCCATAAGACTAGTTGCTAGGAAATATGTTCATTATTACTTACATAAATGAGTTTGGTTAGTTAAATTGTTATACCCGTAATATTCTAAAGGGGTTCTCTATTTCCTAATTTTATAGGAGGGATTTTTCATACCTCCGTCGCTATATAATAGCCATTGTAATAGTGTAATACAATATATTATTATTGCGTTTATTTTTGTTCAAATCCATTGTTTGTACCATCATTTGGCATCAAAGCGATCATTTTCAAAGAGAGATTAGTATGGAGAGTTAATTTTTGAAGGGGAAACCAATCTTGTAATGCACTTACATATGAATTTTTCAAGTATGAGATGAGATTTTTATAGTATATAGAGGTGAATAAGATAGTTAATTTTTCCAACACTATATTATCATGGATATGTGATATGTAATCTGAAATCTTTTTTGTGAACATTATTTTAGATTAGAGGAGCAACAACTTCCAAAAATGCCTATGAATTTCATATAAGTAAAACCGGTCTATGATTTGTGGAATGGAATCGATACTTAGAGATGCCAACACTATGAAAGATTTAAATGTCATGAATCATTGAAGAGTCCAATAGTTTTTGAAGCATTCATGGACTTCAAGGGGGCATCTAATCTTGAAGAGCCATACAATATTTTTCTACATTATATTATATTCTTCTATTCATTTCCAATCTAACCTATGAGTTCTCCCAACATTTACATATATTTTATGCATGTATAATTTCATACATATTTTTTCACTATCTAATTGAGGCAACTCAAGGTGTGGAGGATTAATATTGTCACTACCATCATTCTGTGTGTTTCGCAAGTGTGCACATGCACTACACCAATGTGCTATAGTGAAAATATTCTAATCCATGGATAATGTGAAATTATAATTGTCATATTTGGGGTCTTTCTCCACCTCCCAGTTGAAAAATCAACTTGATACACCAACCTTTCCCAACACTTTCCAAGTGTCACTATGTGCATGTGTGGATAAAATCTATAAGTACTCTGTCAAGCACATTTTTCATAGTGTGTGTTATTTTTGTTAGTGTCATAAGTCTTTATTAATGTTATTTGTCTATAGGATATTTCAAAATATTAATTTGAAAAGTCTTTTTGTTATTGTTGTATCATGTCACAATATTTTTTTATAAAAAGGGGGTCTAAAATCTAATTAAATATTACTTTCTTCGTCCAAAAATCAATTATTTTCATTATCGTTTTATAATTAATTTTGTCTACTATAGTTTTCCAAGTGTCATTAAAAGAGTAAAAAAGAATGTCAAATGTATTTTGTTGTCAAGAGTAAGTCATTATAAAAGTATCAAAATTAAAATAAAAATTACCTTATGGACACATTTTTGGTGGAATCCAATGTCTATTTAAGGAATTATTTTGAGCTTCATGGTCACATTCCACTAATGTGGTAGCATCACTAACTGGAGGACGATGGCATCAAAGGTTGGAGATTAATTAGAGACCTGTTTTAAGTCACCAATGATAAGGTTGAATATCAGTTATGGTGGCAAAGCTTGTTGTGTGAGTTCTTGTTTTGTGTGGTTTTGGATGCTAGAAAAGAGTTTTATTGGAGTGGAGATGATTTTTTAGTGATCCTATGACTGACGTGATCCTCTCACTTCCACACTTCCTTGGAAGATGGTAATCTTGTGAATACGTTCACTTGTAATTGTGACCATGTGCAACAAGATCTGACTAGCAAGATCTAGTTATTTTTATGTCTTTGATACAATTTTCTTCTTAGTGTTCATATGTGGAAAGTTCACATTATGGGGGGAACATGAAACGAATGTTCCATTTCCATTCTATGCGTAAAATTCCTAAATTCAAAGGAAGCTTTTACTTGAAGTTTCCTATGTTGTTAGAGATCAAGTGGCAACTGTGTGCAAGAATTTGTTATATATGAAAATAAAATCATGACCAACACCTAATCGCCTTAATGCAATGCTAAACTAGAATCTGTGAACCATTATGCTAAGATCTAAACAAGTAATAAACATCAACACTATGCATTAGAACCCTGAAAATAAACCTCAAGATAATAGGCTAACACTTATTGCTCCACTCTTTAGAAATCTAAATCAATGAAATGGAGCTAGGTATATAATTTAGCTATCAAAGGGTTGATATTTTTTGCTTGATCCAAGAGGATTGAGGATGGAGGTTCATCAAGTCATGGCACCAAGTCCTTTCTTGATTAACTCTATTGATCTTCACAAAATAACTTGGATGATTCCTAGCTCCACTCTAAGGAAGAATGCCCTACGATGATGAAATAGCTATAGTATAGGCTCTATGCTCATTTTGGTTAAAGGTGAAAATAGAAAGGTAGGAGGAAATATCATTATATAGCCCAATGGATAAAATAATATCTACATCCCTTTACATGTGGGATAATAGATAGGTTGAGTTAGTTGTGGATAACGATGGTTGAAAGGGGGTTGAGTCAACCTTATGAGAGTTTATTTTATCTTTTAGTGACTCATGGGGTTTGAGGGGATTTATTAACAAACCCAACTGATTAATTAATAGGTGAGAAAGCTTATGGCAGATATTTAGAGAAATAATTAGCATGATTTAGACTATGGGAGGAATTTAATCAAATATATGTTGGTTTATTGATTTAATGGAAGAGGAAGCTAATTAATTAATAATGAGTAATTAGTCTAGATAAAAGGGGGGGATTAATTAATCGAAGGTTGTTAATTGGCATATTTGTTTGATAGAAGAGTTCATTAATTAACGTAATGTAACTAATTATCTACGATAGAAGATAACATGAACATTTATTCACGATATGTCATTAATTTGTGGGAAAGGATATAATTAGAGAAATTTAAGTATTTAAATTGATTGAAATAAATTATAGGTGTCTACATTTTCCCCTATTTGGGGTGGTGTAAGTGGCACCACTTCAAAGAGAGTAGAACGGTAAAATTTTGAACCGGTAGAAGAAAAATTAGTAGAAGTGAGACATGGCCATTCGAGTGTCGATCAAGTGATGAAAGAAGGTGGTCGACAATCGAAAAATGTGAGAGAAATGGATAAAATAATGGGTAGGGGCTTGAAGCCTCAAGTGAATTAGAAGAATAAATTTGACATGAGAATTATATAGAGGATAAATTAAGATGACGAGAAAGGAATGATATTTCATATATTGTAATAAAAAAAACTTCCATTTCATCATATTACCAAGGATCTACATCATCAGTCTGTATTAAAAATATAAGCATACGAAAAAAGTAGAATGGCATGAAAATTCATACTACAAACAATTGTCCATTTCTGAAAACACAAACTCCATGCAACATATAAAATGTAATGCAATATGATAAAGTAAAAGATTCATAACTCCATAAAACATACATAATGCAATGCAATACGAGAAAGTAAAGAAAATAACCTAATAGAGAAACATAATGAATTGTTTTTGTTATCAAACTTTGATTTCAACCTATGTGAATTAACAACAAGGGTTAAAATATGGTGCCTCGTAAGGATAGATGCAAGGGTAATAACGCATGATGCTTAGGTCCAATGAAAAGTAGTGCACTATGAAATAGTACTAAGCAACTCATTATGCCCCAGAGTACAAAACATAGTAAGAAAACCATATTTTTTAATGGAGGTATATCAAGATGATCCATGTGTCGTACACAAGAATAGGTGTCAACCAAAGAGCGAATTTTTCTAGGATGATTTTTACTCTTTTTTATTTTTCTTGAAACATATTTGAATGTTTTTGTGATTTTATAGAATGTTTTTGAAGCTATGTATAGGAAGAAAAATAAGTGTGGATGCCCCTAGCGATATATGGGATAAATAAGGGCATAATGCCACATGTATTCACGAGAAAGTGAAGATGCAAAAATTCTCCAGTGATTAGGAGGGAGTATTCAAAGTAAATTTCTTCACATGTTGATGATGAATGGGGGATCAAGCAAAAAATAGATATGTTCATCCTGACAATAAACAGAAGATAATAAAGTGCTGGGAAGAAGCAAGAATACACCCAACGTAAGCTAGAAAAGAAACACGTGATAGAAAGGAAGCAGAAAAATGTCTTATTAATTGGGGACAAAAGTGTCTGCAAACATGGAAAATAGGACATCATATACACATGGATTTTCTAAATTATTCTGAAGAACAAAGGATGCTATGAAAAGATTTATAAGGTTGTTGATGAAAAAGTGATCAGCCCAAGGCACAAATCATGAGACAAGACATGCCTTAACTTACAGCCATGTTTCCATGTGGAAGCCTCGACGGAGATACATTTGATTCTAATCACAAAATTTCTCTACTATTAGTCAGGAATCTATAGCCCCTATAGAGATTATTGAAAATACCCTAAGAGAGAGTTATATATCAATTTTTTTTCTTTTAGCTTTTTCTTTTTGATTGATTGATTTTTATTCTATTTTTTTTACTGAAAGCTTACTTCAAATCTCTTGTTTGAAAATGCGTTAATAATCACTGATGGCTTGATCAAAGGATGCAGAAGTGATTGTGATGATGAAATTGACTAGTGTCAAAAAAAATCCAAAATTTCTTCACAACAATTTTATTATATGATAATTGTGATAGGATCTCTAAGAGGCAAGTCGTTCTTTAATTTACCAAGGTGATAAAAGACCAGGGTCAAATAGATACCATAGAGAAAATTATCTCAAAATACGTGTGAATAGGCTAACCACAATAACATTGAAGGGATGAAAATGGTGGATGACTTGTAGAGGAATATGAAAGAAAGGGAAGAAATAACATCCATGTGTAAGTAATACTTGATTGCAATGTTTGATCTTTTAAACCTTTCATTTTTTTGTAATGTTTTAATGTTTTCTTTTCTTTTATCTTTTTTTACATTTTTTAACTATTTTAAAAGAATTTTTTAGTGTTTTGGGAGATTAGGAAAAACCATGTCACTCTATGTGATAGGATCCAAAAAATGAAGTTCACGATTTACTTGATAAGGGAGACTAATAAAGTTTGTTTATTAAGAGTGATATTATCCCCGATCTCAATGATCGTGGTGATTTCACACTTGACAAATGAATTTGATTTGTTTTGAAACATGGATTTCGTATGTGGGATCTTGAGTTCCCTATCCATATGTTTTTTTACTTTGTGCCATACTTTATGGCTAAGGTGGTGTGCATTCTAAAATTGCATTTGATTTTGAATTTTATAATCGTTTGACTTGTTGGGAGATTTAGAGATCTTTGACATTTTCATCTTAGCTTGGTTAAAAAATTGTCTGGGTGTTTTATAAGCTAATGTGTGACTTGTTTGATCCCGAGAAGTGGGAGAAGAACATGGACATTTAGAATTGATGGGAGGAATGTGAGGAATGATAGTTGGCTTGCCACAATAATTGATAGAAGAATAATGTGATGGTCAAAAATGACATGGTTCAAGAATTGAAGAATAGGGCCTACTAAAAGTTGAGTCACAGATAGAGAATTAAGGGCTACTAGGATGTGGCCAAAGAATAGGAGAAGAAGGGATGCCAGGAAATGACCAATAGATGTAAGATGATGTGCTACTAGGATGTGGCCCAAGAACAAAAGTTGATGGACTACCTAAGGGTGACCCATACATAGAAGACAAGGAGCTAGTTGGACGTGCCCAAAGAATTAATGAAGATAGTGGAATACTTGAAAATGTCCCATAAATAGCATAGGGAGGGCTACTAGAAGGTGACCCAGACCTAGATGAAAATGAAGGGCTACTTTGTGTTGACCACATAAGATATTTTGATTGAGGAATTGTAATAGACAAAGAGTGATTGGGTGATAAGAAGATAGACAATGGATCAATGTAAGACCCAAGATCTTCATCACATAATGAAGAATGTGAAGATGGAAGAATAAGAGGAGGATCAATTTGTATTATTTGTGGCTCTTCCTATGTTTCTTATTAAAAGGAATCAAACTTTTCCTCACAATATGATGACACATCAAAGTCTAAGGAGAATCCTTTCTCATAACTTGTTAGAGGGATATCTTCATGTGCCATTATAAAGGCCATGATCACTTCTTTGTTCTGAAAGAAATCAATCAGTTCGGGTTGTTGATTGACCATGAGGGTTTGAATGAACGAAAAAGGGCCAAGTGGTGTAAAATATTGTGAAGATGTTTGATGATGATTGATAGAAGAAGGTGACATGGGGGATGAAGTAGACATGGATCTAGATGTCTTGGAAGTAGAAGAAGGTGACATGGACCTATCTATACGATGGTATATAATCTTTAAACTAGTAGGATTAAGTAGAAATTTTGGAGATTGTGATGTAGGAGTTGATTAAGACGTTTGACTAGAAGAATTTTGAGTCATAAAAATCTTCAAAGAAGGAATATTTCATGGGGTTGATCGATGAAGAAGTTCCTGTGAAGAAGGGGAGGACCGCGATTCAACAATCGCATTAGATGAATGATAAAAGGGGTCCTATGAAGAAAGAGAGGACCGCGATTCAAGAATTATATTAGATGTTTGATTGGAGGGATTTAGAGTCAAGTGTATCTTCAAATGAAGAAGAAATTGTTGAGGAAATTGGTAAAAGGGGTCTTGTGAAGAAAGGGAGGACCATGACGTAGGAGTCATATTAAATGGATGATGAAGGGGGTGTTGCGAAGATACAGAGGATTGTAATGTAGGAGTCATATTAGATGAATTATGAAGATAATTTGTGGTGGCACAAATATTTAGAGGAGGAGAACATCATTTAGGTGACTGATAATAGAGGTCCCGTGAAGAAATGGAGGACCGCGACTTATGAATTGAATTAGATGAATCATAATACTAGTTTGGATTCGAATCATTAGAGGAAATATTTGGATTAGAGTCATAAGAAGAGTGGGGCGAACCCAAATAATAATTTGGATCACAAGTTCAAAACCATACCACCAACTATGATATGAAGGTGGGGAATGAGTTACCTGGATGGGATCTCTAGCACAAAGAAGAAAACAAGGCGTAGTCATGATGGGAATCTTTAGAAGTGAACACCAAAAATTTGATTCCTTATTATCATATGTATAAGGGAACTTGCAATAATCATTCATTTTCTACATGTGTTGGGTTCAAAGGTCTGGACCTATATTGTATGCTCAAAATTTTTCAAAGTGAAGAAGTTTCGATGTTGATTTGGGAAACATAACAACAACATACTAGACATTTCATAAATATGGGGATGCTTGTCGAATTTTACAAAAGGGAAGATAAGGAAAACATACATTGTGATGACTCAAGATTGATAATCCAACAATGTTTGGAGGCGTAAACGTCAAAGGATTGATAAAAAAAATTAGCAACATAAAGGATACAAAGGAAATATTTCCAATGTTTGATTGATGGAAAATTTACTTGATAGGAAATGTTTTTGCCAAGGTTTGAAAGATATGTTCAAAAATAATCATGAACTTAGGAAAAAACAAAAAGATCAAGAGGATCAAATACCCAAAGGATTGTCCTAGAAATGATTTTATAAGGTGGATAAACAAAAGAAACTATGACACAAGTTCAAAACATAAAGCCAAATTACTGACCAAAGAATAATGAATGATAAATAATCAAAGGATCAAAGTGATTGTCCTAAATGGATAAGTCAAAATGATGATTAATCAAAAAACACAATCACATAATGTTTGTTTTAAACCAATCCATCATCGAATTACTTCCTAAGAGTTTTCAAATGGTAGTTGATGTTTAAGATGATCAACAAAATGTGGCCACTTATGTCAAGTTCAAGGAAATAAATAAGGTGTAAGTAATAACGAGAGGTTGATATGATCCCCAAACAATGTATAGCAAAATTGATCTTGAATCAAATCAAGATATATATCTTAAAAAGTGGAAGTTACAAGTATGAACAACGCAACAATACCACTAAGATATGTTAACCAAACTTTATGGGAAAAAAAGGTATTAATACCAAAATAATATTGATACGACATGCACAAAGGTAACAACCACACTTTTCAAAATTGACGTAATGTTTGAAAGAAAACCAAGGCTAGAGTATACCAAGGAATTATTATGTGCTGAATGATGGCTCTTTACAACAACAATTTTCTCAAGTTGGCTCCAAAGACTGAATATTTTTTGTAGGTGGTTCACTCAACTAGGTGTCACAAGTTATCTAGATGAGATCTCAGTTTGCCAAGGTTTCCCAAGGATTATCTCAGATTTACTTTACCCCCTTTAATTACAATGGTAAATAAATGTGTCCATCATGTACTTTCACTGGGACCATGATATGGATAACTTTGACGCTAAATCTCACAAATGGTAAAACTACTCAAGTAGGTTGTGCAGAGTACTTCCTATTTCATCCACAAGGTTCCCTCTTGTGTGGACTATGTTAGGGTTCCTAGAACCACTCCCATTGTTTTATCTTAAGGTGTTCTGCAAAAGGGGTTATGTTCTAGTTAAGTTGATAGGGACGTACCCTTTTCCAAAACCTAGAAGTACAGTGCGATGTTTGTGGTGAGATTCTTTTTATCTTAATATGGTTTTCTTGAACACCTTTTGGCAACCTGCATATAAATTGTATGATTAGTTTTTTTGTTTGTCTTGTTTCTCCTTTCTTTGACAAGAATTTAGGTCATGCACGATGGATTAGTAATTTTCCATACACAAAAAGAGGACAAACATCATTTCTGATTCTCAAGATTTTCCTAGGACGCAAGAGAAGAGCATACACGATGCAAAAATCCAACTAAGAAATCAACAAATGGAAAATTAGATATTCAAATGTGAAATATGTTCAGATTAACCAAATTTAACATTTTCAACATTTTTGAAAGAAAAAGAAAGATATAAGAATTTTTTCTGATTCCCAAGATCACCCAAAAAGGTGCGATGGAAGAGCATACACAACTTTACTCTTATGATTAAGTATGCAATATTTATCCAAATTTAATACAATTTAAACAAACCATTTAAATACACCCTGCAAAACATAAATTAATTAGAATAAACCTACAAGATGTTAGTATTTTAATGACACAAGATTTTGTAATTGTTAAACTAATATTCAAAATTGTAATGTGGTACCTATGCTAAGATGATGGTATATGTGCATGGGTTATGATTCCTACGTACCTCTATGTGGACTAGCAAAGCTACAAAGTGCCTACGCTACCAGAGAGATGCCTACGCCTGCCTCAGTGCATTTGCACTAGTGAATAGATGTGTGCGCATGGGAAGTAAAACAAATAGTCAGACAAATATGAAAGTGCATGTGCACTAGAAGAATGATGTTTATGTTAGGAAATGGATTTATGCAGAGCTATGTAGGAAACTGAGTGTGTGTTCCATTATAATGATGCATGTGCTATGGTGCAGGTTCCTATACTGGTCTAACAGTTTTAACAGAGAACAAAGTGCTATACTGCAACAGTGCATGAGTGCTAACATAATTATATCTACCCTAGGGAATTAGTTCCTACGTTTTTGTTTATGTTTCTACACTGGTCTGACAGTTTTGATAGACAATAGGGTATAATATTGTAGTAGTACATGTGCATTGGCATAATGAATTCTGCACTAGGGACTGAGTGTCTGTGCTCTTGTTTATGTGCCTATGCTAGTCTGATAGTTTTGACACACAACAGGGTACAATATTGCAGTGGTGGGTGTGTACTGGCAAAATGATATCTATGCAAGGGAATGAGTGTCTGCGCTCTAGTATATGTGCCTGTGTGCCCCCTATAAAAACATACCTATTGATGATGTCAAAATATGGCACAATGACCTAATAATTCTAAAAAATCTCAAACTATTAACATGTTAGCTCAAAATTGACAATAAACCATCAAAATTACACCCCTAAACAACACTAAACACATGCAAAGTTAGTAAAATCATAATAAATTCAACATTATTTCACACATGTGCATATAAAGGGTTAGTCAAATATTGAAATAACAACAAATATTTAACTACAACACTAAGTAAGTAAGGAACCGTCCCACCGAGCGTGCCAAATGTGTGTAATAATTAGTTAGCTATGAAAATAAAATAAGGACTAACACCTAATAGTGTCAATACAATGTTAAACTAAAATCTATGCACCATCATGCTAAGATCTAAACAAGTAATAAACATCAACACTATGTATTAGAACCTTGAAAATAAACCTCAAGCTAGCCTACTAACACTTATTGCTCTACTCTTTAGAAAGCTAAATCAGTGAAATGGACCTAGGTAGATGCTTTAGCTATCAAAGGGTTGATATTTGTTTTTTGATCCAAGAGGGTTGAGGAAGGAGTTTCATCAAGTCATGACAACAAGGCCTTTCTTGATTAACTCCATTGATCTTCACAAAACAACTTGGATGATTGAATGTAAATGGATGATGCCTAGCTCCACTCTAAGGAATAATACCCTAGGTTGATTAAATAGCTATAATATAGGCTCTATGATCATTTAGGTTGTAAAGGTGTAAATGTTAAGGTAGGAGGAGGGATTATTATATAGCGCAATGGATAAAAGAATCTCTACATCGCTTTACATGTGGGATAATAACTAGGTTGAGTTAGTTGTGGATAAGGATGGTTAAAAGGGGGTTGAATCAACCTTAGGAGAGTTTATTTTGCCTTGTAGTGACTCATGGGGTTTGAGGGGATTTATTAATTAACCGAAGTGATTAATTAATAGGTGAGAAAACTTATGGAAGATTTTTAGAGGAATAACTAGCATGATTTAGACTATGGGAGGGATTTGATCAAATAAATGAAAATTTATTGATTTAATGGAAGAGGAAAGTAATTAACTAATAATAATTAATTAGTCTAGATTGAAAGGGGGATTAATTAATAGAAGGTTGTTAATTGGCATATTTTTTGGATAAAAGAGTTAATTAATTAACGTAATGTAACTAATTAATTTTGATGAAAGAAAAAATGAGCATTTATTGATGATATGTTGTCAATTTGCGGGAAATGATATAATTATCACAATTTAAGTATTTAAATTGTTCAAGGTAAATTATAGTTTTTAACAACAATGTCTGTAATTAAGAACATTGTTATTCTTATAGGAAGTAATGTGAAATATCTTTCCTTTATATAATCTATTTTGCACTTTTGTAATATGTAAGCCATGATTCATATATATTTCCATAATGTACAAGCATAGTGGAAAACTAAAGCACCAACGTAAGTTAGTTCATGGATCTTGAAAAGGTTTTTGGGAGGATCCAAAGAACAACACAAGGTAGAAATTTGATGGGGCATGTTCATGTCAAGGTTTTTGGTAAGCCTGGTTAAAACCATGGAAGGAGAGATCCTTTCTTTTGATTAAGATCATGAGTCACATAGTAGGACACAATTCACATGGATGATCACAATGCAGATGAGTGTCTGGATGTTTTTATACCATGTTTTCACCAAGGGGGGGAATGTTAGGAAATATCATTATTAGTGTTGACATAAACTATTTGGTTGGTTAAATTGTTATACCCGTAATATTATAAATGGGTTATTTTTTCCTGATTTGTAGGAGTTAGTTTACCTACCTCCATGGATATATAATAGCTATCATAATAGCGTAATAAAATATACTATTATTTTGTTTATTTTTTTCAATTACAATGCTTTACAATTAGTATGTAATCCCATATTTTGGAACATTTTTTATGATCACAATGAAGAATTAGTAACCTTTTTTTCCTCAAATAGATGAGTGTTGTGATTAAGCATTTTAGCAACTATGTACAAATAAATGGAGTTGAAACTATAGACATTTTGAAAAAATATTTCGAGACATCTCAGTCAACACATTTTGGACTTGCAAAGATTGATCAATATTGGTATCTAAATGAGCCAACCAAAAATGAAATAAGGCTATGGATAAACACTTAATCCATTAGCTTTTGTTAGATCAAAAATTTGAAATGGGGTGGATAAAAAATTTGGAGACATGTTTTAGATTGTATGTTTCACATTATTTCGTGAATGCATGTCCTTATGGAAGGTAACTTTTGATTTAGACTTCAATTAGTGAAAGAAGAGGAAACACTAATATAGTGAGAAACAAAAATGACCTCAATACTAACCTAGGAAGTGGATGGTATGCTGACACAGTATAGACAAATATTTCTATATAAAAATGGATTTCTCACACATTGTTTCAGTTGCATGAGTTTTAGAATTTTATCTTGGTAAGTGGTATGTTTTTAAAAATATTTATTCCTATTTAAAAATCCATATGAAATTGTTTCTGTTATGTAATGTATGTTTTTGAATAAATTATTTCCGTATCTTAATTTCTCATCATTTTTATATAATACAAGATATGAAAATAATAACTATGAAAAGAACTCAGATATTATTATTTACATTGTTATGAAAAAAGTAGTAGAGATGTTATGAAAACAATATATTAAGAAAGTGTCAATTAATATTGTTTCAAAACCATTTACAAAAGTGAAAAATATCTGAATTAAAATTTGAGATGCACATTTCAACTCTCAATATCATATTTTTACAATATATTGAAATATAGTCTCATTCCAAGATGCTTGTGTTGGTGGTTTATATTTTGTGACTAGTACTCCTAATTTAATTATGTCATCATCTAAAGCATTGATACTACAGGGATTTTCCATAGCTTGATTGGCCACATCACCTACTGAAAGTAAACTAGGATCCAACTCTAATTTCTTCTTAAACAATATTTCTACATCCATGTCATGTTCCTTAATTATTTTCTTCAGTGTTTTTTTTTTTGTTTTTAAAGAAACAAACATTTTTCCTTCATTGAAATAGAAACATTTAAACTTTTGCGTGCATTCTTTAGATGAATATCCAAGACATGTAGACCATTTTTCAATTTTTCATATTTTTACTGCATTTGAACCATTAAATATTAACAACTAAAAATTTAAAATATGTAAAACTAAAATCTCAATGAAATAAAGAGTTAAACTTACAATATATTTATCTTTTTACGCATTTGAAATAATAACAAGGTTTTTGTCTCTAGCCTATTTGTTATAGTAAGCTTAGGCTTCACAATTTAAATTTCCAACTTGTTTAACATTAAATCCAACAATTATCATTTTATTCATTATTTACTATAATGGAAATTGAGAGAGTTTGATTCATTATAAAATTTATCTTTGCTGGCTCATTTTGAACTAAATAAAATAAACAATTTATTTGGAAATGGTTGAGAAAATGATCATTTATTTTATTCATCAAAGCTTTGGCTAAAAATTCGCAAGTTTTCAAAACATCTACATCCTTCATAACAACATCATTAATAGTATCATAGTATCATTATCTGCTTTATGGGGCCTGAGAATTTCCTAGACTCAAAATATCCAGAACCTCATTATTGAAGGGGAATCCCTGAATATCATTAATCTCCTTAATCAGTGCTCATCTCCAAGTTGGAGCATCAAGGATTTTATCTCAGAGTCCATAAGTATTTTCCAAACAGTTAATAACATTAGGATCATGCATACTTACCGGGAGGGTAACAAATTGGCATATGCACTGGCTAATTATGGCATTAATGTTAATCACATTGTTTGGGATAACAATAGCATCCCTAAACAACTTCAAAAAATCATTCATGCAGATTTCTATACGCACGCAATTTCTTGAGTTGAGTTATGATTATTAGGCGTGGATCAGTATCAATAAAACTCCCACACGTGTTCACTTAAAAACTATGATTATGCAAATCTTGTCGAATAATCAAGATAGTGTGAAGTATATGGGGAAGTTAAAGTGGAGTTACATTGATATGAAAATTGAGCATGTGGATAGCACTGTGCGTGCTAAAATTTGGATACAAGGCTCCATGGATACCAAAGACAGTAATAATGTAATTGATGATAGGGAGTGGGCTAGCAAAAAGGCTGTTATTCCCACATGCGAACATTCACAGGCTTAGATCAGCAGGCATGCAGATGTTCATGGGAAGAGCAACGACTCTCATTTTCAACATTGTGTGGATTACAACAGTAAAAAGCAGACTGGCTTCATTGCTCCCAAGGATTTTGGAATTTGTTGCAAATAGTTAAGCATGGTGAAGATGGGGGGTCCCCTTGCCAAATTGAGCGTAGTGCGGACCCGGACTAGAAGGATAATATAGAGCTATGAAATATACTCAGCAAGGGTGGCATCACCAACTTCATGGAGAAGGTTCAGGGCCATGATCAAAGCATCTCAATATGTTTTGTGAAGGATTGGAAGGAGCAAACTATGGAGTATGGGGGGCAGAAGATGTTGGTCAATGAGGAGCTTATTGCTGAAGCGACCAGCCTTGGCATGGAGGGCTAACATTTTTTTAACAAAAGGGTCGACAGAGATGCTGAAGAGAGGAGATTTGTGGAGGGATCTGAGAAGCTGATCCATGTCTCCGTGGGCCTGCTTGTTAGCTCGATCCCTCCGCCTTATGATGAGGTTACTCGCATGATGATACGATTCATTTCTTTAGAAGGGAGGTTTGTCACCATACCTGCTAAGCACCTTATCTTTCACAACCACTTCCGCAGGAATCACATGGTTTGTTTCCCCCATTATTTGCTGAACTCTCTTGAGGGCTCCATTTTGGAGTTTCAAAAGCATACCCAGGTGGCTCCTTTGCACCAGGGGCTTATTTTACTGCTGCATAAATTTTGTCTTCTTAGTTATCCTGGTCTCCCTTCCTCCCCTAGCTCAGTTCCCCCTCAGCCGGGTTATGTTGCTGCTAGCCCCATTTCTCCACCCTCTACCCCCACCACCACTGCTTTCAACCCCCTGCCGGCCCTCCAGACTTCATCTTCCATTTCCCCTACTACTGCTCCCCCGCACCCCCCTTCGCTTCCACCTCAGCCAAGCCGGTCATCAAGTCCTCTAGAAGGCTTAACCTCGATACTCTTGCTGTGGGGAAGGGTCCTTATGAAATTGAAATTACACATGACCTCCTGAATATTAGCATTGCTAGTCCCTGGGATGTGCATATGGAGAGCTCTACAAAAATGCTGGAAGCCTTAGAAGCTGATATGAAGTTGTTGAAGGATGAGGTTAAGAACTTGGAAAAACAGAAAGGTAAGAGGAAGAAGGAGGAGGAAGTGATTATTGATAACAGCCAGATTGAAGATATATACAAGAAGCTGAACTCCTTAGACTCCCGTTTAGGGAAGGCCAAAACTCGACATGATTACAATATGGCCATTTTTAGTGCGATTGAGGAGTTCATTAAGCAGCATGTCTGAAGTGTCTCCAATCTCAGCGGAGTTCCAGCAACGCTTAAGGGCACTGATAAGGAAAGCAAAAGGACCATTGATCAACTGGATAAGACTGACGCTGTGCACATGACAACTTTGGGAATGTTCAAATCCTGGAAGAACATGAAAGCCAACATCGACAAAGCTACCAAGAAATAGTTGTAGATGCTTTAGCTGCTCTTGTTTGTTTTTTTCTATTTTTTTGTGGTCTTTTTGCTGCTTTTTTGCCAAGTTTTTGCTGTTTTGTCTTGATGGGGTAGCTGTTTTTTGGCTACTTTGGGCTTCATTGTCACACTTGGATTCTGATCCTTCTTTTTCTAGTTTTAATTCCTATTCTGGCTCCTAGGCCTTCTTTCGTACACAAGGGTATAGTCCCTTTCAAAAAACTATTTGCCAATAATAATAAAAAAAACATCTCTCTGCTAACAAATTATGCAGGATAAAAGTAGTTAATTGATCATCAGATGGTGGTACTAGTATCTTTTTTAGATAGGGTGTGTTGTATGGTGAATTGGGTATATGTTTATGTAAAATAAGATCTATTTGGGGCACTTATGAGCTCTGAATCATATTATTTATATTAAAATTATTTGGATCCCCAGTACCACTCTTAGTACACTCTTAATAATGAATAAATCATCATCAAGATACATTTTCTTATAAAATGGTCGTGTTGATTGCACTAGGAATACCACCAAAAGAAAATTTTGGAAACTCTATTCCCATCCATTGAACCATGCCACAACTTTTAGATATAAAATATAATTAGATCACACTTTTATGAACTTGTCTTTGTGGTGGTGGTGGTGGCATATTTTTCATTTTAGAAGTAGAAAGTGGAACTGCAGAAATAAAATGAGAAAAACAAATAACAATTCAATGTTTAGTAAATTTAGCATAAATTTTAAATTTTGAAGTGATACTTATAACATACCTACC
Source organism: Taxus chinensis (assembly GCA_019776745.2). Taxonomy (NCBI): domain Eukaryota; kingdom Viridiplantae; phylum Streptophyta; class Pinopsida; order Cupressales; family Taxaceae; genus Taxus; species Taxus chinensis. The sequence goes on along the minus strand of CM034150.1, from coordinate 704,080,153 downwards.
TTGTAGAATATGTCTAAGTGTATTTCCTTCCACTGTCAATGGTTGAATCCTTGTGGATTCCACTGGTTCATGTTGATGAATACAAGTTTGATGAAAACTATCTAAGGAATCAACAAAGATGCAATAATGATTAAATACAAGTATAGTTCGATTAGTAAAATATTTAAAATAATATATGTTCCATTATCCATATCTTGGCTCTCTAGTAGTAGCAATACTTGTCCAATAATTGATGAATTTTTTTATAGCACTTACAATCGATGGGTGTAATAGAACTCCTTATGCATTTTTGTCTTGGAACTAGACTTGAAATAGGAGATGATTGTACATTCATGTATGAATCTATAGAATCCTCAGGATGTTGATGACATCTAACTGTAACTTGTTTTATTGCATGTGATGCAATTTCTTTCTTTTAAAAGAAAATTGAAAATTATCTCTATTTTTCAAATAAATATATGAATCTATTTTGTAATAATTTAATGTTAAACATTAATGTTACCTCTTTCTCATCATTTGAAATAAAATTTACTTTCATTTTTTAATTAAGTGCACTAGGAATATTCTAGTATTTTTTGAGTGCAAATAAAAAAGGGATTCATAATATAATGCAATTATATAATTATAATGTGAGAATGTTACAATCTCATTACAAATAGTATATTAAAAATCATGTTGTATCAAATTAGATATATTTGTACACTAATCAAATTGTTTGCAACTTAGAGAATGGAGGATGTAGATAATATCCCTGTGCATGATGTTAGATTTTCTTCCTTCCAAGACTATCCTAGCCCAAAAAAAATCAATCTCACCTAAAAAATTGTGTGAACAATTTTGATAATAATAGAAAGAACAAAATATAATAAGATGATTATTACCTTCAACCTTTATGTCAAAGTGTGACTCCAAATAATTTTTATCCGAGTCAGAGAGTAATGCTTTTGTTGTGACAGGGTTATTAACATGTAGAATCCTTGTTAAGTGGTTGATATCCTCTGGAGATGTTTCAAAAGAAATCTTCTCATGATTGCAACTTGATATTGAAGAAACATGAATTTTTTTAGAATTGGATTAAATAAAGTGCAGAAAACTTACATAACTGTTATATTTAGGCATGTAAATTATCCCACAAAAATAACATTTATCTACCCAATCACTAAATGTGTCCTTTAATTTGATAAATGAGGCACCTTATGGGAACATAAGGTTTCAAAATTGAGTTTTGGGATGAAATTGAGACTGAGAGGATGTCAAATTGAATTTCATTTTCAAATTGTAGAATGCAAATGCATATGTAGATGTTTGGGCTATGGAACTTGGTCCAATATCCATATGATCCTAGAGTTTAGAGGTACTGACTGGAGTAAAATTTGGAGTGAGGTAAATTTAGGGAGAATGAGATCCCAAGTCTATATATATGGGAGGTATGGCACATGGCTTCAGTTTTATGCATAACAAGGATACGACATGCATTGATACAAAAAAAAGACTTTAACATGTATATTCCCACTTGCATGCAACTAAAGAGCTACATTTATAGACATCTGACTCCAAATAAATATAGGCGTCTACACATGCAGTCCTCTAGATACATGTTTAGGCAAGCGTTTATACAAATAGACACCCATCTGCATATGGAAAGTTGGGAGATTACATGCACAGATGCCCAAATTTCCATGTACTTGGGAATCTACGTATGTAGTCTCTGAGTAGTATCTGAAGACAGGCTTATGCATGTATAACGTACTATTTATATATCTAGAAGGGCATCTGCATGTGTAGATTCCCTATTACATACGCAAAAATGCATCTGTATATGAAGGAATATATTATATAGTGATTTTGTGTAGACCCCTTATTACTAGACTTCAAGATAGTTGATGTATATCTATCTTAATTTATAGTCACTCCCCTGCAACCATTCTCATCATTCCTTTTCTCGGATAAATTATTCCCCGACATCACTCTTTAAATTATTCAAAAATTATTCATCAACAAAAAATTAATTTTTATAAATTTTAGAAATAAACCAAGTTAGGTTTGGGTAAGGGGTCTTATTTATGCTTGTTATTTTTGGTACATGCCTGCTGTCACAATGCCTCTTCCTTGCGATTTTGACAGGATTTTTGCTTTGCATGCATAGTTATTTTCTTAAGTGGAATATTTACTCCACCTGTTAGGTTGCATCACTCCTATATTAATGGATTCCATCTCATCATCTCCATATATTGATGTAGGTTTAGTTGAAAAAACATTTGGCTCCTACAGCTCAAAAGAAAGTGAGGAAATTATTGATGAAGGTATTGTTAGTGTAGGTTATTATTTATCCTTTTATTTATTTATTAGGAAAATTATTACACTTTTGTTATCCCTACACTTGTTGGGTTCGGTATTTTAGGTGTACTAGTTCTATGGAGTTAGCTTACTAGTCTGTTGAGTTTGTTAGGAAACAAGGGATGAAATATGCGGAATAATCCCTCACATAATTGAAACAGTAGAAATTAATATGTAGAAAATATTACAGATCTCAAATAAAAGTGCAGAATAAAATAACACAACACAAAGAGACAATATTTAACGTGGTTCACCCAATTTGGGCCACATCCACCACGAATCACTTGCTGAAATTTTATTACAAGCCACCACTCTCTCAATACAATACCCAGATCTGTTTGGAGCTATGCTCAACAAACTCTAGAGAATTCACATCTGAATCCAAAACACATCTGCAATGTTACGTAATACCTACCATATGCATAAAACCATATAAGTAGACAACTGCTTAAGCAGTTTTACAAAACCGTGGGTATCAAAACCATGGGCCAAAACCGTCCCATAAACCTATGGGTCAAAAATCCCACCCATATGAGAAAAATGCATTTTCCGGTATATAGGGCACATTTTAAGGCCAAAAACATTTGATACCCCTTCTATCGGGGGCTGCCTCCCCCCGACCTCCGCTCGAGGCCCGGCCTGGCCTCAAACCCTAGAGACAAAACTGTGGAAAGTGTACATCACTCTTAGCATATAGTCTCAAACACTTTCTCACATGAAACTAGGCTCCACAACCTAACAGAGTTAGCTTCTCAGTTATGTGGAGTTAGCTTACTAGTCTTTTGGATTTAACTAAACTACCAATATCAGTTAGTGGGAGTTATTCACCAATAATTTAGGTAGTAGTTGCACTTCCATCCTCCTATATGTATGTCTTTCTTATTGAGTAATTCAAGTCATTTTATTGTAATGTATTGAGCATTATGGATTATGATGGATTTCCATATATGGTATTTTAGCTCTTATGTTTTGCAAATCTAATGTGGTGTGCTATTATCATCTGAGATCACGGGTTGGAATAATCTTATTATCATTCCTTTCATGGTATCAGACCGATAGATGATGTAGACATGCATTTGTACAGTTGGTCTTTGCAAGAAAGGGTTTATTATTTTCATGTATTTGGAATTTGCTAGCCATTTTCTGCAATATGCATTTTTATATAAAAATGAGTGCGGCATTGGATTTGGAATGTTGTAATGCCCCGTCAGATGTTCCCCTTGTTCCTGACATGATGACCCTTTTGCTAAGCCTAGGAGACTGGTGTGCATGTGCCTTCGTTGACCGTTGTTGACCTTGTCTAGGTCGCAGTGAAGATTTTTCACCTTCCCTCTCCTTCTTGCCTTTCAGGTCGTTGTCGACACCCCAAACTGTGGACCTCGTAGCGTCATGGACAACTATCCGGTTAAAGGAAAATATGGTTCTCGGTTTGTTGAGTTTCCTGGTCGTCGCCATTAATAGGATTAATAATTATTATCATTATTAAGCCGTAAAATCATTAAAATAATGTTTATAATACTATTATAACTCAGATTGCTGACTTCGATCAGTTACTTTTGTGTCGAAATTTCATCTCTGGTAATGGATTGACTTTAAGCTATATTTTATTTATTTTTCTACTTCGTTTTAGGGTTTTATGATGTTTTTAGATTAAAACAAAAAAAAATATAGATAAATAAATTTAAAAGAAATTAAAAATAAAATCAAAATGTCGTGAATGTTGGGCGGTTTAGGGTAAAGTGGAAGAAGGCGAAAAAGCCCAAAAATCACAGTTAGGGTTTTATCTTTTTGGCTTTTGGATTGCATTAGTTTTGGGCATGGGGCATCTAGCTTGGGGGTGAATGGATATGCTTAGAATGATTTTGTTGAAGAGGCCTTGGAAAATTTCAAGCAAATGCAATTGATGTGCATAAAGCTAGACTCCACAACCATTTCAGCATCCTCCCAAGCCATGCCACACACTTGTGTGGGAAAGAAAAGCACATTAGAGAGAGGGATTTTGTCAGATGTTGTTGCAGTCGCAAATGATTTGGGGACAGAGTATGGATGCTCATCAAACAAAAATGGAGGAGGATTTTTTTCTGTTTAGTTTGTCACGTTGCCACCATCCTACCAGCCGCGTCCAGACCTGCGTGGGCTCCCATCAAAGCAAAAAAAAGGAAGAAGGAACTTTGTAAGATGTTGCAGTCGCAAGTGCCCTAGTGGATACATATGTAAAATGTGGAAGCATGTGAACTATTTGACTAAATGCATGGGAGAAATGTAGTTCTAGGGATTGTAATGATAGCAGGATATGCAAAAAAATGGGTCTGTTAAAAATGCGCATAAACTGTTTGATAGAATGCCTTAATGAAATGTTGTCTCATGGAATGCCATGATGGCAGCATATGCATAAAATGGATGTGTAGAAAAGGCCTATGATCTATTTGGCAGAAGGCCTCAAAGAGATGTGGTCTTATGGAACATACCCTGACCCTTTAAGCTTCATTTTTGGTTTAATTAGCTTTCAGCCATGTAAGTTCAGTGCATGAGGGTTGTAAATACTTTGATGGCATGAGTGCCTCTTGTAGAATCACACCAAGAATTATTGCCTCACCTCTTCCAAATGAAAGCTTCTAGAATGTTTTGTTAGAACCATTAATTAATGCTTCCAATGCATTGTATTTGTAAGCCATTCCTCAGAGTATTCGTATCCATGAAAATGGATTTGTGTGAAAGGCGTGTGATCTGTTGACATAGAAAATGTGGTCTCTGGGATCGAGATGACTTCTTGAAAATAAAAAATGGTTCTTTTTGATGAGACATGGCTGCACAACGAATGACTTGGTTTACACGTGATTACCTGGCATCAGATGGCAACAATGGTGGTCTCGATGAATCACGAGTGTAAACTGCTTAGATCCCCTTGTACCGTTTCACTCATCATTTCCAGGCATGGTTCTTCTTCCCTACCTCTCATAATTCTCATGTTTTATTTCTCTTTTTCAACTAAATAGAATTTTAAATTTATGGGATTTTTAATATAGTTAAATGCTCCTTCAACTCGTTACAAAACAACAAATTGTCATGTCGTAACTCACTAAGTCATTATAGCTCGCTTATTTTAAACCATGAACTATCACCCTCACTTTGAGATGATTTAGAAAACTCTTACCCTTCTTGATCAATCCAATATCATTTTATCAATCAGATGAATTTGACTCCCCATTGATAAAGTTGACCTTCTCCTTGTTTTAAATAGTTAAATTTTGTAATTTTCTAAGACTCACTAAGTACCCTTCGTAACTCTAGAAATGAGATGTGAAGTTCCATTCATGTACCTTGGTATACAAGGAGTCACCTTGACTTTTGGTTTGATCCGAAATGAACATATGTCATCCTTTTGACGCTCTTATAGGAGCCCTGTTACACTGGTTTACAATAGTAGAAAGTTGGCTTTCGTTTTGGACCGCCATTTGAAACCTGGAAAGAGAAATCACTTCCCGTCTTCGCAAACCTCTAGTGTTTATACTAGACAATTGCATGAAACATTCAATATAGGAAATAGCACAGTTTAGGATAGTTTGTCCAAAGCTATTTTGTAGTCCTCCGGTCGCAGTTTGACGAGGTCAAACTGGACCAATTTCGTCTTGTCGCTCCAGAAAACTTGTTACCGTTTAAAAATGGTTCTCTAGTTCTCTGTCCCATCAACTCTAATGAATTCTCCTTATATAGGGGAACTAGTAGGAGATGTCTCATTGCGTGCTTCTCCATCGAACGTCAGTTATGGACTCATTTCTCTGGGCCCTTGAGTTAAAATTTTGTTCATTTGTAACTGGGTCAACTACGACCAGGGGCCCCTGAGAACTAGCTGCCAAACGCAAACCGTTCACTCCTTTTCAATTCCGTCAGTTGCTATGAACTCTTGGTATATCTGGGGACATGTAGAAAGTTGATCGTGGAGGGTGTTCTCATTGGAAGATAAATTTTGGAAGCATTTTCTTAGCCTCCGAGCACGTTTTGTACGTTTTTGTAGTTAGTAAGAAAATATAAAAATAAAAAGATGCGGACCCTCGTAGGGTTACCAAACCACCCTACAAACTTTTAACACATGTAAATAACTGTTTAAAACCCTTTAGTTTATCTGTTGTGTGAAATAGAACTTTTGACAAAATGGTGTTTTCTCTCTTTTCCCTTCTCTTTCTCTCTCCTAGGTTACAAAATGAAGAAAAATGAAATGCAATGAATACATATTTCTAGACCTTTTTATTTCGATTGCAAATTTTAATTATTGTCAGATGTAAATGGGAAACTAAAAAATGATACTTATGTTAGGTTAGGGTGGATGCCATGCTAGCGAATTATCGCTGATATCATGCTCACATGGGTTTTGCAGGATGGAAGAATGACAATGACGAAAAAAAAAGTGATGTGTAATTTAATTATTATTATTGTAATTTTTATAGGTCATTGTAAAATGAATAACTGTCTAATGTAGTCTCTTGTTACAGAAAAGTTATAATTAAAATTTGTTAATATGCATGAGATGCTAGTGTTAGGGATACTTAGGAAATGTGCATCTAATCACCGGTTCAATTTGTTTCTTAGTTGTGTATGGCAAAAAGGGTTTGATTTTTACATAGTAAATTGAAATTGAAGTTCATATATTGTAGTACTTGCTCAGTATTCAATAAATGATTAAATTAATTACTGGTTTATCTTCTTACCTTGCATACATAATAAAGAGTTTTGATGGGAACACTCAACCTTAATAAAATATTTGTGCATAACTTACCTGCATGTGTGATCCTTTTTACCATATAAGAAATTTAAGACCGTAGAACGAACTTAAGCTTTGCACTCAATGGAACACTATAGGTTGGGTAAATAAAACCCCTAGTTGGAGTCTATTGTCATAGTCATTATGTTTAGCGTCATGGTCGTGAACCCATATTTTAGGAATGTCATGGTCCAACTTTATCCAGAATATGTGGTTTCCTTCTAGTTTTGGTAATCGCGAGAAGAATGCCCTCTCTTCAAGTCCGACACTAGGTTGAGTGGTGAAGACTGCTTTGGAAGTCACCTTATGAGTCCTTGTTCGAAGGAACAACTAAACGGTGCTACCTTGGTTTCTATCAATATAACATCTTGGTATATTGTTAAAGGTGGTTTAGTATAATTATGTCCGCTTGCCTTAAAATCATATATAGTTGAGGCGTAGATCATTAGGTGCATATTGGAATTAAACTAAACCCTAGTGGATTTTGTATGTTAACTTGTGGGTAGAAACTATAATTTAACTCCTTGCATGCGAAATTGAGTTGAAAGATGTTGATTCTAGAGAACCTTAGAAATTGTAATCTTGTCCCTTAATCCCTTGTTATGTCATTTTATGGCATTAAGGAATAAAGAATATTTCTTATGCGGAATCATGCAATGCAAGGATATGGGATCTTCATGAACACATATCACTTGTGTTCATGTGTAGTTTATAATGCTCCTAGCCATGTACTTCCTTAAGATGTCAGACAAGTGCTTTCGTAACTCTTTTCTTTTGAGACGATGCTAAGAACGAGACCATAGTGCAATGTAAGAGCATGTCATGTAAGATGAAAACAAGATTGGAGCTTAGGATTAAGGTCACTCTTGGAGTCCTTATAACTTATTTTAAACATCTTTATGTGTTTCAAGAATATGTATTGCTTTGGTGTGATCAAACTTTGAGAAAACAAAAGATATATATATATATATATATCAAAATTGGAATTCAACAAGTTATTGAACTATAATAATAATGGTAGTGAAATAACTTTTCCATGATCGAAGGATGTTCTTGGGAACAAGATATTTTGAATCTAAGTCTCCCTCAATCCCAAGATTTCATCTTGACATCACGTTAGGTTCACTTGTGTAGCAAGGTTAAATTCTAAACATTGAATAAGCGTTTTGGGAAGCATAATCTTAACATAAGAATGAGAGAGATAGAATTTTGTATGAAATTTTAAATATGGAAAATACTTATGTAAGTTATGAAGATTGGCATAAGGGTAAAGAGCAAAATTAAATGGTTGAACAATAAGTGAAATGTGAAACGAATTTTCAGAACATGTAGGTGGAAAAAGGGAGAAAATTATGCTTACATAACAATGTTCTTGGGATGCTAATCATAACTAAAATACATTTAAAGTAATGATGTGTTGTGGGTTCGCCGTTCCTGAAGTCATGTTTCTTGTTATTGGGTCATTGCTGATATTCGTTCATTGTGAGAAATGTGGCATTGACATGCCTATGTTGTTTTCTTGAGTCTATGTGAGTCGATGAATTATGTGATTGTCATATGCGAGTCGAGTTTCTGTACTTGGAGCCCTTGTTGTGTTGTGTGTAGCGTGCATTGTAGGTCAAAAAAAATTATCATGGTATTTTACTGTTGTATTTGTGTGTGTATATTTTGGGCACTACATATGGTATCAGAGCAGAGGTTCATGCTCTCAAACCTCTGGGATAGATTGGAGTTGTGATGATTATACATGATAGGGATAGTGTTATATGATGGGTTGCATGATCGTTTTGGTGTTTCATGATGGTGATAAATATTGGAAGAGTAATCTGTTTTAAGAGTGATGTGATCTATGTCGTAATTGTGATAATGTGAATGCACATGATGTGTATATCACTTAGTGTGCATTTGTTATCATGTTGATGTGCTGGGGGTGGGAGTATTCTCTCTCCTTCGTGTGGATTCTATGAAGAATTCATGTGTGAATTATTGCTTGTGCTGAGAGTATTGACTCTCCTTTTCGTGGATCCTATGAGGAATCCGTGTGTGATGTACCGCCTTGTTTTGTGTGAAAGGAAAGATATTGTAAATTGCAGAGTGTTGAAACATTTCGGCTTTATGTGATATGAAGGTGTATTGACGTATTGCATGACAAAATTGATGTAAAATGAATTGCAGTTTATTGTGATGTCATCACCGTATTGTGATAAGTTGTGTGCATCGTCGTGTTGTTTTGCAATTGACTATATGTCGTAATGTTAGACATTGTGTTCCTCATACGTATAATTCATGTAATATGTGATGGTTCATTTCGTGATTTGGGGGCATATAGTGAGTGTGATCCCTAATGTACAATGATTGCACTTTGGTTGCAGAATGTGGTAATGTGATGTATTGTAACTCGTGAAAGTAATGATTGTATTATACCATATATATATATACCATGCGCAGGACGTTATGGTTGTTGTGTTTGAATTACCATTGTGTTTGTGATGTAGTTATGTGTATGTTGTGGACCTTACACTAGACGACCCTAAGGGGATAAATTTTCAAGAGTGTATGTGTGGAGAGAGGAGGCATGGACCAGGTTGTCATAATCTTGAGCTGAGTACAAGTGAGAAAGTGGAGTCTTATATAGACTAGAAACCCACTTTTATCTGTTTAGTATACTTCGAGCTTGCTCTGTATATTGTGGATGTGCGCCACCTTAGGCTCAACTTATGCAACCCTGTGTCCCCTATTCTTTCCTATTGGATTGTTCATTGAATAATCCTATGTGATTTTGACTATGTTGATCCTTGTGGGAGTATGGAGGAATGGTTCAAGTAGAGATGATGACAGTTACATTATTTGATATACTCATTTCTGGTTACATATATATTTTTATGAGCTGAGGCTCGATGTCCGAGTGCCAACAACTCAATGAGTACCCCTTTGGTGGTGATAGGACGCCACATAGTGATTATGATGTACTATTTTCTCAATATGTATTTTATTCATAAATTAATCTTTCTCTTTTATTGTTAGAACCAGCCATTTTCTTGATTGACATGTTCTTATATTTTGGGCATTTATTTTATTTTTTCATTAACATTTTGATTTTGCACTAACCAAGGCTAATTAGCCATTTGTTTTTCTTCATTTTAAAACTTTATTTTCATATTTAAAAGTTTTTTAGCCTAGCCCAAGGCTTTTGATTTTGTCACTTGGCATTTGAATGGATTGTTATGTTGGTTCCAATGTCATAATGTGTTGGAATAGGGTCATGGGATTAACCATGGAGTGGTTGAACCTATGGACCCACTTCGTTGTATGGAGGTATGCCCCAAGGAGTTACAGATAACTAGTGGGTTGTTGAACCACAAGTTATTATATCACTTGGGTTGGGGGTAATGGGGCTCTACGTGCCCAGGGAAATAGGGTGACCCGGCCTCATTAAAAGGAGAAAGGAGACAGGACTCTATGGTTGAGTGACCTGTTATTCTTTATGACTCTCTATGGTTGAGTGACCTGATATTCTTGATGGGGCTCTATGGTTGAGTGACCCGACTTGGTTCTGGCACTATGTTTCTTCCTCTTGGGAGGTATATGGAGTTTATCTGGTGATGCTTTAAGGAGGTATATGAAGTTGTATTATGTTGCTTTTGGAGATATCTGGAGTTGTTTCATGATGCCTTGTGATGTGACGAGATTGGTATAGTGAGTTATGTGTACCTATATGAGTCTTTTTGACACCTTGTTATGTATGAGGCTTGACTCTCCTCTTGGTTGGTATGGACTATTGGATATTGTCTTAGCACTATGTTGATGTAGTTATGGATTTTTGTGGCTTGTGATACCCGTTGTATATGTATCAGCGTGTTGATTTTGTTGTCATTCATAGGTGTATACTAGATCTATGTCTAGGACGTAATTGTTGGAAATTATTTGCTATGTGGTCTACTTGTTGTCATTCCATGGTTTGGTGAAACCCTTGTGATGTGATACGGTCATGAAAGTATGTAAAAGTATGCTTGAGAAATTTTATTGTGGTGTATGATCCTGGTAGGGTGTTGTGACTGTAGTTCATGATGGGAACCCACAAGAATGAATAAACTAAAATTTGATAAAAATGAAATTTTAAAGTACTTGAATTAAGAATAATGTTAATGGAAAGAGATTAATGAAATAACGAATAAGAGAGAACTACCAATCTTCACATAACCTTGAAAGTTAAAATTCCTACCAAATGTTCCTAGAGCCACCCCGTGACCATGCTTTTGTGTTTGAAATCTTAACCTTAGAGCGTGCCTTAGCCATATTTGTTCCTTGTTACTACCATTTATGTTTCTTCATTGCATGTCGCATCGAGGAAGATGCTTTCTTAAGGGGAGGAGAATGTAATTCCCCGTCGGATGTTCCCCCTGTTCTTGACATGACGACCTTGTTGCTAAGCCTGGGAGACTGGTGTGTGTGTGCCTTCGTTGACCATTGTTGACCTTGTCTAGGTCGCAGTGAAGATTTTTCACCTTCCCTCTCCTTCTTGCCTTTCGAGTCGTTGTCGACACCCCAAACTATGGACCTCGTAGCATCATGGACAACTATCCGGTTAAAGGAAAATCTGGTTCTCAGTTCGTTGAGTTGCCTAGTCATCACCATTAATAGGATTAATAATTATTACATTATTAAGCTGTAAAATCAATAAAATAATGTTTATAATACTATTATAACTCATATCGCCGACTTCGATCAGTCACTTTTGTGTCAAAATTTCATCTCTGGTAATGGATTGACTTTAAGCTATATTTTATTTATTTGTCTACTTTGTTTTAGGGTTTTATGATGTTTTTAGATTAAAACAAACAAAAAAAATAGATAAATAAATTTAAAAGGAATTAAAAATAAAATTAAAATGCCATGAATGTTGGGCGGTTTAGGTCAAAGTGGAAGAAGGTGAAAAAGCCAAAAAATCGCAGTTAAGGTTTTGTCTTTTTGGATTTTGGAATGTGTTAGTTCTGGGCATGGGGCAGCTAGCTTGGGGGCGCAGGGATCTGCTCAGAATGAGTTTGTTGAAGAGGCCTTGGAAAATTTCAAGCAAATGGAGTTGATGCTCATAAAGCCAAACTCCACAACAATTTCAGCATCCTCCTAGGCCAAGCCAAACACCTGCGTGGGAAAAACAAGCACATTGGAGAGAGGTATTTTATCAGATGTTGTTGGAGTCGCAAATGCTTTGGCGACAGAGTATGGACACTCATAAAAATAAAATGGAGGAGGATTTTTGTCTGTTTAGTTTGTCACGTTGCCAGCATCCTCCCAGCTGCGCCTAGACCTGCGTGGGCTCCCATCAAAGCAAAAAAAGGGCAGAGGAACTTTGTAAGATGTTGCAGTCGCAAGTGCCCTAGTGGATACATATGGAAAATGTGGAAGCATGTGAACTGTTCGACTAAATGCATGGGAGAAATGTAGTTCCATGGACTGTAATGATAGCAAGATATGCAAAAAAATGGGTCTGTTAAAAAGGTGCATAAACTATTTGATAGAATGCCTCAAATAAATGATGTCTCATGGAATGCCATGATGGAAGCATATGCACAAAATGGATGTGTAGAAAAGGCCTGTGATCTATTTTTCAGAATGTCTCAAAGAGATGTGGTCTTATGGAACATACCCTGACCTTGTAAGCTTCATTTTTGGTTTAATTAGCTTTCAGCCATGTAGGTTCAGTGTATGAGGGTTGTAAATACTTCAATGGCATGAGTGTCTCTTGTAGAATCACGCCAAGAATTATTTACTCACCTCTTCCAAGTGCAAGTTTCTAGACTGTTCTGTTAGAACCATTAATTAATGCTTCCTATGCATTGTATTTGAAAGTTGTTCCTCAAAGTATTCGTATGCACAAAAATGGATTTTGTTGGAAAGACGTGTGATTTGTTGACATAGAAAATGCGGTCTCTGGGATTGGGATGAACTCTTGAAAATAGAAAATGATTCTTTTCGATGAGACATGGGTGCACAACGAATGGCTTGGTTTGCATGTGATTACCTGGCATCAGATGGCAACAACGGTGGTCTCGACAAATCACGAGTGTAAACTGCTTGGAGCCCCTTGTACCGTTTCGCTCATCATTTCAAGGCATGGTTCTTCTTCCCTTACCTCTCATAATTCTCGTGTTTTATTTCTCTTTTGTAACTAAATAGAATTTTAAATTTATGGGATTTTTAATACAGTTAAATGTTCTTTCAACTCGTTGCAAAATAATAAATTGTCGTGTCGTAACTCACGAAGTCATTATAACTCGCCTATTTTAAACCATGAACTATCACCCTCACTTTGAGATGATTTACAAAACTCTTACCCTTCTTGATCGCTCCAATATCGTTTTATCAACTAAACGAATATGACTCCCCATTGATAAAGTTGACATTCTCCTTGTTTTAAATAGTTAAATTTTGTAATTTTCGGAGACTCACTCAGTATCCTTTGTAACTCTAGAAATGAGATGTGAAGTTCCATTCATGTACCTTGGTATACGAGGAGTCACCTTGACCTTTGGTTTGATCTGAAACGAACATATGTCATCCTTTTGATGCTCTTATAAGAGCCCTGTTACACTGGTTTACAACAATAGAAAGTTGTTCAAACTAGAAAGTTGGCTTTTGTTTTCGATAGCCATTTGAAACCTGGAAAGTGAAATCCTTTCCCATCTTCACAAAACTCTAGTGTTTATACTAGACATTTGCATAGAACATTCATTATAGGAAAGAGAAATTTTCGGGATAGTTTGGTGAAGCCATTTTGTAGTCCTCTAGTCATAGTTTGACGAGGTCAAACTGGACCAATTTCATCTTATCGCTCCAGAAAACTTGTTGCCGTTTAAAAATGGTTCTCTAGTTCTCTGTCCCATCGACTCTGATGAATTCTCCTTATATAGTAGAACTAGTAGGAGATGTCTCATTGCGTGCTCCTCCATAGAATGTCAGTTATGGACTCAGTTCTCTGGGCCCTCGAGTTAAAATTTTTTTCATTTGCAACTGGGTCAACTACGACCAGGGGCCCCGGAGAACTAGCCGCCAAACGCAAACCGTTGGCTCCTTTTCAATTCCATCAGTTGCTATGAACTCTTGGTATATCTAGGGACACATAAAAATTTTATCGTGGAGGATGTTCTCATCGGAAGATAAATTTTGGAAGCATTTTCTTAGCCTCCGAGCACGTTTTGTACGTTTTTGTAGTTAGTAAGAAAATATAAAAATAGAAAGTTGTGGACCCTCGTAGGGTTGCCAAACCACCCTATAAACGTTTAACACATGCAAATAATTGTTTAAAACCCTTTGGTGTATCTGTTGTGTGAAATAGAACTTTTGACAAAATGGTGTTTTCTCTCTCTTCCCTTCTCTTTCTCTCTCCTGGGTTACAGAATGAAGAAAAATGAAATGCAATGAATACATCTTTCTAGACCTTTTTATTTCGATTGTAAATTGTAATTATTGTCAAATGTAAATGGGAAACTAAAAAATGATACTTATGTTAGGTTAGGGTTGATGCCATGCCAGCGAATTATCGTTGATATCATGCTCCCGTGGGTTTTGCAGGATGGAAGAATGGCGACGAAAAAAAAAGTGATGTGTAATATAATTATTATTATTGTAATTTTTATAGGTCATTGTAAAATGAATAACTGTCTAATGTAGTCTCTTATTACAGAAAAGTTATAATTGAAATTTGTTAATATGCATGAGATGCTAGTGTTAGGGATATTTAGGAAATGTGCATCTAATCATCGGTTCAATTTGTTTCTTAGTTGTGTATGGTAAAAAGGGTTTGATTTTTACATAGTAAATTGAAATTGAAGTTCATATATTGTAGTACTTTCTCAATATTCACTAAACGATTAAATTAATTACTAGGTTATCTTCTTACCTTGCATACATAATAAAGAGTTTTAATGGGAACACTCAACCTTAATAAAATATTCGTGCATAACTTGCCTACACGTGTGATCCGTTTTACCATATAAGAAATTTAAGACCGTAGAATGAACTTAAGCTTTGCACTCGATGGAACACTCTAGGTTGGGTAAATAAAACCCCTAGTTGGAGTCTACTATCATAGTCATTATGTTTAGCGTCATGGTTGTGAACCCATATTTTAGGAATGTCATGGTCCAACTTTATCCAGAGTATGCGGTTTCCTTCTAGTTTTTGTAATCGCGAGAAGAATGCCCTCTCTTCAGGTCTGACACCAGGTTGAGTGGCGAAGACCGCTTTGGAAGTCACCTTATGAGTCCTTGTTCGAAGGAACGACTAAACGGTGCTACCTTGGTTTCTATCAAGATAACATCTTGGTATCTTCTTGAACGTGGTTTAGTATAATTATGTCCGCTTGCCTTAAAATCATATATAGTTGAGGCGTAGATCATTAGGTGCATATTGGAATTAAACTAAACCCTAGTGGATTTTGTATGTTAACTTGTGGGTAGAAAACTATAATTTAACTCCTTGCATGCGAAATTGGGTTGAAATAGGTTGATTCTAGAGAACCTTAGAAATTGTAATCTTGTCCCTTAATCCCTTGTTATGTCATTTTATGGCATTAAGGAATAAAGAATATTTCTTATACGGAATCATGCAATGCAAGGCTATGGGATCTTCGTGAACACAGATCACTTGTGTTCATGTGTAGTTTATAATGCTCCTAGCCATGTACTTCCTTAAGATGTCAGACAAGTGCTTTTCGTAACTCTTTTCTTTTGAGACGATGCTAAGAACGAGACCATAGTGCGATGTAAGAGCATGTCATGTAAGATGAAAACGAGATTGGATTTTAGGATTAAGGTCACACTTGGAGTCCTTATAGCTTAATTTAAACATATTTATGTGTTTCAAGAATATGTATTGCTTTGGTGTGATCAAACTTTGAGAAAATATATATATATATATATATATATATATATATATATAAATCAAAATTTGAATTCAACAAGTTATTGAACTATTATAATAATGGTAGCGAAATAAATTTTCCGTGATCGAAGATGTTCTTGGGAACAAGCTATTTTGAATCTAAGTCTCCCTCAATCCCAAGATTTCATCTCGACATCACGTTAGGTTCACTTGTGTAGCAAGGTTAAATTCTAAACATTGAATAAGTATTTTGGGAAGCATAATCTTAACATAAGAATGAGAGAGTTATTATTTTGTATGAAATTTGAAATATGGAAAATACTTATGTAAGTTATGAAGATTGGCATAAGGGTAAAGAGCAAAATTAAATGGTTGAACATTAAGTGAAATGTGAAACGAATTTTCAGAACATGTAGGTGGAAAAAGGGAGAAAATTATGCTTACATAACAATGTTCTTGGGATGCTAATCGTAACTAAAATACATTTAAAGTAATGATGTGTTGTGGGTTCACCGTTCCTGAAGTCACGTTTCTTGTGTTTGGGTCATTGCTGGTATTCGTTCATTGCGAGAAGTGTGGCATCGACATGCCTATGTTGTTTTCTTGAGTCTATGTGAGTCGATGACTTATGTGATTGTCATATGCGAGTCAAGTTTCTGTACTTGGAGCCCTTGCTATGTTGTGTGTAGTGTGCATTGTAGGTAAAAAAAAAAAAATTATCCTGGTATTTTACTTTTGTATTTGTGTGTGTATATTTTGGGCACTACAAACGTGCCAATACCCTATAATCAGATGTAAACTCGACCATGTTTTGAGATAGTCAAATCTGGGTGCATTCTTTTATCCATTCGATATAAGCATGTACCTTATGGATGCATACTTTTAACCTCTAGATATTTTAGGTTTGGATGCATTATTTTATCCACTGGACATAGATCTGTACCCTCTAGGTGGATTCTTTTAACCATTGGATATAAGTTTGTACCTTCTGGATGCATTATTTTACCCTCTAGATAATGTTGTTTTGGATCCAATCTTTTTTTACTGGACGTAGATATGTACCCTCAGGTTGCATTCTTTTATCCATTGGATATTGACGTGTACCCTCTAGATGCAATAATTTACCCTCTCGACATTTTAGGTTTTGGGCATAGGCTTTTATCCTTTGGTCGCAAGTCTGTATCATGTGGATGAACTCTTTTATCCTTTGGACATTTGGGTTTCATGTATACCTTTTAAAAAAAGATCAGCATTAAAATATTATTTTAATAGCAAAACCTTCTAGAGCTCATAACTTTTGATCTGTAGCTCAAATTAAGGTGATCTCGTTTTTGAAATTGTGTTATTTTTAGATCTACATATTGGTAAAATTTTTATACACATATTTCAAATGTAAAAAGTATTATTACTCATTGTAATATTTACATGCACTCAATTATAAAGTGTCAAATTTGGGAGAGTGTTGTGATCACTTGTGGATGTAATTTCGGTTGAGCCTAACATCCTAAAATTTTGGGTGTTGCATTCTTGTATCTATGAGTGTATACATTTATATCTCTCTTATTTGTAGAGATATTTTGGATCCATATTTTCGACACTTTTTTTTGGCATGTTGATAGTCTCTCTTATGGGGGAGCTATTCTAGTGAAGCCCAATGTTAGTTTGTCAGTGTTCAAGTAGTTGATTTTGGCAACTCATATAAATCTGTGGTATCACTCTACTCATTCAATAGTATGGGGAGGGTGTGGTGTTGATACTGCTTCTTTGGATTTCGTGTCCTTTCCTTGTTACCTTGAATTTTCTTGGATTCTGGCACTCCTATTTATTTAGATCTCATGTCCTTGCCTTGTTGCCTTGGTTATTCTTGGATCGTGGGACACCTATTTGTAGCAGTTGATCAAATTATGTTTGGTGTTTTTTTTTGCATTTTCGACATCACTCCATTGATAGTCTCCTTGCATGGAGCTATTTTGGTGAAGCCCAGTGTCAGTTGTTTTTGAGTTATATGATCGAGTAGTGGATTCAAACTATACTGTGCACCACAGTTTTTCAACATTGTACGAGTTTTTTGAGCCGAGATTTTGAGGATATCTTGCAGTAGGATTTTTCTCTCTATTTTGTTAATTACTGATTTTAGGTACCTTGCGGTGTCCATTTCTTCCAATTGTTGTACGTGGGTACCTCATCAGGCCTTGTTGCTGGGACCCACCTTGTTTTTCACCCACCTAAACTATGATTACGGAAGGGTTTTAGTGTAGGTTATTATTTATCCTTTTATTTATTTATTACAATAATTCTTGCACTTGTGTTAGCCCTATACTTGTTGGGTTAGCTTGTTTAGGCGTACTAGTTGTGTTGAGTTAACTTCCCAGTTATTTGGAGTTAGCTTACTAGTCTTATGGAGTTGACTTAATTACCAATATTAGTTAGTGGGAGTTATTCACCACTGATTTAGGTATTAGTTGCACTTCCCTCCTCCTATATGTACATATTTCATATTGAGTAATTCAAGTCATTTTATTGTACTGTATTGAGCATTAGGGATTATGATGGATTTCCATATATGGTATTTTAGCTTTTTTATTTTTCAAATCTAATGTGGTGTGCTATTATGATCTGAGATTGCAGCTTGGAACAATCTTCTTATGATTCCTTTCAGGTATTCAACGAGGTAACCATTCTGATTATGAGACCCCCTTTCCTAATATTGTGCTTAATTTAGCATAATTTGATAAACCTTGTAACTATCTTGAAAATTTTACCCTTATTGGGTATTTTTTTGGTTGAGTCCCCCTGAAAGCATGTTGAAATAATGGGTTCACAACCATTGGTAAAAAATGGTGACAAACTCGAGGGATTACAAAACCTCACAAAGGGTTTTGGTTTTTTTGTTTCACCAATGTTGATCATTGTAAAGCCATTTTAATCAATGGATCTTGGTTCATTCCTAACACATTAGTGGTGTCTTATCATTGGACTAGGGATTTCCATGTCTCCAAACAAGCCAATATTAAAATCCCATTAAGGGTATTATTTCCTAGGTTGCCTCTCCCCTTGTGTGGATTTATTGAACATCTAATCAAATCCTTGGGTCAAAATATCCATCTAGAACATCCTAAATTGTTTAATGCTCACCCTCAAAAATGTATTTTTATTCAAATGGATTTATACAAATACCTAAAATACACCATTGATATTCAAGTTGGTGATACCCACTTTTTCTCATCGCATACTCTATATTAACTTACCCAATACTTGTTTTCATTTTCAATCTTCTGACAACATGATTCATGAGCATTCTATCATGTCTGAATCTCTCCCTACGGCATAAGAGAAAGTGGAAACAAATCGTAAAACCACCTCATCCTCTGATGGATGGACCATGATAACCAATGAAAGTGGTGTTTTTCGTGGTCCTATATAACCCTCATCTTCATCCTATCAACCAATTTCTGCTAATGGAGCCATCTCCTTCGTTGATCTTATTAAACAAGATGTACCTCATCCCACAACCTATTATTCTCCCTCCCACTCCCCTCTAGTTTCCTCTCTAGTAGTTTCATCAAAATTTCCCATTGCATCGACATATTTTCCAATCCAATTACCATAATCACATTTTTAATGGAGGGAAATTAGTTTGTTTTTTTTCTAAATATCTCATCTCATTTGATCCCTTAGCCATACCCTAGCAAAATATGATCATGTATTGTAATAAAGATACAAATGTTGGCTGGTAGTGGATGTCACTCTTGTAACTTTATCCCACAACTAGTTTTCCACCCTCTCTAGTCTTGATGATGACGAATCTGTGTACCTCAGTTCTACCCAATAATTTTTTACTGATGGAAATTATGTGGACTTATGGAACCCCCCGAGAGATATCTGCTTAGGTAAAATTGTTCTTACTTTTATCATATCTATGTTCTTTCTTAGCAATAAGTTAAAATTACAAAAAAAATAGTTCATTCTACTACTTCGTACCATCTGGCCCAATGTTATTTTCCACACATCTAATCATGATCCTAAACGATGAGGGGTAATGACATTGATTTCCCTTGATCTTGCACAACATATGATTTCATGGGAATTTAACCCCACTAGTCAAGAAGTTTGGAATATTTTCACTTTTGATGGGCATATCCTTGAGTTGACCAATATTTATGCATCCAACAATGTTTTTTAACATGCTATGTTTTGGTGATGAATTTTTGACTCCTTTCTTAATGATATTTGGATCATATGTGGTGATTTTAATATGGTTAAATTCTTTGAAGACAAGGTTGGTCGTTTTACCATGCGTTGGTACATTGGATATAAAGAGGATTTCCTCTATTAGAGACACAATCTCAAAGTGTTTGACCCAAAAATACCTTTTAAGAAGATCTCCAATTCTTCCTGGTTCACTTGGTCTAATTTTTTATACTGTTAAGATCGAATTGTTCAACATCTAAAGCATTTTTTATTCCATTTCAATACTTCTTCTATGCTCCACCAATATAAGCAGGCATGTTTCGGTTGCTAAATTTTTTTCTTTGATCTAATCATTCCCCAATTTTATTTGATATCACTTGGGTTAAACCTACAAGATATGCAAGGTTAAATCTAGATTTTATTTAAACACTGCATACCTAAATCATGCTTTAACTTTGGCACATATCGAACACATTTGGAAGTTAGTTCGTTACCATGTTGGATGGGATGGATGGATTACTTGGTGAAATGATGCCATCAAAATAACTAGCATATTCCTTTACATCTATGTCAAGCAATATGCTCTCCTTTAATAGACTACATATTTGGATTCATATAATGAGTTTCAACGAATCTCACAAGAGATTGATTCCTCTTCTTTCAATCAAATGTTTTAACTCTAGGTTGTCATTGAAGGAAAAAAATTAATTTCAATGAATCCTAAAAAGAAAGGGGTTATCTGCTACGTTATCATTTACATTGGCTCAATTTTGGGAAAAAATCATCCAAAGAATTATTTTGCATGCTTCGCTCCAAGTATTATTATACATAAATCAAATATATTTTTCAATAAAATGCTTCACACAATTCCTTTTCATATATCCTCCAAGAATTTTTCTTCCATTATTGTGGGGTCATTTCCTCCCATTTGATAAACCTTCTAAATAATAAGCTCTTTTAAAATTCCTACAAGTAATTCCATTTAAATTCACTCACTCTCAAGGAATTACATGTGATAGACCTTTATCCTCCGTAAAACTTTAGGAATAAACCTCTCAAATGGATTATGAAAAAACTCCAGGTATTGACAGCTTCCCCTCTAAATTCTATCAAATCCTATGGGACACTTTGGGAATTGATCTAAATAATTTATACCTTGACTTGGCTTAAATTTTAATTCTTTGGGTGTGTTGATCAATCAAGGAAACATCAAGTTTATCCCCAACTCTGGATAACCTCAACAGATTTCAAATTATAGACCTATCACTTTGCTTGATATGCCTTATAAAATTAATGTTATGGATCTATATAATAGGGTTTACAATATCCTTCCTCTTATTATTATACGTGAGTAGACTGGTTTCATTAAATAGAGGTCGATCTTAGATAATATTATTGTTTTTTTGGAAGGAATGGAATGTGATCATCTCTCTAACTAGAAATATTTATTTATCAAAATTAACTATGCCAAAGATTGTGATCTATTTGAATGGTCTTTCATTCTATATATTCTTAAAGCTCATACATTTAAGCCAATATTTTGTCACATTGTGTAAATGCTTTTAAGAATGTTGGAGCTTGAATTTCAATAAGTAGGGCTCAATCCTCTAGGTTTGTCTTGTTAACATCCATTAAACAAGAGTTTCCATTATTCCCCTCTTTGCATGTGCTTGTAGAATAATGGTTTAGTTACCTACTAGAAAACAATTCTTCTTAAGTTTTGATTAAAGGGATCTCTCTTCCCACCTTGGATCAATATCTCATCAATGGAAAATTTGTAGATGAATCTTTTTTCACACTCTTTGAGAAAGAAAAATCTATTCAATATGCTTTTGATTGTCTAGACAATTTATTCTTGGCTTCTAGATCCTCCACCAGTTGGAAAAATCTAATGCTACTAAGATTACCAATCTCATAGTCATCCTTGGTTATAAGGTTTGCAGTTAAGTTGGATTTAGCTAGGCATTCAATTAAAATTTCTTCCCATTCCCTTTTCATTATAGGATAATTTTGTGCAAATTTGGAACTTTGTAACTCAATGGGTTGAGTATGGAATATTTTCTCTTGGATTACTAAACCTATTTCTCTCACATAAAATTTTTATATTTGTTCCAAAGTTTTTGTTGCTACTCATGTACATTATTACTCTTATTGGGATCCGTCTAATGCTGCTTATGAAAAACTTGAGAAGCTAATAAGGGATTCTCTATGGGCTAATGCAAACTGACAAAAGGGGTTCCACAAGGTTTCCTTTGATATATGCTATAGGGAAAAATATGTTTAGGGCCTTGGGATGCTTGACAATAAATTCAAATTTTATACTCTATTTGTCAATTAGTTAAATGGTAGAATAAAAGGTAATGAGGTTTATAATATTTTTCTCGAGCTTTGCACTTGTAAAGTATATCCTTTTAGTAGAAAAACTTTGAAAAGTATCAAATTCAAATGTATTCTTCTCTTTCATATTATAGTTAAAATTTGGTTCACCTTCATTACACAAATCATTTGGAAATATTGGGTGATGCTTAAAACACACCTATTTTTAAGGGAGATGGATCCAAATCTGGCCAATCTATTAACTCTGATTATCTCTAGTGGTATTCTATTCCAACTTTTAATGACACCCTTCTCACTTTGGCTCCATGGTCTGAATCCATTTGAATTTTTAGAAAAAGAATCAATGTGGTGGGTTATTTTGGTGTAGGAATATCATGTGCATAACACAATATTTTTCCTGATTAGGTGTGTAGGATGTTTTAGGAGGTATTTTGGTCATATTTAGTTCATATTCACCCTTCACGATCTAATAAGTGGCATTTTGGACATTTCCCTCCAAAATCCACATTTAAATATTCAAATTAGCCTAGTAATGTATCATATATCTATAACTGTTAGGATGTCAGTAAGTTAGGGCTTAGAATAGGATTAGTGTTCATAAACAAGGTGCTTATGTCATGCACTCTCTCCTACTTGACCTACCAAGGACATTAACTCACTATGGTTGGTCTAATCATGGGAAAGTTATGTTTGTGAACCCTAACCACCTCTCTTTGATTATCATAAGCATAATGAATTCAATTAAGAAGGGGTTTTTTATTTAGGTTTTAAATTTTGCAGAAGAAGAATCAGTTTGGATTATAAATACCTTACATCTCATAAATGATACAAAAAAGAACATGTAAGAGTGAAATTAAAAGGATAGACCACCAAGAAGTAAAGTGAATGTTTTTGTGTTAAGGAGGTAATGAGTTAATTATGAACTATGCAAACTAATGTGAATTGTTATGGGGTGATCCTAAGACTATGAATCTGACAATTGTTTTAGGAAAGGGTAAAATGGTTAAATAAACTAATGTGATGGTCCTAGATGTGATAGTCTTACATTAAACCCAAGAATCTGAAAACTATGCATTAACTAGGTATTCTAAGTGAAGGTATTTGAAAATGTGTGAATATGAAATTATGGTATGTGTCAAAGGAATATTAGGGTGATCAAAAGGAATAGAAGGAATTTACATCCATTTAAGCGATTAAAGAAGTGCATAGAGTGTATTAAGAAGAGTAATAAAATATAAAACTAATGTACAGTATGCCATACCCTTTTCTTAAGGGTTAAATGAAGGAGAAATTTTCAAGAAATATTTAAACTAGAAAAATATTGTGTCATGATGGTGCTTATGTGCATGCTAAGGGAAATCTAGAGATCTGAGAAAGCCTAAAACAAGGGTTAAAAAACTCTATCACCATGAATTGCTAAAGTATGACTTGACTATATTGTGTGCATAGTTTTGGTTATTTAAGAAAGAGTTAAACTTTGCAACTTATATTCACATACAATTGAGAGTATGTAATGAAAATATAGGTTGAGAAACTCTAAGGCAGTTAAGAAGACAAAAGGAATGAGTGTTTTATTGAGGGTTTTGTAAAAAGGTTTAAACATAGTCATGTGGTCATTTTGGTGACAGTCATACATTATATAAGTTTTCTAATTACCTTAGTGGAGAGACTTATAAGGAAGATGTTTTTAAAACCCTTGGAAGTAACATGTTATGGAAAGGAGTCTTAGGAGTCAATGAAGAATAAGAAACCCTAAAATTAGATGAAATGTTGTGCTCCTACATTCATAATGATTAGTTTAGTCCATTAGGAGTTTGATGAGAGAGTTTGTAAACCAAGAACAATTTGTATATTGTAATGAATGTTGGAAGATAAAAAAATTTTGTGTGCCAAAAGTATGAAAGACAATTGATAAGAATGTTAAGAACTTAAGAAAGTATACTTCGTGATAAACCACTAAATACCCAAAGTTTACTGAGTGGGGAAGTTTGAGGAGATTTATATACAATACACTTAATTATTAGTCTTAATTAATCCTTATCAAGGCATGAATACTATTACGTAAGAAGAGAAAGGATTTAAGATGACTTATGAAGGATATAGTTGTGCTATTATTTCATAAACCTTGTTAGAAACACGAATGAACTAGATTACAGTGCTTAAGAAGTGTGAAGGAAAAAAAGTGGATGATGGGTGGAAGACTAAAGAAAAGTATTGATGCATGAATAATGAGTGGTTCATGGAGGAGTGTAAAGTGACAGAGAGAGGGAAAATAAATTAGAAAAAGAATTTAACCAAATACTTGGAGGTATCAAGTTGAAAATAATGCATGAGATGACTGTCATAGTTTAAGAGTTAAGAAGAAAAAACTTACAGAATAAAAAACAGATTGATTTCTAGATTGAATATAGAAGGTTTTCTAATAATTAAAAAAGTGTGTAAATAGGTGAAGGAAGGTGATTGGAGGGAGGAAAATAGTAAAAGGAATTCGAACCCTAGGTTTAAGCCTACAAACCCTATTTTATGCTTATGGAAACAAGTAAAAAGGAGGAAATCAGTTTCAAAATGAAATTATAAGGAGTGGAGACCTAAAAATTGGCACAAAAAAAAGATAGAAAAAGGGTACTAGGAAATTTAAGAAGTTTTTTTGGGTTTCGTGGTTTGTTCCAAAATTGGAGGCTTGTGAAGAAATGTGATGATTCTTGATTGAAAGTGAATGATAAAGTTGATTTTGATTGTTCTTATGCTATTGTGGATGTTGTAGAATATTTTATGTAGGGTGTTATGCCTCATTTGGTATCAGATTGTGAATATCAAACATTGATTTTTTTAATGAAAGAATTCGTTAAGCATTTTTATATAGGTTTTTTTATGATTGTGATGAGTTGATTGAAGAGATTGAAGACAACAGTTTCCTTCATGAGATGTTTTTTATGAAGTGAATGTAACATGTTTCTCCTTAAAATTGAAATAAGCATAAATAAATAATTTCAAAGAAATAGAAGAAAATAAGAATTTGAGAGACTAGGTAAGAGAGAAATCTAGGTGAGGCTTGGAAAGGTGAAATATACTTTGTAGAAGAAATATTGAGGTTGAAATAACAAGATAATTTCTTAAGTTAATGATGAATAGTGAACAAGAGAAAAAGATGAGAGAGAAACAAGGAAAAGAATAGAGAATGAGAGATATGGAGAGAAAAAGAAGAATGTGGGAAGAGGAAGAGATAAGAGAGTTAATAAGAACTATGAAGCAACTAGATTATTTGGAGAAAAAGGTGAGAGAAATTAAAAGAGAAGAAATGATGATAGTGATGAAGAAAGTGGTTAATTTTCCCATAAAGTAACTCATGGAAAGAGAAGAAAATTTAACTAAGAAAGAGGATTAGAGAAGAGGAAAGGAAGCTAAAAATGATGAATAAGAAGGCAAAAAATAATGTGGAATAAGAAATCAGATAAATAGAGAATAAATAATTCATTTGTGAAGAAGAATTTGAAGGAGAAGCTAAGAAAACTAATATTCAGTTGGTGTATATAAACCCAAAATAATTAGAGATAGAGATATGGGAACTTGAATGTGCTTTTTATTTTGAAGAAATGAAGTGTGAGGAGAAAGTTGAAGAGATGAAGGAAGAGAGTGAAAATGAAAGAGAAATTGAAGAGGGAGTAGGTGAATAGACTCAAAAGTCTCACTACTTATCGCGTAATGTTTTTTTCTCATGTTTGATTGTGAGTAATCTTGAAGAAGAGGTGAGAAACATTGAAATAATAGCTCATATAAGATCTCAAATGAAGAGAAAAAGATGTGAAGACCTCATTTTGAGGGTAAAGAGGAGATGAAGAAGATGAAGATAAAGAGCAAACATCAAAATAAGCGTGAAGATGATGAAGATGAATATGATGTAAAAATAAAAAAAGAGACTTTAACAAGTGGAGCATAACTGGAAAAAAAGAAATAAGACAATGCCATTTGTGCATATCTTTTTTCTCTACACATGGGCAGTCTGATGCAGGAACATCATGTACATAACACAATTTCATCTTGATTTGGTGTGTAGGATGTTTTAGGAGGCTTTTGGGTCCTATTTAGTCCATATGGACCATTCAACATGTAATAAAAAGAATTTTTTATTTTTCCCTCACAAATCCACAATTAAATATCCAAATTTTCCTAGTAATGTATCCTAGCTCTAAGTGTTAGTATGTTAGTAAGCTAGGTGTTCAAATAGGCTTAATGTTCATAAATCAGGTGGTCATGTCATCCACTCTCTCCTACTCGATCTACTAACACAATAAATCATTATGGTAGGTCTAATGCTCGGTGAGTTACATTGGTGAACCCTAACCACTCCCTTTAATCATCATAATCATAATGAATTCGAATAAGTAGGAGTTTTTTGCTGAGGTTGTAAAGGTTGGAGGAGGAATAATCTTGATTATAAATATTGTACATCTCATGAATGATAAGAAGAATAATGTATGTAAGAGTGAAATGAGAAGTAAGACCACCAAGAAGTAAAGTGAAGGTTACAATGTTAAGGAGGTAATGAGTTATTTATGAGTTATAAGAACGAATGTGAATTTATATGGGGTGATCCTAATATTCTGAATCTAAGAAAGATGTTAGGAAAATTTTAAATGGTTACTAAACTAAGGTGATGGTCTTACATTAAACCCAAGAATATTAAACTTTGGCATTAGCCCGGTATTATGAGTGAAGGTATTTGATAATGTGTGAATAAGAAATTATGGTGTTTGTAAAAGGAATTTTAGGATGATCAAAAGTAGTAGAAGGAATTTACATACCTTGAAATCATTAAGGAAGAGCATAGAGTCTATTAAGAAGAGATTAAAATATAAAACTAATGTATAATCTGCAAAACTACGTTGTTCTTGCCGTCATGAATCTATGACTCAAACTTTGATCTAGGCACTTTTTGGCTTCTGCAAAGCTCCGTAAGTTATAAGGCCGCCATTTTTGACTTGAAGTTTGTTTTCTTCGTTGCGAGAAGAACTCTGTGAGTTCTGTGGCGTGTATATTTTGTTCTCTACAAGATTTATCGTTGATTTCAAAGACATGACCACCATTTTTGAGAATTTTAAGTTTTTTCTGAGCCATTGCTACGTAGGTGAGCTTTTCCATTTTTTAAACTACAAGTTTGGTCGATCTTTTCGCTTGTAATTTGATTACGATTCTTCCACGAATGGTTGAACCTTGTTGCTTTGCTTCTAACATGCACTAATACTTGTTATTATTTCACATTTATCTATGTTTCCTTGTATTCGATGGTATTTTATATTGAAACGTTCTGGGTGTCATTATTTTCTTCTCATTTCAGAGATATCCAGGGGTTTTTCAAAAGCTAGACCCAATGACCATTCTTTGAGTTCCTTTGCAAAGTTCATAAAGTTTCCCTTCGGTTGTTAACTATGAAAATAAGTACTCTCCTCTGAATCTAGAAATCTTGAGTGGAATCATGTATGGAGCCATGGTTAAACATGGGTATCTCTTCTTTTCTTGGAAAATGGGAAACCAAAGCTATTTTGAAGTGGGTGTTCGTTTCAATGTATGATCAGGCTGTGAATTGTTTCTACTGTAGTTTCTATCCCTTTATTGTTGTGACCTTGTAACTTATTCTTTTGAAAGCTTCTCGAGATAATGTCATC
This sequence comes from Taxus chinensis, assembly GCA_019776745.2. NCBI lineage: Eukaryota > Viridiplantae > Streptophyta > Pinopsida > Cupressales > Taxaceae > Taxus > Taxus chinensis. The sequence goes on along the minus strand of CM034150.1, from coordinate 704,051,983 downwards.
TTGAATGACGACCATAGATACTGGAACCTTTTGTTTCCCTTCACTTTCTGCAAAATGATAAAATCTCTTTTGACTAGAATTTTGATCGTTTTCATTTGATCGCCAAGATATGTAACCGTTTAATTTGAAGGCAAACCTCCTGATCTATAGATAACAACTGTTGATCATTTTGATTTGTTGCAAGCTCTGTATTTCTGTAAAATTGTGGGAAATTCTTATTTAATGGGTCGAAATCACTTGATTTGATATGCCATTGCTCTTGAGTTACATGCGACTGTAACTATTCTTGACTTCTGAAAACTCACTGTCCTCCACCTAAAACTAGAAAGTTGATTTAAAATCTCCAATAGTTATGGAAATGAAACTCTCTCTTTCTGAGATTTATTCTTTTCACTTAAAAAGACGTTGTTTCTTTGTTTGGCTATGTCTTTATCTGGCTTGGTCACCTTTGAATTTATGGAAGCTTTTTTAATCATTTCTTTTGAAAATCATTTCGATATATATTCACCACCTCTATGTGAAATCTAGAATACTTTGATATAATGGGCCTATCTTTCCTTCTTCAACTTTTGGAATTGAACTCTTTAAAAACTTGAAAATGCATCATGATTTGTGTTTTAAGAAATCAAACCCAATACTTAGGCAACTATTGAAGTCATTCAATAAATGTTCAAGAAATAAAGATCTTCCACTTATTTGAAACTGGTGTTTGCATTTACTCCACAAGAGCATCCTGAATGCACTATCTCAAGTGGATGTTTTCGCCCTTTTATTATAGTAGTTCCCCTTAACATGGAAGATTTATGTCTATGTATGCTTTGCACCACATATGCAACTCTCACACATTGTTTTAAGTGGTTCTATTGGTGGCAACTCCATATACCATTCTTTTCTCTCAAGTATCAAACAGCAATGTAACACCTCCACAAATTTAATATGAAACAAATCTTAAATTTTCTCATCCAGCCAAAGAGGCTGGTCACCATATGCCCCATAGGCACATAGAGTAAAGGCACCTCAGCAACCTAATTGACATACTTGACATGTGGCTCTAGGACATAGTTCACTAGTTGGATTCTAAGTGGAAACATCCTATTTTTTGTACCGCCATAGAACAACTTTTGCCTATCAGTACCACAAAGTCATGCTTGAAATTATGTCCCTATGTACTAGAATCAACATCATTAGAACCATTTTTCAAAGTATATTCTAGGATCCTTTTTACACTAGTATGCCCAATGCATTATGAGATTGTGTTGCCAATCCAGGAACATAAATATCAACATCAAGGATATGAAAATTCTTCACTCACCTTCATCTTTCATTCTTAGTAAATTAATTGGATCCTTTTCCCATGAATGATACTTGGTGATCATCACCCAATTTTACCTCTGATTTTACTGTATTCATCAATTGTTGCAAACATGCTCCTTAATCCCACTCATGTGATTGCTAAAACCGCTAGTCTAGGAACCATACCTGACTTTGTTGAACTCTCAAAATTACCTGAAACTACAAAATGATCATGTTAACCCTAAGACATCAATGTTTTGCTCACTAAAAAAACATGGGCTGGTCCTCATTATGTGAAATGTGCCTTTTTCATTATAAGTGTCATGGATTAAAGCTTTTTCGACATTCAGATGCCTAACAAAATGCCTTGTAAAAGTCTATTACAATAATGACATTGAATATTGGAAATTTATCATACCTTTACTCCTTGATGATGGCTATGATTAGTGGCTGCAATGCCATCAAGTTCCTCTTGTTGATGTAGAATGGGTATGTAAAAAATAGATAAATAGTAATTAATGCTTTCAAGTTGTAATATTTTCTCTTCCTCCTCTTGGTGTAAAACGTCCTCTGCCTCTGCTATAATTTGCATACATCCCTAGCATATGTATAGGGGTGCCAAAATGTAAAGCAATGAGCTTTGAATGCATTCTCCAATGATGATGCCCTCTGACCGATTTAATACTTTTCTCATGTGCTAAGAGTGATCCCATTAATTCATCTACTGATAGTTAGTGTTCAGATGCCTTTAGTGCATTCCTTTACATGGCTGCTACAAGCTGAATCAAAGTGTTAAGTTAGTAAATGAGGTATGCTTTACTTTAGTATTTATGCTCTACAATGTTTTTATGTCTTCAAGAGTTTCTCCGTAAGATCTATATTTGATTTATACTATTGTCATTGCAATTTAGTGAAGAATGAATCTATTGACATCTTGAATCCTTCATTTGTAGATTAGGGTCGAGATATCCCTTCTACAGCATAATTGTAATTTCACTGTTTTTGGACCAGAGGGAGAAAATTGTGCCTTCAAATGTATGGGCCTGTTAATGCAGACATATCCCAGTGCTATGTTATATGATTAAACTTTAGTGGCTAGCTGACATACTCTTGTGAAAAGATAAGAATGTTCCTCCATTGCTATACAAGTGTGATATGAAGAATAATAGGGAAAAAAGCATCTTTCTTTGAAGTTTTCAATGTCAATAAGTCCTTCTCTGCTTAGTGAATAGAGCTTAGTATATTCTTGCTGGTCAGCTGGTTCATTAAATCCATCTCTCAATAGGAAGTCCCAAAATCATGTTCTGGGAAGCAAAACATACTTGAGTTTATAGACACACTTTGTCTATGCTCCAAAATCATAATTTTTGCCATTGAATGTTGGTATCTCATTGGGGTTGTGTTAGATATTTCCACTAAAATGCTTCCCATTCCTCCAAAGCATAGAATATAGGTCAATTTAAAAAAGTATGACTTCTAGCTCTAATACCAATTTGCTGGAGGGGGAAAAGAATAGTAATGACATGTAAAACAAGAAATGCCAAAAAATATGTATTAAATCTACCAAATGGAGAGTATTATACATTCCTAGATCCACAACAAACAAGAACAACAATAAGAGTTCTAACAGTTATAGCTGCCTGTGCACTTGTTATCATGCCTTTCTGATCTCAGATTAAACCAGAGCTGCTGTGTATATTCAGTGCCCAATTGTGTTTATACAAAAAATAGAGGTAGTATAAACTATTAGGTTTAACATACCCAACACATGAATTGGGAAGAGAATCACTAAAAAATGAAGAGCTATTAAAGCACCTCATAAAAGAAGAAGGTTGTATATCAAAGTTATTCAACAAATTTTATATATTCCCTTTGAGTGCAAGATTATAGGTAATTATTCCATTGAAGAACCTAGATTGTTTTTTACCTTTCAAAACCACATAAACCATACCATTGGAGAGAGGTATAAACATAATTATTAAAATAAAGACATATAATATAAAATAGACATACATGCTCCATACTCTTTATATGTACTACAGAACTGAGTATAATTAATTGCATGTTGAAATGTGAATGGATAAAGGAGACTCAAGCCCCAATGTGACCAAAATGGAAGATGAAAGTGATTATTGTGAAGAAAGAGAGAATTATATACATCATGCCCCTTGAATATTTTCCACATATATTCAATTTGAGTATTAAACCATAGGAAATTTTATACCTATGATAATATTCTTGTGACTGTTGAATGATCTAGAGGATATTACCTTTGGAAAAAATATCATATAATAGGGTCAAAACCATCCATAGAATATTGAAAAGGATGTATTTTTCTAAACATGTGTAAAATTTGATCTGATTTTTATGGATGAGTCCAATTATGAGGTTATTTGTGTAGCTAGAAAATTTCATATCTACTAGAAATGTAGAATATACACCATATGATTTCCCCATCTTTCAACGCGCAGCTGATGAATAATTTCATTGTGAGAACAAAAATAAAAAATGAATACCCATGTATAAAAAGTTGAGAAACTATGTATAATCTCTGAAAAACTAACCCTGGTTTATACGAAGAAGAAACTATACCTTCAATGGGGATGTGCATGGTAGAAACTATGAATCAAAACAATATTAATTACAACAAGTACCATGATTACCATAACATTGTTAATGTAAATAGTAATAAAAATATTATGCAACCATGTGTTGGTATAAAATAAGTGAATGAAATGTAGAGATAAGATAAGAAAAATGTTGAACAATGTCACACAAAAGGAGAAATACATCCAAATATGAGACACCCATGTGTCACAATAAATTCAAGGCACTTGAGTCTAAGAAAAATATAAACACACAAGAAATGATGTTTTCAAATCTAGTAACAGAGTAAAATTTCTACATTATTGATGTTTGAAAACATTCTTAATCTGTGTAAGGGTGTTTCTAGTTGTTCTATAGAAAGTTATCTTACAAGAACATTATTTTCAATCAACATTATAATTCGTTAGATAAATACATGTCACAATTTAAGAATGCACATATGTATTATTAGGTGAGTAGGGTGCATGTAACAATAGGTGTACAACATATTTTGAATTTCACCGAGGAAACGATATGTAACATAATAAATTTATGGTACATTAGTATCTGTGAAAATATACCATAAAAAATAAGAATTAGTTTCAGTTCAAATACATTGTTAATTTCAGTGATGCAAAAAATAATGTCGAATAATGTAACATGAATATGGGACATGGTTATCAAAAAACTTAATATTTCACAGATATTTTCATATGATAGAGGAATAATATTAGCAAATATATTAAGAATGTATGAAATTTATACGATCACGTAAGTTACACTCATTTTGTATGCCAAACACAGGTTATTGGAATATTCATGATGTAACACACCAAAAATACCAACACAAGGACAACACAATAAAAGACAGGATATTTTTTTTTGACTCACATCACATGACGCAACATGTCGTTACCAAGGATACCACTAACACTGTGAACAACTTGTTACGGGGGAGACCACAAGGTCAGCACGGAAACATTCACACCCAAAAGGACAATACACTTTTTTTTTTGACATGACAACATAGAGGTCCATCCACAGAACACACTAACAGTTAGGGCCATCCACAATGAGATATTCTTGAGGATCATTTATTTTAAAAATACATCTTGCAATTCTTAGTTTACGTTTTCAAGGATGCTCAAGGTATGATTCATATAATTCATCTTACCAAGCTAAGTTGATTCTTTTTACACTGAGTAATCATCTTTAATCTTTTCTATTACGACATTCATTTGCTTAATTCATTTGTTTAGAGAAAAGGGGTAATTTAATTTCACAAGGCCATCTATTAACACTTACGCTACTAGAACTTGTTCATGCCCATATGACAACAGGGGTTCACGTTCAACAACCTAAGAGAAAATTACGAGGTACCTTGGATAAAGTTAAAGGAAGAAGGTCAATTGAGTTCATCCTTGAGACATCATTAGTTCTTACTGTGGTTTAATTGGAGCTTGAGGTTTTATACGTAATTATTAAATATTTTACTTAGGCTTCACTGGATGATTTTACAAAAGAAAACAATTTACCTTTCAAATGGTTGAGAAATAGATTACATGGCTTCGAAACCGATTCCTCCTATTTATTAAATCTTATTATCTTACAACAACTCACAATTCGTTTCACCTTAGGATCATTTTAAGAATTCACCAAAGAAAGGATAATGTTCGCTAGTGTAGCTAGGGATATCAAGTTATAAAATTTTTACTTCACAAGGGATGGTTTCATTTTGATCACTCATGGACTTATTTGATTTCAAGTAGATCACCTCTACCTTTATTTGTTGAATATAAAATTATTATTTTTGTTTAGCTCCTCTAAGGGTTAACCGACCCATTTTACTTTACTTATAAAATATTGCCACTAAGTCTTAGAAAGATTTAACTTGACAATTTATTCTCAAGATCTAAGTTTCACAATACTCATATCAATGTAAAGATTGAATACCATTTCTTACAAAGGTAAGTTACCAGTTTACCTACAGAAGGACAAGACAACATCATCACGAAATTTCAGAATATCCCAAGGCAAGAGGTCTTCTAAACTCCTTTGCAAGCACTATTACAAAATTTACCTCACATTGGACATTTTTTTACAAGGAACCTCATAAATTGCACTGAAGAAAACTTTACAACTCTTTCCTTTAATCTACTCGCATAATCCATCTGCACAAATACTAGCTGGAATCAGTTCGCGAGAACTGAGCATGTTAAGGCTACTCATTGCAACAGTAAGCTAACATTTAACAATATCAAGAAAGGAAAGTTCTAATTCAAAAATGGATTAAAACACAACCCACAACTCCAAAATTAATCGCATGAGAAAGAAATCTAAACCATCCAGCACGAAGAAAGTCAAAACACCAGTAAGAACAAAATTACATAAATCAAGGCAAGACCTTATGGGTTAGGAACAAGAAAGTCAAGAGTGTTGATATCTCCTTCATGTAATCCTATGGGTTACGTGATTGGAATCCAAAATTTACTCCATCCAACTAAAGGGGTCCAAGAGAAGACAAAGCGTACTAATTATGATCGTAGGCGCGAAGCAAAATGACGTTATCCAATTCTTCCAGGGGGGATTCATAGTAATATGGGTTCGACGCCCTTAAAGGAACACAACTATAGTTTCAGTTTTAACCAAGGAGTTTACCACTACCTTCTTATAGGATTTCTTAAACGTAGTACTAGTTAACCCAAACAAATCCACTTTTCCAAAAGCGTACAAAAGAGACACAGAAAGGGCCATTATTCTACCAACAAACCCTATCCTAATCGTCAACTTCTCTACATAATATAAGGGAAAGCTAAACCCAAAAGTAGTTAATAATTTTTATATATTTCCGACAATGCCAATAAGTACTTTAAAATAAAAATAAAAATTGATTTCCTTAACAAAGCCACGAAAAGGGACTTTTAGTAACCAAGTTCGAAGAATAAGATATTCGAGTTCGAAAACAAAGGGATTCGATACACGGTGGGTAATACACCAACGATGCCCCAGACTCAAAAGACCTTACCACGAGTACAAGCACAAAATAAGAACTAACGCACATATCCTTCAGGGAGGTTTCGCAGTGCAGTCAGGCCTAGAAGTTCTATGAACTCCTTGCCAAAGGTATAGAAGATGGAAATTTTACCCGATCCATGTGGGCTTATCGAGGAAAAGTCTAGCAAATATCAAACAGGTAAATATAACAGCCACCTATGATATTATCACTGTAATCAGCTGTCATCTAACAGGAAACGAGTTCACGAATCCAATACCATGGATTCACCTACAACTTTTGTTTCAGTCCAGCTATTAATAGCTTGCTCGCGACCCTTAATAAAATTTGTAGAGATTTCATTCAATTAAACTTACAATGTTTCCCCCTTACTTTAAACACACAAGAGTTTGAACCAGGAAGAAGGTAAAGTAATTCTCTCAACACGTCGAGGCCAAAATTAGAAGTCAGGTTATTCATCCTCTAGAACTAGGTACAAATGTCGACCATGTACAGTTCTATAGCAAAACCCTAATGCCATTTCTAATCAAACAAAAAGTAAGGAATGCCCACAGGCTTAAGCAAGTTTTAGAACACAACGTCACTATTAATGTACCTTTAGCAAAACAGGAGAGCCCTAAACAGGAAAATACGTATTTACTCAACCAAAAAGAGATATGAAGGCTTAACCTTCCATATAGTAAGCCTTCTATTATAAATACCATCACAAAATTCTTTTAAAAGAGGGTCATATAAGCAAACAAAACTCAATAATGTTTCCTTCCCTACGAACTAGACTGCATCACTCAATATTGTAGTAGCCCATTAGACAAGTATAAACAGAGTAAGCGATAAGAGAGGAAAGAACATTCCAAGCAAAACCAATGAAATTGGAACGAGATTTAAAGGAACAACCACACAATCAGGCAGTGATATAAACAACTACGAAAACATCTTGTCTAGGCGCCATTTAAGAGGAAAGAATATTCATTTCAAGATACTGAAAGAAGGTAGAAAACTATTACGAGGAATAGAATTAACATGCCTGATTATAGTTCTTTCTTCCAAGCTCTTGTTGCTCTCTCCCATAAGGCAGCTTGAAGGCATCATGCTTTTCAACATCTGAAAACCAGGGGCTGTATGGCTGTGGGAAGCATTGTTTTCTCTATGGTCTGAAATCCCTGATGTAGTCTTCGGATGACTTGGAGAAGGATCAGAGATCTCGGGTTTTTGATCCATCATCCGTGAAGATGAACCCTGCTCTAGCTTACCAAACTGCTGCTGTTGTAAGTCATATGCCCCTGTTGAGGATGCATGCATTTCTTTTTGCAAATGTTGCTGCTGCTCGTGATATAGATGTCTTAGCCTTGACACCTCCTTTTTCAATGCTTCACAGTGTGCATCCTTAAAAAAAAAGCTTGTCTTGTGCAAGAGCAACAATTCTTTGCTTCAAAGCACTGTTATCAACATTCATTATAACTCTTTGATGATCCAGAAATGTCACTTGAGGAGACAGCGTCGACACTTCTGTCTGCAAGGCATTGACACTTCTTTCAGGCTCTGAAAAGTATTGCAGCTTTCTTACTCTAGATCTTTGCGCAGATAGCCTATTCGCTAAAATTCATTTGATCCGTTTTGGATCCATGCTTGGGTCGTGTTCCATTGCTGATGATGAGGGCATTTCAGTCTTGGCGGTCTGGAGTGGTTGGTCACTTTTGTTGACACTTTGTACTTCTGGCTCACTTTTGAATTGGCCTGATACAGTCATTACTTTCTCTTCCATTGAAGGCTCATTGCTGCTATTGTGATCAGATGGAGTGGAGGGGTTCTCGGAAGTTGCTTGTCTGTCTGAACATCTGTTATCAAATGCAGATGTCTGATGAGTAGGAGGATTAGAAGATTGATTTGATTGACTCTTATTGAATGGCTCAACATCAACAAACATTGACATGAGCTGCTCCTCATCCAATCGGTCAAAGTCCTGAGATCCTTTGGATGGTATAGATGCTGCACTCCTGCAATCATATTCATCTTCCTCTGCAACTCCAGGCTGTTATCATTAAAAAGCCCTGAATCTCTAGAATGAGACATGAAATAGTCTCTGGGAACCCTGAACTCATCAGAAGCCTTATAGCAGGCAAAGTCCACCAAATATATGGCTCTTGGACTACATATATAATAGATGCAGGCAATGCATCCAACCAGGCCAGGTACAGAGAACAAGCTCACAACATCAAAGGTGGGCTTCTCCCAAAAACTCCATAAATTTTTTTCTCCTCAACATTCCAACCTCTGCACTGAATAACACCAGCAGAAGAGGGACAGCAAAGAAATACAGAGCATTTCTAATCAAATAATGGTAGCCCAAAATACAGGTTACATTCATTCATCCAAAACAGCAGAACACAAACATTTCCAACAATACATTAATCCATCGTCAAGTAGCCACACACAGCAATAATATCTTCAAACGGATATACAATACCCAGAGCTATTTCACCCAATACTGTAGATCGACCCAGTTTATAATGCAAAAGATTATTCATGCAAATACCAGATGAAATAAGCTGTTAGGAGATAGATATGGTTATTCATGCAGTGAATAACAGCTACAAAGCCAACCCCATGATTTGAAGCTCGGACACAAGACATAAAGACTACATCACTCCTGGCTCTGAAAGGCATCTACCGTAGTGATATATATAAACCTTTTCCTTCATCAGATCTGGGGACAACATCAAACTTTCGGTGCAAACATTTCAGCTGTAGCTTGTAAGGTGTGATAATTCCAACAGAAACCTTTATGCCTGCCGACCCAATGACTCGTTGAAGAAGCCCATATAAATGCAAAGCAAATCATGCTTCATGAATATTCTGATCTGAAACAGGTCTGCCTCCATGAGATCCTCTTCCATGAGCTTGAAGGAGAATCCCGAATTGAGAATGTATTCTATACTGAACAGAACGCAACATAGTTGGACGACCTGCCTGCTCGAAGCACTCAAAAGCTTCAACCAAACTGCAATATGTCTGTCACCTGGCTAAGTTACTGACGTAGGCTGCTGCTGTGGAGGTCCGGCAGAACACACCACGCAACACTCATAGAAGCGGCAGACCAGGGGCATGAGGAAGTCAAGGAAGGTAGAGCAGGTCGTAAAGGATACATGTCAGAAGTGGTTGAGAGTTTACTAGAAGAGACAGGCGGCCAACTGCCCCCCCACTTGGCATTCAAACCCAAGGGAAAACCAACACGCCTTGCCAAAAAAATACTGAGTGGTACGTGCTCTTCCTCCACGCCTAAGAAAGAGACAAGGCTGACCGTGACCAAGTAGGTTGGGGGGGGGGCATTACATTCTCCTCCCCTTAAGAAAGCATCGTCCTCGATGTGACATTACACAGAGGAAAGGAAATGGTTCACAACCAAGAACAGGTAAGGGAGAAAGTACACTTTATGGTTTAAAAAATTTAGTTGATTAAAGCACGGTCACAAGTAGCCTTAGGAAAATTTGGGAGAAATTTTAACTTTCAATGTTCTGTGAAGATTGGCAGTTCTTTCTTGTTCATCATTTCATTAGTCTCTTTCCATTATCATTATTTCTAGTTTTAGTTTCTTTTTAAAAAATATCGTCATTGAAGTGTTTTGATTTATTCCTTATTGTGGGTGCCCAACATGAACTGCTAACACAACACCCTATCAGGTTCACAAGACCCTACAGATTCACAAGCACACAAGTATATACTTCATGATTGCATTACACCACAAAAGGGTTACTCAAATACGGAATGGATTAGGCACAGTCCACATAGTACACGTCACACATCAATGACTGACATACCAAATACTCAAACAAAAGAGTACTACAATCCACCAGACATTTCCTCAATTTGCATCAAAGAAAGACTCACATAACACCAAACCATGCTACAGGTACATAGTGTCCACAAGGGAATCAATGACATAACCACAACATCACAACACCTATCCATCTGACATGAGTAACACATACATCAAAAGACCACTACCAAACATCACAATAACTCAACATATATCCTGAAACATCAACCATACAGACAAATATCATAAGCCTCCCTCAAACTCTTATGCCTCCCTCAAGTCTCTTATGCCTCCCTCAAGTCTCTTATGCCTCCCTCAAGTCTCTTATGCCTCCCTCAAACTCTTATGCCTCCCTCAAACTCTTATGCCTCCCTCAAACTCTTATGCCTCCCTCAAACTCTTATGCCTCCCTCAAGGAGGCCGGTTGTCCCTATGGTCCAAGACACATAGAGTTCGAACACTCCTAACCCAAGTGACATAATAACGCATGGTTCAACAACCCGCTAGTTATATGTACCCCTTGGGGCGTACCCCCATACAACGAAGCGGGTCCATAGGTCCAACCAATCCATGGTGCATCCTATGACCCTATTCCACACATCACGACAATAGAACCAGCACAACAATCCAATCAAAGTGCCAAGTGGCAAAGTACAAGCCTTGGGCAAGGCGGTAAGAATTCCAAAATTTAAAAGAAGACCCCAAATCAAGCTAAAATAAATGGCCAAATAGCCAAAGTTAGTATCAAAATCCCCATGTTAGTGCCACAAACCAAGGAAATGCCCAAAATTGTAAAGCATTGCAATCAAGAAAAGATGCTGGTCCTTGCAAAATAAAGTAAAAGCTCAATTTACGAATAAAATCAACTTATAATAATGTCACATTACGATAACTGTGTGGCCTTATCTAGCCACCAAAGGGGTACTCAACGAGTTGCTAGCACTCGGAACATCGAGCCTCAGCTCGTAAAATACATATCAATAATACAACTGTCATCACCTCCATCTGAATCATCCTGCCACCCTTCGACAAGGCTAAACATAGTCATAGATACACTAAGGTTGCATACATACAACCACATAGGGAGAGAGGAAAGAATCACATGTTATCTACTAAACCGAGTTTTAGCTCGAGTTATTGACCCATGGTACACCATTCCTCACTCTCAACATACACTTCTACCGATTTCCCTCAGGATCGGTTAGTGTAAGGTTCACAACATAACATACAACAACATCACTAACATAACAGTGGCACACACGTAACTACCATAACGTCTCACGTATGGTATGCATACAGGGTAGATCACGATCATACATTCACTGAGTGTAATACATCACTTTACCACATTCTGCACCCAAAGTGCAATCACCATACGATAGGGTTCATACACTCACCGTATGACCCAAAATCACAACATGAAGCATTACCTATTTGCACAGTCATACATACGATGAACATAGTACATCACAACATAACATCCATTGCAACATAGCAAGGTGGTACACACATTTCTTCAGAACATGGTAAAAACATCATGATACAACTCGTTTCTTTTAACATCAACTAGTCATACAACACATTGATACACTCACATATCACAATATACCACAATGCTCCAACACTACGTCATCCACATTAGAATCCTTTTCACACATCACAAACAATAATTCACACGTGAATTCTTCCTAGAATCCACAAGAAGGAGAGAGAATACTCCCATCCCCAACATATCAACATGATCACAAACACGCACAAGGTGACATACCCATAATGTGCATTCACAATATCACAATTACGACAATAATCACATCACGTTAAAGCACATTACTCTTCCAATATCTACCACCATCATGCAACATCATCATCATCACGCAGTATCATCATGTAACACCACCACCACCATGTAACATCACCATACAACACCAATCCGGCCCATAGGTTCGAGAGCATGAACCTACGCTCTGATACCAAAGTGTAACACACCAAAAATACCAACACAAGGACAACACAATAAAAGACAGGATATTTTTTTTTTTTTGACTCACATCACATGACGCAACATGTCGTTACCAAGGATACCACTAACACTGTGAACAGCTTGTTACGGGGGAGACCACAAGGTCAGCATGGAAACATTCACACCCAAAAGGACAATACACTTTTTTTTTGACATGACAACATAGAGGTCCATCCACAGAACACACTAACAGTTAGGGCCATCCACAATGAGATATTCTTGAGGATCATTTATTTTAAAAATACATCTTGCAATTCTTAGTTTACGTTTTCAAGGATGCTCAAGGTATGATTCATATAATTCATCTTACCAAGCTAAGTTGATTCTTTTTACACTGAGTAATCATCTTTAATCTTTTCTATTACGACATTCATTTGCTTAATTCGTTTGTTTAGAGAAAAGGGGTAATTTAATTTCACAAGGCCATCTATTAACACTTACGCTACTAGAACTTGTTCATGCCCATATGACAACAGGGGTTCACGTTCAACAACCTAAGAGAAAATTACGAGGTACCTTGGATAAAGTTAAAGGAAGAAGGTCAATTGAGTTCATCCTTGAGACATCATTAGTTCTTACTGTGGTTTAATTGGAGCTTGAGGTTTTATACGTAATTATTAAATATTTTACTTAGGCTTCACTGGATGATTTTACAAAAGAAAACAATTTACCTTTCAAATGGTTGAGAAACAGATTACATGGCTTCAAAACCGATTCCTCCTATTTATTAAATCTTATTATCTTACAACAACTCACAATTCGTTTCACCTTAGGATCATTTTAAGAATTCACCAAAGAAAGGATAATGTTCGCTAGTGTAGCTAGGGATATCAAGTTATAAAAATTTTACTTCACAAGGGATGGTTTCATTTTGATCACTCATGGAATTATTTGATTTCAAGTAGATCACCTCTACCTTTATTTGTTGAATATAAAATTATTATTTTTGTTTAGCTCCTCTAAGGGTTAACCGACCCCATTTTACTTTACTTATAAAATATTGCCACTAAGTCTTAGAAAGATTTAACTTGACAATTTATTCTCAAGATCTAAGTTTCACAATACTCATATCAATGTAAAGATTGAATACCATTTCTTACAAAGGTAAGTTACCAGTTTACCTACAGAAGGACAAGACAACATCATCACGCAAATTTCAGAATATCCCAAGGCAAGAGGTCTTCTAAACTCCTTTGCAAGCACTATTACAAAATTTACCTCACATTGGACATTTTTTTACAAGGAACCTCATAAATTGCACTGAAGAAAACTTTACAACTCTTTCCTTTAATCTACTCGCATAATCCATCTGCACAAATACTAGCTGGAATCAGTTCGCGAGAACTGAGCATGTTAAGGCTACTCATTGCAACAGTAAGCTAACATTTAACAATATCAAGAAAGGAAAGTTCTAATTCAAAAATGGATTAAAACACAACCCACAACTCCAAAATTAATCACATGAGAAAGAAATCTAAACCATCCAGCACGGAGAAAGTCAAAACACCAGTAAGAACAAAATTACATAAATCAAGGCAAGACCTTATGGGTTAGGAACAAGAAAGTCAAGAGTGTTGATATCTCCTTCATGTAATCCTATGGGTTACGTGATTGGAATCCAAAACTTACTCCATCCAACTAAAGGGGTCCAAGAGAAGACAAAGCGTACTAATTATGATCGTAGGCGCGAAGCAAAATGACGTTATCCAATTCTTCCAGGGGAGGCTTCATAGTAATATGGGTTCGACGCCCTTAAAGGAACACAACTATAGTTTCAGTTTTAACCAAGGAGTTTACCACTACCTTCTTATAGGATTTCTTAAACGTAGTACTAGTTAACCCAAACAAATCCACTTTTCCAAAAGCATACAAAAGAGACACAGAAAGGGCCATTATTCTACCAACAAACCCTATCCTAATCGTCAACTTCTCTACATAATATAAGGGAAAGCTAAACCCAAAAGTAGTTAATAATTTTTATATATTTCCGACAATGCCAATAAGTACTTTAAAATAAAAATAAAAATTGATTTCCTTAACAAAGCCACAAAAAGGGACTTTTAGTAACCAAGTTCGAAGAATAAGATATTCGAGTTCGAAAACAAAGGGATTCGATACACGGTGGGTAATACACCAACGATGCCCCAGACTCAAAAGACCTTACCACGAGTACAAGCACAAAAATAAGAACTAACACACATATCCTTCAGGAAGGTTTCGCAGTGTAGTCAGGCCTAGAAGTTCTATGAACTCCTTGCCAAAGGTAAAGAAGATGGAAATTTTACTCGATCCATGTGGGCTTATCGAGGAAAAGTCTAGCAAATATCAAACAGGTAAATATAACAGCCACCTATGATATTATCACTGTAATCAGCTGTCATCTAACAGGAAACGAGTTCACGAATCCAATACCATGGATTCACCTACAACTTTTGTTTCAGTCCAGCTATTAATAGCTTGCTCGCGACCCTTAATAAAATTTGTAGAGATTTCATTCAATTAAACTTACAATGTTTCCCCCTTACTTTAAACACACAAGAGTTTGAACCAGGAAGAAGGTAAAGTAATTCTCTCAACACGTCGAGGCCAAAATTAGAAGTCAGGTTATTCATCCTCTAGAACTAGGTACAAAAGTCGACCATGTACAGTTCTATAGCAAAACCCTAATGCCATTTCTAATCAAACAAAAAGTAAGGAATGCCCACAGGCTTAAGCAAGTTTTAGAACACAACGTCACTATTAATGTACCTTTAGCAAAACAGGAGAGCCCTAAACAGGAAAATACGTATTTACTCAACCAAAAAGAGATATGAAGGCTTAACCTTCCATATAGTAAGCCTTCTATTATAAATACCATCACAAAATTCTTTTAAAAGAGGGTCATATAAGCAAACAAAACTCAATAATGTTTCCTTCCCTATGAACTAGACTGCATCACTCAATATTGTAGTAGCCCATTAGACAAGTATAAACAGAGTAAGCGATAAGAGAGGAAAGAACATTCCAAGCAAAACCAGCGAAATTGGAACGAGATTTAAAGGAACAACCACACAATCAGGCAGTGATATAAACAACTACGAAAACATCTTGTCTAGGCGCCATTTAAGAGGAAAGAATATTCATTTCAAGATACTGAAAGAAGGTAGAAAACTATTACGAGGAGTAGAATTAACATGCCTGATTATAGTTCTTTCTTCCAAGCTCTTGTTGCTCTCTCCCATAAGGCAGCTTGAAGGCATCATGCTTTTCAACATCTGAAAACCAGGGGCTGTATGGCTGTGGGAAGCATTGTTTTCTCTATGGTCTGAAATCCCTGATGTAGTCTTCGGATGACTTGGAGAAGGATCAGAGATCTCAGGTTTTTGATCCATCATCCGTGAAGATGAACCCTTGCTCTAGCTTACCAAACTGCTGCTGTTGTAAGTCATATGCCCCTGTTGAGGATGCATGCATTTCTTTTTGCAAATGTTGCTGCTGCTCGTGATATAGTTGTCTTAGCCTTGACACCTCCTTTTTCAATGCTTCACAGTGTGCATCCTTAAAAAAAGGCTTGTCTTGTGCAAGAGCAGCAATTCTTTGCTTCAAAGCACTGTTATCAACATTCATTATAACTCTTTGATGATCCAGAAATGTCACTTGAGGAGACAGCGTCGACACTTCTGTCTGCAAGGCATTGACGCTTCTTTCAAGCTCTGAAAAGTATTGCAGCTTTCTTACTCTAGATCTTTGCGCAGATAGCCTATTCGCTAAAATTCATTTGATCCGTTTTGGATCCATGCTTGGGTCGTGTTCCATTGCTGATGATGAGGGCATTTCAGTCTTGGCGGTCTGGAGTGGTTGGTCACTTTTGTTGACACTTTGTACTTCTGGCTCACTTTTGAATTGGCCTGATACAGTCATTACTTTCTCTTCCATTGAAGGCTCATTGCTGCTATTGTGATCAGATGGAGTGGAGGGGTTCTCGGAAGTTGCTTGTCTGTCTGAACATCTGTTATCAAATGCAGATGTCTGATGAGTAGGAGGATTAGAAGATTGATTTGATTGACTCTTATTGAACGGCTCAACATCAGCAAACATTGACATGAGCTGCTCCTCATCCAATCGGTCAAAGTCCTGAGATCCTTTGGATGGTATAGATGCTGCACTCCTGCAATCATATTCATCTTCCTCTGCAACTCCAGGCTGTTATCATTAAAAAGCCCTGAATCTCTAGAATGAGACATGAAATAGTCTCTGGGAACCCTGAACTCATCAGAAGCCTTATAGCAGGCAAAGTCCACCAAATATATGGCTCTTGGACTACATATATAATAGATGCAGGCAATGCATCCAACCAGGCCAGGTACAGAGAACAAGCTCACAACATCAAAGGTGGGCTTCTCCCAAAAACTCCATAAATTTTTTTCTCCTCAACATTCCAACCTCTGCACTGAATAACACCAGCAGAAGAGGGACAACAAAGAAATACAGAGCATTTCTAATCAAATAATGGTAGCCCAAAATACAGGTTACATTCATTCATCCAAAACAGCAGAACACAAACATTTCCAACAATACATTAATCCATCGTCAAGTAGCCACACACAGCAATAATATCTTCAAACGGATATACAATACCCAGAGCTATTTCACCCAATACTGTAGATCGACCCAGTTTATAATGCAAAAGATTATTCATGCAAATACCAGATGAAATAAGCTGTTAGGAGATAGATATGGTTATTCATGCGGTGAATAACAGCTACAAAGCCAACCCCATGATTTGAAGCTCGGACACAAGACATAAAGACTACATCACTCCTGGCTCTGAAAGGCATCTACCGTAGTGATATATATAAACCTTTTCCTTCATCAGATCTGGGGACAGCATCAAACTTTCGGTGCAAACATTTCAGCTGTAGCTTGTAAGGTGTGATAATTCCAACAGAAACCTTTATGCCTGCCGACCCAATGACTCGTTGAAGAAGCCCATATAAATGCAAAGCAAATCATGCTTCATGAATATTCTGATCTGAAACAGGTCTGCCTCCATGAGATCCTCTTCCATGAGCTTGAAGGAGAATCCCGAATTGAGAATGTATTCTATACTGAACAGAACGCAACATAGTTGGACGACCTGCCTGCTCGAAGCACTCAAAAGCTTCAACCAAACTGCAATATGTCTGTTGCCTGGCTATGTTACTGACGTAGGCTGCTACTGTGGAGGTCCGACAGAACACACCACGCAACACTCATAGAAGTGACAGACCAGGGGCACGAGGAAGTCAAGGAAGGTAGAGCAGGTCGTAAAGGATACATGTCAGAAGTGGTTGAGAGTTTACTAGAAGAGGCAGACGGCAAACTGCCCCCCCCCCCCCCCCACTTGGCATTCAAACCCAAGGGAAAACCAACACGCCTTGCCAAAAAAATACTGAGTGGTACGTGCTCTTCCTCCATGCCTAAGAAAGAGACAAGGCTGACCGTGACCAAGTAGGTTGGGGGGGGGGGGGGGGCATTACACATGATATGTGTATAATATATATTGTTAGTGTATGCTTTTTATTTTATTGATAAGTTTTGTAAAGGATCCAAGGGATGATAAAAAATGATAAAGTAATGAGGCTCACATTAGACAGAAATAAAAGAGAAAAAATGCCAACAAAACTTGGCTCAAACAACTCTAGATAGGAAGAAGATAACAACCCTCTGAAAATGAAACAAAAATCATCCTAGAGTAGATGAGTGGAACCTTAAAGTCATTTGTGATGGAGCTGAAATCTTATTTGAAAAATATCTTTTATTATTCTGGACTAATGTCTATTCTCCCTTTTTAGATTTATCTACATCTGGATCGCATGGGAGAACAACATCAAGAGATGAAATAGGATGATACAACAAAAATGAAGGAGATGAAGGATCCTTCTCCTTTTCCAGCCCCTTTGAAACCAATGGAAAATCCTTCAAAGAAACGTGTTCAGGTCGCGATGAAGATTGATCAACTATGGGTGTAGTTTCTACCATCAAAAAAATCTTCTCAGGAGATGAATCATCCTTACCATCTAAAGAAGCTTTATCAGAAGAGTCACAAGAAGGGGCTTCCACAACATAGTGTATTGGAAGGGAACGCTTACACCATCCCTTATTAGACCCAGTTATGATCTTGGATAAAACACAATCCTTGATCAAATGACCTGTTTCATAACACCTATGACAACGAAAAGCAATATTTTCAAAGTCCAATCTTTGAATCAAAACCCTTTCACCAATCTGCACATTAATCTTCTTATAAAGATAATGAGATACATTCAAATCAACCAAAATCCGTACCTAGGAGCATGAATTGATTTTATATGGAATGAATACAATTCAAAAGAGTGGGTAGATGAATGTAGTTGTAAAACTCTAATTACAATAGACAGATATAAAGTTCCATAAGAATAATAATATATCTCTTTAGATCATATGAAAACCACACTTAACTTTAACCATGTAACTAATCTAGTGTAGAAAGCTGCATAAAATTTTCAATTATAAGGCCTAATTGTATTTAATTTGAATCAATTTTTAATTTTTGATGTAAATGTAATATTTTTAAAAAATATAATAAATAGATAACATCCTACTATTACAGATATATAGTTGTTGTTAGTGCTCACATTAGTTTATCATGGATTATATATTTTTATAATGTGTGTGATGAATTGTATTTACTACTCTTAGCTTTGTAATATTATTATTAATAGAGTTGTCATGATAAATCAACTCATTGATAATAATATAAGATTGTGTTTGTGTACGTGAGTTTATCTCACCACTAGAATAGGAGTTATTGAGAGATTCTAGTGAGTTAGTTGAGGTATTTGAGATGGTGTTTGACTGGAATAAGAACTACAAACTGCTATAAAATGTAATCTTTATCAATGAATAAATCATCCCTAATGAATTTAATATCCATATTTTATTATTCAGCTTTTTTATATTATATTAGAATTCTTATCGGTGGTATCAGAACAGGATTTGGAATGCTGAGAATTACTATGGGGCAAATTTGATTGCCCATCTCATGAAAACTTGAATTATCAGGTTGGTCAATATTGAAGATAGTCTTCTTAGCATTGTTTTTTATTGATTTGGAGTGTAAAAAGCTCTCATCAACTACGTTTTGAAGATTTGCATGCAGGCGTATTTATTTATTTTAATCAAATTTTTGGGTTCACATCTATTAGCTATCGAGTTATTAGTTTATGTAATTTGTAATGTAAAATAAAATTCATAGATTGCATTATTTTAGATTCCACCTTGTGTGGAGATTGTCAACAATCTCAGTATTAGTAAATAGTTCTCATTAAGAAATATTATTGGTTGATGCTGATAATCACATATCCATATCTTCACTCTTTTGAAGTGCAATTGCATCTGTTTTTTAATCTACCGCTCCATTGATTTCTTGTGTCTATAGAAAAAATCGTCAGATCTATTCTGACTTCTGAAGAGCGATTCATTATCATACACATGCACATCTGTCTAATCGACTGCGTGGAGACCTCAAAGTGCCAGAATAAGGGTAGAGTTTCTTTTTGAGTAGAAGTTAGAGATTAAATTGATTGTACCCAGAGTTCGAGTCATCAATCGAGTTATTCCAGCAACACTGCATTTATTGAGAAAAAAGGAGAAATATCAGGAAAGAAATGGGACGCTTTCTGTTCTAAATTGTATTTTTATTACGCCCTTACGCCTATTCTTCCACCATTTTCCAGTCATGGCTCTCAAATTCTTTTTCGCGGATTCAGAACGTTTGGGGTTGTATCTAAGTTTTCACTTGAATATTACATCACTTATGTCCTGATCTTTCTTTACACATCTACGTTTGGATCTGGATTTCAAATAATTTTACATTGGATAGAGGTTTTCTTTGCCACCATAGCAATCTAATCTGCCGTGTTATTCTGATAAAGACACCATCAACATGTCTTTATCTTCTAAGAACATTGTATCTATTTATTCATCTCAATATCGTAAGTCATGTTTTTAAATTTTTTATAGATCCTTTAGATTTAGCATTCAAATATGTATTAATATAAGAGTGTATTTGAAGCTAAAGATATACAGATTGTATAAAAAGTTTAAGTCTATGTTTTATAAATGTTATCACATGGTCAAAGTGGTTATTATTGGTTGTCAAATGTTTTACAGGTCATGTCAATGTAATTTATGAGTCATCATAAGAAGTCATAAGAAGTCATAGTTTATGTCTTTTAAAGTCAAAAGTCTAAAAGAAAAGAAAATAAAATAAAATTTGCCTTACAAACGCACTTTTGGTGTTACCCAACATCCAATTTTTTGAGAGAATAAGATGAATAATATTAAAATTCTGATGATATTTTTGATGACTTCGAAGAAGTAAAATTTTCTTAGCTTCAGGGCCTCCACCCCTCGACCCTGCCCTATATCACGATAGGGAGTGCGCCCAGGGTGCTGCCCCGAGACCCTGCAAGGAGCACTGGCCCTTGACCTTGTTGGGGGCTACCATCCCTAAAACCCCGCTTTGGAATTTCATAACTAAAGTGTAGATTTGTAGGGAAGATGCATCGACAAAAGGTAGTGCAAATTTTAGCTCCATGGTCCAATCTTCTAAGTAAGTAGCGACATTCTTGGAGGATGGAGGCAACAGAGGAATGAGGTCAATCAAGGACCTCTCGTTAGCCACAAGAGACGGGGCTGCACAATGGTCTTGTGGAATTTCATTTTCTCAGTTGTGTTTACTTTCTGCAAATAAGAACAGATGGATCATACATGTTCAACTATTTTAATAAGTGAGCTCTTGTGTGAGAGATATTTCTTGCATTTTCCCTTGATGTCAGAACATTGTAGAAGATCAGAAGCACCAATGTAAGTCAGTTCGTGGATCTTGAAAAGGTTTGTAGGAGATCCAAAAAACCACATGAGGTGGATAGTTGATGGGTTTTGTTCACAGTCAAGGTTTGCGGTAAACCTATTTAAAACTATGGAAGGAAAGAGCCTTTCTTTTGATCAAGGTCATGAGCCAAGTTGGGCATGCCACATGGGTTAGCATACTGCAAATAACTGTGTGAATTTTTTTCCACCATGTTCGCACTAAGGGGGGGAATGTTACAGATATATAGTTGTTGTTAGTGCTTACATTATTTAATTATGGATTATATTGGTTATAATGTGTGTGATGAGTTGTATTTACAACTCATAGCTTTCTAATATTATTATAAATAGAGTTTTCATGATAATACAACTCATTGATAATAATAATATAGGATTTTATTTATGTACGTGAGTTTATCTCAACACTAGAATATGAGTTATTGAGAGATTCTAGTGAGTTAGTTTAGGTATTTGAGATGATGTTTGACTCCATAGAATAAGGAGTACAAACTGCTATAAAATGTAATCTTTATCAATGAATAAATCATCCTTAATGAATTTAATTTCCATATTTTATTATTTGGTGGTTTTATATTATATTGCAATTCTTATCACCTACTACTTATGTCAATTTCTAGAGGGGGGGAAATAAATTGACTTTCCGGGTGATAAATGAAGAAAACCTTGAGTAGCCCACTAGCTCAATGGTAGTTTCTTTAACTTGGTTTCGATAATATCCTCTCACATAACAAAAGGTTTAGTTATTTAAAAACTATGATATATGTAGGAAGATACTCCACTATTCACATTCTCTTCATACAAAAAATACTTAGTTGATCAATTATTGAGCTAGACCATCAAACAAAAATCTATAGAACATTTTTGAATCAAATTATGAAGGTATTCTTTTTGTCGTTAAGAGTAGATTCGATCCTATTATTTTCATTGGATTTTATTTTTAAGTATGTTGACCTAATATTACATGTAGATATGTTTCATTTGTTTAAATTTTAAATATTTTTATTATAGTATAGATTTATGTTTGAATTTAATCGTTTTCTAAAATTTTAATGTCATTTAGTGCTAAAAAAACATCTTCCACCGTCATGTGGTTAGCATATTTAGTCAAGAAATACATATTCTTGAAGCTAATAAAATCTTAATATATACACATCAATTATTTCTAAGTTCAATAACCACCATTTATTTATCACTAATTCTTCGCAGGTGTGCTCTGTGGGAAACTAAATTCATTAGAAGTATAAGTAAAAGGATTAATGATTTTTTTGGATGAAAAATGTTATAATTCCACGTATGTATGAAGTTTTCCTAAAAATAAATACTTTTTCTTATATTGTAAAACGTGTTATTGATGTATACATAAGTATAGATGCTCATTAAAATGCATACTTAGAGACAAATAAAGTGATCATTTACCTTTTTTAACCCCTTAGACATGGTGGAGTTGTTATTTTATCCCATGAGCTCATATAATTTGAATTATCCAACTGCACCTCTCTATTTGAATTTTTTTTTTGTTAAATTTCGTACATGTTGTATTCGTGGGAATTTTGCATACTTAATTTTATTTGAGGCTCGCTACCTATCTTGACATGATATAAATTGTGGAATTATAAGAGGACATCCTTGAAGTGGGGAATTTTTTTAGATCCAATACACTTTTATCTTCTCTACTCACAACTGACACTCAAGGACTTCTCACGCAAAAATCTAACACGCATTCATTATTTGTTCTATTTGGAAATGATTTGGGTTTCTATTAGAGGTATTAGATGAGCACATGTAATTTTCTAATGGTTTTTTAAAATAAAAATGATGTAAAATTCACGTGTTTGTGAATTTGATATAAAATAATGCTTTTTGTATATTGGAAAGGGGTGTCATATTGCCATAGTGGGTACACCCACTCCTCATGGGATGTACTGAGAGGCCTAGAAATTTTATGTAGTAATTATTTGGCCTCGTGCACATGGTGAAAGTTCTTGGAGTCACCCACATGATCTGAAAGTTTAAGTTCTCCAATTAACCTTTGTATTTGAAAATTTTTGTGTTAACTTTTCCACAAAAAATATTTTGGGGAAGTTCCTATCCACTTTGAATTTAAGGTCATGGTTATAGGACTACCTATAAGTTTCCTATCTTACCATGTAAGAAAAAGAAGAAGAAATTATTTGACCAAATGAATTAACATGTATCTTAGAAACTAACAATAATACTACTATCTTGAGATTAGGATACATACATTGTTCTAAAGATGTTATTATGCTATAAGTTAAGATATGTAGAGAATGGTTGGTTTAAGAAACCACCAATAAAAGATTCATCAAGTATCTCTAAGTGATATATTTATTGTAATATCCTCTCCCATATACCAAGAAAATAAATCCATCCAATGAAGAAATATTTAGTCACTATTTTTATGATACAATTAAAATTTTGTACAAGATAGGCAACATGAAAAAGAATGATAATGAAAACTAAAGATAACACTAATCCATTAAAAATTCATGGTTTTATGGTTCCAAATTTCTACATTAAATCAAATGGTTTGAGAGTGTAAATAACTATAGGATATTATAAATCGATCATCTCAAATGTTTGAATTGATTGCAATCCTTTCTCTTATGCATCAATGTTAAAATCCCGCATTTAAGTGGTATTTTAATGATAAATTTTATTTATTTTTTCAAGATGGTAAACCCAAACTAATCACTTATATGTGTAATTCCATCTAGTTATTTACAACTGTTATCTACTCAAAAAACATGTTTTCCTTCTTTAAAAAAATTACACACACATCGATGGATTTGATTGGATTTTTTATGATAACTTTTAGTTTTTTTGTAATATATCTAGAATACACAATAATTTCTACCATGTAGACATAATATTTAAATATAACCATCATTGAATTCCACATAAATTAATGGGTATTTAATTTTATCATACACAAGCTATTAAAATACATCCTTATAAACATGTATGAAAAGTAAAAATATTTTGACCTATTGAAGGAAGATAAATCTTGGAAATAGACTATAATGACACATTCTAATTTCACCACCTACATTATTTGAAATTTATCTTCTTGATATCCCATTTTTTTATTTTATGAACAAAATGGGATACCCAGTCAAAATTTTCATTATTAACCTTTTTTATGATCCATTCTTAATTTATGAATTACTATTAAAATACCTCACTTGCTTTTTAAATTATTTTCCACGATCATTCTAATCCCAAATCTGCACCCCTCACAAATTTGGATGGATGGAACAAACCATTTTTCTCTACAAAATACGTGGGATAGTAATTCAATTTACTGCGAAGTGCAAGGACATGGTATTCTGTAGGTTATCCTTACCTATGGAAAAAGGAGCATCAATCAAGGAACTAGGTAGAGTTTTGATAAATCCACATAATATTAGAAGTTTGAGCTACACTTATTGAATCCACCAAACATTTGTAAATTCGTGTGAGACTAAGCTAATTCTCTGGAGGGATATATTTAAAATATTATGTGATGTTCATTTGGCCATGAATTTTAATGATCAACTTCAAGAATCAGGCCAAGTGGAGGGATTCTAGATCTCCTCAAAGATTTTTGCTTCTGCAGACCTTAAGCTCGCAGAATAAGCCGCATTCCTTAGTAATTTTGGGTATGCAATCAGACAAATTAAGTAAATTCAAGTCAAAGAACATGTGGAGGGTGAAGGCAATGCCATATGGTAGTAGATCAATGGTCACTGCGGGAAATGTGTCACCAATTTGCAACTTCCTCAGGAAGATGCATTTTGGAGACCTCGAGTCCACGGAATAAACAAATTTCAATTATGGATTCGGTTCTAGGAAATTTAGTGAAGAAACAAGGCTACGTGACAGTAATTTAATAAGGCAAATAAATTTTAAGTCCACCCAAATAAAGTTTACGTTATGAAAGACGACTTTGACAAGTTTGAAAACACGAATTTATGTGGAGCTATTTCATTGGCCTTCCTTTTGTAATATTAAAAATGTAATGGGCTTAGGCAGATATGACAAGTATAACACTACGAAGAGCATTGATATTTCATATTGGCTCGTTCATTTCAATGGTTATTCAAGAGATAAAAAGGGTCTGACATCATGAAAGGCATGGGGTTTCCCCATTTGATAATGTTTCGTATTGGGAAGAAGAAGATAAAATAAATATTGACATCACAAAGAGCATGGAGATTTCTCATTGTCTCACACTTTGCAATTTTCAGATGAGACTATCAAAGAGTTTGAAAACCCCAGGAAGTGGGATTTTATCGTTGGCTCACACTTTTCAATCATCAAATGAGACTATTAAAGAGTTTTAAAACCCTGGGAAGTGCGATGTTCTCATTGGCTATAAATTTGCACTTTGTTAGAGGAGGGAAATCAAAGGTCTGACACTGCGAATGAATAGGGTGTTGTTTCATTTGAATAAATTTACAAACCCACATAATGCAAAAGGAAAGAAAGGAAAAGAAAGGAAGTAAATCCTGACCCAACGACCCAATGGTTTTACTGACACATGGAAAACTAAAAGAAGTGCACACACAGGTAGAGGTCCATCCCTAAACCAATAAAAAGCTACCACGTGTCACGTTCTTGTACATCCAGGCATACAAATTAAAATGACCATATTTTTTGACTCAGAGCTCCAAATGACACAAAATTTATATCATTTGAAATATCTCCTTTATCCCTTAAATTTGGCATCATAAGAATCATATTTTGGTAGTTTTTAATGGGAGAAAAATGAGGAAACAATATTTGATGCATTAATATGCTATTTTGGTAGTGCTTAATGGGAGAAAAGGAGAAATCACCCAAATTGATTTAAGTATGGAGATCTTTCCTTCTCTTGAAAGTAATGTAATGTGGGGAAATGGACTTGGTAGGGTGCCTATGATGTTTTTAGAGATTTGATGCATGATTGATGGTGGTTAGACCTTGAAAACCATGTTGTAGGAAAAAATAGAGATTTTCATTAATGACAAGATCAAATCTGATCTCTTTCCCTCTTGAATCCCTCTCCTCTATATCCCTCCTCTCTGAAAATATATAAATGTAAGTTCTTGGGAACATTTAAAGGGTTTGTAGGCTCTTTATATGAATTGGGTCGTGAAGTGCAGAGACAAAGAAAAATTGGTTTCATTCTTATTATCAAAGAACATTAATATATTTGTTACAAACTTTGTGATATCGATTTATCTCTTTCATTTGACGTATTTTTCTTGACTTTAAGGCACCAAATGGTTATTTACTTTAAGATCTAGTTTATTGAATTTATATCTAGTTATTCATTTCTATTCACCGCATGATTATATTTTGATCTGCATTCTACTAAAGAGAAAGCATGTTTTCCTTTTCATTCTCTTCTTACTCCTGAAATTACTCCTATATTTCTTCTTGTTTTATGTCTCTACAAGCCTTCCTTTCTAACAAGAACACCTACTAGAATGATATCCCAACCATGAATGGTTAGATTAGTGTGGATATTGTAAATATTATTTGGCATGCTAAAAATATTAGTAATAAACAAGGTTCCTACCCTTTATTTGAGGATGGAATTTTTCCCACATGCTATGGTTGAATCTCATATTTTTTCTTTGACAAAAGATCCAAGCAACAATTTTTGGTAAATCTGTTATAGACCGAACAAGTAAGACTACTCTTGTTATATTATTGACCACTATGTATTTTTATTTTTCTATTGTTTATTTCCAAAATCATTCTCACAAGGAGAGTATAAAAATTGAGGTAGTTAAGCCAAAGTTGAACTTGATACTTTATTTGACCTTCTACAATAATTTATTATTAATCTGATGGAAATCATCTCTCACTACCTCACAATGAACAATATCTCAATATCTTTTGCTACTTAGTGCAAGTTTCTTCGTGCATTGTTTCATAGATTTCTTTTTATATCGCGTGTTTATGTTTATGATGATGTGTTTGATATCCATTCCTTTGTTTTTTTTTCTCTTTATTTTTTTTGTATATGCTTTCTAATCTTATCGGCTCTATAGTCCAATGAATTTCCACTTTAGGGATATGGAGTTCCTCTTTATTCAAAGTAGCAAATAGAGCCCCCAACCAAAGAAAGTTCCTATTCCATTTTTTATTTTATCAAAAAATGGATACCTAATAAAAAAATTCATTATTAACATGTTTAATGAACCATCCTTCATCCATGAATTTTTTTTAAAATACCTCACTTGCTTTCTGAATTAGTTTCTAGTTTCACTATTATTCCAAATTTACACCCATCGTAAATTTTGTTAGATGGGCTTAGCCATTTTTTTCTACAAAATCCATAGGATACTAATTGAGTTTACCTCGGATTGAAAGGACCTAGTGTTCTATGGGTTCTACTGACCTACGGAACAAAGGAACATCGGTGAAGGACATATGTGGGTTTTTGATAAATCCGTGAAATATTAGAAGGTGATGCTACACTTGGTGAATCAATAAAATATTTGGAAACATGTGGGAGACTAAGCTAATTCATTAGTAGGTTATATTTAAAAAGACTGCATGACGTTTAATTAGCCATCAATTTAAAAAATCATCTTCAAATAGTAGGCCACATGGAAAGATTTTGGCTTGTCCTCAAATATTTGGGCTTTGAAAAAAGTCAATCAGGTAGAATAAGCCACATTCCTTAGCATTTCGGGTCCACATCGAGGTAGACTAAGTCAATGTAAATCAAACAACAAATGGTGGCTAAAGGAAATGAAAGATGGTAGCAAATCAATGGTAATGGTGGGACACACATCATAGTTTTGGCACTTTTTCAAGAAGATGTATTCTTCGAACCTAAAATCTACAGAATAAACTGAGTTTAATAATGGATTTGGGTTCATGAAATTCAATGAAAAAAGGGCAAAGTGGTGTAAATTTTATAAGGCCACAAGCTTCTAAGACCACATGAAGAACAATTTATGCCACGAAATATAACTCTAACAAGTTTGATAACGCGAAGCTACATGGAGCTATTTCATTGGCCCTCCTTTCATAGTCATAAAAATGTGATGGAATAAGGAAGGTCTGATAATTCTAACACTACAAATAGTGTGGAACTTTCCTATTGGCTCGTTCTTCGTAGTGGTAATTCAAGAGCTAAGAAGGGTATGATATCATGAAAGTCATAATGCTTTTCCATTTTCTAATGTTTCGCAGTGGGAAGAATAAGATAAGAGAGAGAGTAACATTGCGTAGAGCGTGGAGATTTCTTATTGGCACACACTTGGTAATTGTCATATGAGGCTATCAAAGATTCTAAAAAACCGAGGTATTTGGGATGTTCTCAATGGTTGGAACTTTATACTCAATTAGAGGAGGAAAATCAAAGGTCTGATACTGCGAAGGA
Source organism: Taxus chinensis (assembly GCA_019776745.2). NCBI lineage: Eukaryota > Viridiplantae > Streptophyta > Pinopsida > Cupressales > Taxaceae > Taxus > Taxus chinensis. Next base: position 704,022,978 of record CM034150.1, on the reverse strand, counting down.
ACATGGTGTTGTTTCATTGGCCTGAATTCATAAAGCCATAGAAAAAAAGGAGAAAAATGAAAAGAAAGCAAGTAAAGCTCGATCCCAAAATCTAATGGGTGACCAACACATGGAAAAATAAAACAAGTGCACACGTAGGCAAAGGATGATCCCTAAACCAATAAAAATCTTCCATGTGTCACATTTATGTGCATCTTGACATGAAAATATTTAAATGGCTATATATTTTCACTCATATCTCCAAATCATTTAAATTTATATCATTGTAAATATCTCCTTGAGAACTTCAATTAGGCATCATTAGAATAATATTTTGGTAGTGTTTAGTGGGAGGAAAAGAAGAATAATAGTTAAATTCATTAATATGTGGTTGTAGATGTCTCAACCACCTGAATTCGTGAATTATGGGGCTCTTTGATTTTGTTGCAAGTAATGTAACGTGGGGAAATTGCCTTTGCAAGGTTCCCATGATGTTCTAAATCATTTTATGCATGATTGATAGCAGTTAAAACTTGAGAGTTGTGCTATAAAGAAATATAGAGATTTTCATTAATGGAAAGATCAAATCTGATCACTTTCCCTGTTGGTTCCCTCTCCTCTCTAAAATATATAAATGTAAGTGTAAGTTCTTTGTATGAATTGTATCCTTAATTACAAAGACGAAAAAAATGTTTTTTCTTTTTGGTTATCAAAGAACATTAAAGATATTTTTTGTCGAGTTTTTGTTTTGGATTTATCTTTTTCATTTTAATGTAGCCAAATTCTAACCAAACTTGATCTACCGGAAATAATATGATCTCCAAATAAAATACATCTCCTTCTTAATTATTGATTGATGAATTACAATTTTTCCTAAATAGGAAAACAACTCCCAACTCTATTTTCCAAATAAACTCTAACTAACTGTGAATAAATCTACTCTACGTGGTGGAAATTACTATATTTAGAAGTTTACTACAACCCACTATTCTTAGTAAGTTTGAATGCTTATTCCTACGGGCACAAAAATTGTCATGCATCTTCTACATCCATAAATTAGAGGAACCACCAACTTTCTAACTCATAATGCAACTAATAGACTAAAATTAACTAATGCCAAAAAAAAGGAAAAAACCGAACCATAACTTAAATTCTAATTTTTGGCATCAAAATAGAAGATTTAGGGACAAAAAATGTGCCGAAAACCTTCCCCAACTAGTGGGGCTGATTTCCGCTGCATTTTTCTCATCGAAACATGTGGTTTCAAAAAAGCAACGAACTCAAATAGACACCCAGAGCTCAAGTTATGACCTTGTCAAGTTCCTACTAATTTTGGCTCATCATTCTCTCCTGCTTGAAAAAAACTCAGCTCCTGAAAGTTGTCTTCTTCAAAATCCTTCCATTTATTTACATCCAACTTCTTAATCTCCCACTCTGTGACCCAAGTATTTTCCTCTTGCTCCAGTCCTTTCCAATGAACCAAATATTTGTTGTATTTTCCATGTCGCATATCCATTGTTTTCTTATCTAGAATCTGATCCACTTGTTCTTTCTTCTTTACTAGAACTTGTTGCGTCCAATCTATTACTTCATCAATAACATCCCCTTCTGCACCATGAAAATAATACAAATCTGAAACATTAAACACTAGAGAAATATCAAAATTCACTCCTCATAAGCATTATCATTTTTTTTTTCATGATTTTTTAGGGACCAATATTCTTGTCCTTCATCTTGTTATAGGTGCCTTTTGGAAACCTTTCCTTCCATAGATAAACCATAGAAAAATCACCAACTATAAATACCTTTCTCTATCTATGAACATCTGTTATTTCCTTATAATTATCATTACTATTTTATAGCTTCTTGCACACTAATTCCTACAATTGTTGTATATATTCGGAAAATGCTTCTGCATCATCACTGACTCTGCCATCAACTAATATCTGTACCAAATCTAACACCCCATTTGGATTACTACCATAAATAATTGAAAATGGAGACTTTCTTATGGATTTGTTTATGGATCTATTATATGCAAACTCATCTTGTGGTAATGCTAAGTCCCATTATTTTGTCTTTTCCCCAACGATGCACCTTAACAGGATTCCCAAACTCTGATGTACCACCTCTATTTTCCCATCAGTCTGAGGATGATAGGAACTGTTGAACTGTAATTAAGTTCCTAATTTCTTCCATAAAGTCTGCCATAAGTGACTTGAGAACCTTTTGTCCCTCTCGGAAGTAATGGTTTTTGGAACACCATGCAAATGAACAACTTCTCTTAAAAAAAATATGCTATGCCTGTCGCATCACTTGTTTTCTTGCAGGTAATAAAATGAACCATCTTAGAAAATCTATCAACAACCACAAAAATTGAATCATTACCTCATTTTGTTTTTGGTAATCCCAAAACAAAATCCATACTCAAATATGTCCACGACCTTTTAGGAATAGGCAGTGGCATATACAACCCTATACTCTGTGCATGGCCTTTCGAGACTTGACAAATTTGACACCTCTCCACATATCTTACCACATCTCTTTTCAGCTTTGGCCAATAGTATTTCTCTACTACCAAGGATACCATCTTATATTTACCAAAATGCCTAGTCAATCCTCTGTTATGCAACTCTTTTACTATTTTCTCTCTCATAGACCCAACTGGAATACATAGTTTGCATCCCTTGAATAGATAGCCATCCTATAAAATGTACTCATCTAGGAAATCTCATGCATTGTCTGACAATGGATGATTTAACCTCTTAACAATATCATAAGAATACAAACCCTTTATTGCTTCAAAACCCACCACCTCATTTTCCATAGTGGTCAACAAAGTCACACGCCTACTCAATGCATCTACAACTTGATTTTGTTCTCATGATTTATGTTTTAGAGAAAAAGTATAACCCTACAAAAATGATACCCACTTTACATGCCTACTATTCAACTTATTTTGTGTATTCACATACTTCAGGGATATGTGGTCTGTAAATAACACAAACTCCTTAGGCACTAAGTAATGCCTATAATGCCTTAATGCTTGTACAATTTCATAAAATTCCACATCATAAGTAGAGTAGTACTTTCTTACCTCATTTAGTTTCTCACTAAAGAAATCTACTGGCTTTCCACCTTGACTTAAAACAACACCAATACCCACATGCGAGGCATCACAATCAACCTCAAACACTTTATCAAAATATGGTAGTGCCAAAATGGGTGCCTCTTTCACCTTCTTCTTCAAGAACTAAAAACTATCCTTAGCTGCCTTTGTCCACAAAAACTTCCTTCCTTTTGTACAATATGTTATGTGTGCTTCAATACTGCTGAAATTTTTAATAAACTTTATGTAAAATGTTTTTAGACCATGAAATCTTATTACCTCTGTTATACTCGACGGAGTACGCCATTTGATAATTGCCTTTATCTTTTTTGAGTCCATTTGTACCCTATTTACTGAAATAATAAAGCCCAAGAATACAAAACTCTCTTGCATAAATGTGCACTTCTTCATATTTGTATATAGTGTCTCTTTCCTTAACACTTTGAATATCACCCTTAGATGCCCCAAATGTTCTTCCTTATTTTTACTAAAGATCAAGATATCATCAAAATAAACCATAGAAAACTTACCATTATACTCCCACAACATGGTGTTCATCAGTCTCATAAAAGTAATAGGTGCATTGGATAACCCGAATGGTATCACCAACCACTCATATAATCCATTTCATATCTTGAATGTTGTTTTCCACTCATCTCCTTCTCTGATTCGAATCCAATGGTAAGAACTTCAAAGATCAATCTTGGTGAAATACCATGATCCAGTAAGCACATCCTCATCGAAACATGTGGTTTGAAAAAAACGGACTCAAACAGACACCTGGAGCTCAAGTTATGACCTTTTCAAGTTCCTGATAATTTTGGTGCATCACATTTGAGGTATGTTCTTGAGTTCAATGCACCAAATGGTTCATTTATTTAAGATCTAGTTTATTGAATCTGTAGCCAACTATTACTATCTATTTGTGTGTGATTATATTTTTATTTGCATTTTTCGTAAGAGAAAACAAATTCCATTCTCATCTCTTCTTACTCATTCTTAAATTCATCCTCTATTTCTTCTTATTCTTCTCTCTCTACATGACTTCCTTTCAAATAAAAAAATCTACCCAGATCAGATCCCAAGCATGAATGGTTAGATTAGTATGTATATTATAGATAGTCTTGGGCATGATTTAGATTAGTAATAAACAGGGTGCCTCCCCTTTATTTAAAGAGGGAATTTTTCCCACATGTTGTCGTTTAAACTCATATTTTTTATTTGAAAAAATATACAACCAAAACTTCTTAACATCTATTTCATAAACCAACAATAAGAATCCTATGTCATTTCACATTTTTTATTGTATGAAATAATTTACAGAATAACATAATGCTTATCAGTATGTTTACAATATAAAATAAGGAATATAATAACATAAAATCACCCACCTAGATGTGTGATTGCAAAAATACACCCTGAATACCCTACCATTGAGGAAAATTGAAACATTTTTCAACATTTGATTCGTTGTGATCATGAAAAAATTATTAAGAACTACGAGAATTCGAAATATTTTTTTGTAGATTGATCCAATCTCCAATTTTAGGTTATAGACAAACTATTGCCAGGTCTATCACATTACAAGAAATTTCCCATAATTTTTTTACTTTTTTTTTCTCTAAGGGGATATTAAAATACATAATTCAACCTATGGTCCAAGAAAGATCAGTATGGTTGGGTAGTAATGGGATTCCTCTAGTATAATATAATTTTTCACCTACATGTGGAAAATATTGGTTTGGTGTCGATCATAAAATATTTCCCTTAACACCTTAACAACGACAAAATTTGAATCTTTTTAACTATTATATTTTTTGAATATAAGAAAAATGTCAAGATCTAGGAGAAATAAAGAGAGGATTAGGTGAATTGACCTAATGCCTAACTTTAGGTTTAGATGATACATTCCATAGTGTGACCTATTTTCATAACTTTCCTAACAAAGTAGGACTATTATTTACTTTTAGGGATCCTAAGAGACATCGCTCGAGTAATGTATTTAAGAGGGACTGAGATAGTTTGGAAGCCAAATGATGATTATGATAGTATCCACCAACCCACTCAAACATATGGGCATTACCAAAGAGCTAATTTGGACCAATTTGATCCCTACAAAGTTAATTTATATGAGTATAAAATATGTTACTAGCCCTAATTATCCCCAATAACATTCTACATTTAAATTTGTGTTGATTGGTTCAATAAGATAGGTAATTTGACCTATTTAAGTTCTAGTACCATAACTAAGATGATGTGATATGATTTTGAGATCAATTGGACTTAGTAATATCATGAAAATTTAAAAATGGTTACTATATGATGGGATTTGGGGGTTTATAGGACCTAATTCCATCGGTAGTTAAAACAAGTATTGAGATGGTTTGATCCGAGATGTCGTTTGGGTTTTTATATACAATATGATTTGGGATTCAATCGACTACATTGCATCATTACATGTGCAAATTAGTCATATTTTTCAAATAGAGAGATAATTTAGGCCAATTTGAGACATTAATCATATTTATCAGTATTTAATGCGATTTTTGATTTATTTTAACAATAATTATATCATACACTATATAGTTAGTTGCTAGGATCAAAAAGAGATGAAATATTAGTTAATTTCGTCAATGTGAAGATAATTAAAACTTTATAATGTGATTTGTTTCTTAATATATCTAATTAAAATTATAAATAAACTAATCAATGAATTGACATGAAAGAGGAAATTTTTGATGGAGGAACATCACTAGAAAATTTTATATATTTTATAAATTTTACAATTTTATCTTAATATGGTCACACACAAGGATTCTAAGTGAGAAAATAAATAATTAAAATTAAAATTCACAACTTGGATGATAGAAATAAGTCCATACGGCTTATGTACATGCTTTGTGTAATAATTCAATTGCAAAATACATGTTAATTTCATAAGGTTAAGATAACAATGTGTTCACAAATTTTTGATGGAAAGGTGGAGGTTTTTTTAATGTGGTACTTTTTCAATGTTTTAAGTTGCATGGTATAGTCATATGGGTTATTTACACATCCTATATTAGTGGCTAACTTAAACATAATAATAATGCACAAATACATGAGTTACTGACAAAAATATGTTAGAGGTGTGAAAAATGGTCTTGAACAGAAACTAACTACGTATACGTGTCACAAAAAAAAAAAAAAATTCATCATTCAAGACCATATGAAAATTTATGTTTTAGATCTCTAACATGATCCCAAGGATTGTTTATCCTCAACCATAAGATCTAAAAAATGTAGGATGTCATTCCAAAAGATAATTTAAATAGAAAAAAATGGAATTTTAAAGAGAAAAATCCAACAACTTGAGGAGTTAATCGATGTTTAAAATAACCTATAAATAATGTTTATGTCATCTAAAAAATGCACGTGAAAACTAGTTATTAAGCTAGCGAAATTATTTGTGTATTTTATGATCAAAATGTGCACCATGAAATAATAAACTTAAAAATAATCTTTATAAAATAACTTTTTATAAAATATGAATTCCCGTGATAATAAAATGTAAAACACTTCCGCAAATGACATTAATGGATCACTATGGTGACTTCCTTTTGGTAATGCTTTTATTAACACAAAACAACTAAATTTGGGAATTAAAAATCAACTTCCAAAACATGTTAAAATCAAAATAGATACACTAAGAATATAAAATAACTCCTAATCTAATAATATAATTTTATATTTAACTCAGCAACAAGCTCATGTAACCCTTTGAAAAATCCATAGAAGAATCGTTTCTAAGAATCTAATTATGCAGGCTAGGCATGTTTTGAAAGATAAATATAAATCTCTTTTTCAATTGACATAAAATTCCATAAAATATAGATATGGTTATAAAATTAATCTATTTAAACTTATTCTAACTTATAAAGTGTTTCCCATATATTTGGGAATGACTACACAAGATTTTTGTACTTCTCCTATGTCTGACAGTTGACAACCTAGCATTAGCTTTTTAAGTTTTCTTTAAAAATTCACTAAAAATAATTTATTTGGTCCTAATATAATAAAAAACATATAAACGAAATAAATTATTTTTAAAACATCCTAAAATTATATTTTAACACTAATTATTAAAATGTATATTATCTAAATTTTGCAGAATTTGAAATGCCTAGATTCGTATCATTTCCCAGCATTCAAGTTTTTGATGGAAAGGGAAAAAATTCCCATCATCTACATAATTATTCAATATCTATGATTAAGAAATCTATTTGAGTTTATATCATCTAAAGGTATTCAATTCTATCTAGTTATTTTTTCTCTGCTTGTAATTGGAGTATTTGTAGCCTTAGAATATTAGTGATTGAACTTCAACTACACCTCTTCAACTTACTTTTCTTAAAAAATAAATACTTCCTCTATCTTTTCTATGACCTCCATATCACAAAATTAATTCATAATTCCATGATCACTCATTTCAAATTAATATGTTTTAGCTCCTTGAATATATGCAACATCTCCATAGAGTTACCATTGAATATCAAAAATAATATTAAATATTAAAAATGAATGATTTTATATAAAGAGTTAGCTCATTTTTACTTTTTACAAATCCTTATTCTAAAAGAATTGTCAATTCATTAGTAACAATCTCTTATATATTTCATTATACCAAAAAGAGACTACTTCAACCTGTATACCAAAAATTATTCACACTTTATTTTAAGACATTATGGTTGTTCCACATGCACTTATTCTTCAATCATTCCATTTAGGAATACACTCTTTACATCCATTTTATTTATTTTCCAACCTTTACAAGAAGAAACTAAAATAATTAGTATTATAGTATATTTCCTTAAAACAATAGGATAAGTCTCCATATAATCAACACCAAACGTTTGTACAAATCCTTTTGCAAAGAGTATAGCTTTTAGCTTATCAATTGTACCATAACTATTTACTTTGGTCTGGTTGACCAATCAGCTAAATATGACATCCTTATCAACTACAGGATGAGTAATTTTCCATGTATCATTCTTCTTAATGGAATATATCTCAAATTTCATAGCATTAACCCACTATTTACTAATAATATCTTCTTCAAATCATCAAGGTTCACTAACCATATAAGATAATTCAAAAACAGTATTGTCATCATATGCATCCTAAAATAAATTACCTTGTTGAGATTGAATCCTTGTAATCATACTCACATAATTCTAATCCAGAATTTTATTTTATTTATGTGGATTCATAAATTGATTTTGCTTACTTGGATTTGTTGCAAATGGATGACTATTCTATTATAAAGAGGAAATATTGTTTCACGAAACATTTAAAACCTATATATGAATCTATAAATCCTAAATAAAATTTTCACTGACATTCCCCCTTACTAATGAACCTCTTAGAAATGTTTTCAATATCATCACATATATAGTTCTAAGAAAAATTCAATCCCAAACACTTATTGAAATTTTACTACTAGGATTATACAACTTGTATGCTTTGATTTCATCAAAATAAAAAAATACGATCTATTTCCCTCTTTTTATCTCAAGAATTAATAAAAACTAAATAACCATATACCTTTAAATGAGATACATCTAGGTCTAAACCATACCAAGCCTCATAAGATATCTTATTTTTTAATGTAATTATGGGACTCCTGTTATTTAGAAAAAACCATCTTTCCATGCACTTAGTTTACAACATATTCCTTTCTTATTCAAACATGGACCTATTATTTCTTTCAACCAAGTAGTTCTATCATGTTGTGTAAGGAGATGTTGATTCCCTCTTTATTCCTTATGAAGAACAATAATCCTCAAATTCATTACAAAAAAAATCTCAATGTCTATTTATTCTTATGGTTTTGATGGAATTTCAAATTTATTTTTCAACCAAATAGTTCAATTTATAAATATTGAAAATTTTCCTCTCTTTTATTTTAACAGAAAAATTTGCATAAACCATGTAGCATCATCAAAGAAGGAAATGAAATACACATTCTTACCAATACTTCAACAACATATTCATCCCCACAAATATGAATAGATTAATTCCAAATGTTTTCTTACTCTCAATTTCATGATAGGGAAGTACTTACTATTATGTTTCCTAATAATAAGTGACTTTCATTCAACATCCCTCTTTGAATGTATCTTGGGAAGACGTCTAAACATATCCTTTGTGCTAATGGTATGCAAACTTTTCAAACTGATATAACCATATCTTGAATGCTAAATGTTAACATTCTCAATGATAAAGAGATACGTACCTACATTAATAAAATTTATCCTCAGCGGAAACATCCTATGTTTTCCATGTAGGATTTTCCAATAAATCTTTTTACATATTTCTTATCAAATTTTTTTTTAAAAATCCATCTTTAATAGGTGTATTAATATCCTTTGTATACTAATTTTCCAACAATGATCAACTTGTGATCCAAACTTGGAAAAAATACACATCATTAACTTTACCATTCCATTTAGTTAATGTTATTTGCATACTGTGTTTCCTTCAATTTGAATTTATTTTCCATCCCCAAAATGTACTTGACATTTGAAGAAATTTCATGTAGCATTCTAAAACCCTCTTTCTAACTTGTCATTTGATTTGAGAAACCTACATATAAAAACAACACATTCTTTGAATTCTATTTTATCACATTCCATTTGATAAAATAATTTGAGTCATGTATATCATCTCATTTTTTCATCTTCAATTTCATTCTTCCTACCTTCTTTATTATCTTCAATATTTTCTACCAATTTCCTACAATTTATTTAAAAGTTTGAATGTTTTTTACAATAATAAAAAAATATAGGATTTATTACACTTCCTTAGAAATCTTTCTTCTTATTTACCATTTTAATTAGATTTATTTTAAATTTTTAGAGTATTTTATTTTTTCCTTTAAAACTTTACACTTGGTTTCAAGTACATATTCCGCATTTCCACCGTATAGTGTAATCTTATGCTTATGAGACCAAATAGAACATTATAATTCATCAAAACTTATAGTGTTCATTCCCTCACACTCTTTAAGTCTGGTCACAATATGAAGTCATCTTTGTGTACAAGATCTCAAAGTCCTTATAACAATAATATTATCTACAATGTTTTCTCCATAAACTCTCATTCTCTAAACCATATCATTTACCCTTGTGTGAAAATCTCCTTAACTTTCATGTTCTCACATTCTTTAATTTTTAAAATTAAATTTGAGTGTTTGTATTTTTAATTTTTTTACCTCGACAATGATTTGATATGAATTCCAAAATATATGTCATACTTTTTATAATTTTTGTATCCAACAATTCTTAGGTAGATACTATGATCTATAGCACTTTGAAGATAGAAAAAGGCTTCAAAAACTTCCTTCTCTTCATCATTAATAATTTTCTTTTGATCATGAGAGAGAAAATTTTAATCAAAATTTGGTTGATACACAATGAGAATATTGTCAAAAATCCCCTTTGAAACAAGAATTATCTTCAACTAATCCCTCCAATACTCAAAGTTGTCTTCTTTGAAAATATAGATATTCATAGAAGAATATGAAATGGAAACCATTTCTTGTAATTTTCCTTAGTCTAATACCGAATGAAAGGGATGGCAATGAAAATTTAAGGAGAAAAAATGAACAAGTGGAGGTGTTGATTAACCTCTAAAATAAAGAAAAATTAAGCTTTATATCTTTCAGACAAGTCCTAGGAAAACTGTTATGTAAGCTATTGTAATTGTTTGTGTACATAATGATAAAATTGTTCTCTTTATGTAACTATGAACTTAAAAATAAGATCATTAATTTTAATAGTTAATAAATATGAATACTTAAATTTTTTTTAAAAATGTAAAACACTTGTGAAAATTTCGATAATGGAGCACTATTGAACCTTTGTTTTAGTTATGCTTTTACTAACACAATTTTTTTTAGGAGTCACAACTCAAATTGAAAACTAATTTAATATAATAATAAAACAACTAATAATAGAAAAACACTCCTAAAATATTTTTTCATATAACTTAAAAATAGGGTCATGCAACCTATGGAAAAAGTCAACATGTAAGAAACATTTTTGTGAATAGAAATATGCAAGCTAGGTATGTTTTTGAAGATAAATATAGCTCTAGATTTAGATATCCTATTCAATTAGACATATTTATCAAATTTACAACAACCTTTAGATTCATTCAATCTCAATACTCAATTTGATTTCTTGTTTACTAGCCTAGATTAGTTCTCACAAGGAAAAATCTTGACTACAAATACCTTTCACTAGCTTATTTTGTTTTAGCTCCAAATTAGACAATTCTTGACATCTTTCCTTCGTGACTCAAATTTTTTGTAACTTGTTCCATGGAATCAAACCAAGGTGAAAAATAGTATCAAAGTGATTAGAAATAATAATCTATTCTCAGCTTCCTTAATTAGCTCAAAAATTGCTCTTAGTAGGTTCTTGAAACTATGCTCTTGCATGCATCATGATTAGGGGGTTTCACACATATGCCAAACAAAGTGGAAGAATTTCTAAACACCCTTTAAGATTTTTATGGTGTTCCTAAATTTTGATCATCCAAATCTTTGGTCTTCTCCGTCAAAACCCAGTTCGGCTTGCCTAATCTAATGTATTCTTCTAGCCCTCTTCCCGAGCTCTGTAAGGGATTATATTTAATTTTCTATGGTTTCAAAATCAAACCAAACCTTTTTAGGCACCCATTTCTATGTTTTAACTAGGTTTCAACTTTTAAGCTTGAACTCAACACCTAACTCCTACTCACTTTGTAAATTCTCTTCCTCAACTACGTCTTGACTGTGATTTTTGTCGTAGTCCTAGAATGTCAACAATATTTCAAGTTGTAACCAATATAATCCAAAAATTCTTTCGTATTATCTTTAGATAATTTTTTTTGGTTCATTATTTCAAGTTTGGGGTAAATATTCCCTATTTCAAGGTTTCAAATATCAAACCCTTGTTGAGTGTGTAACACCCACTAAAAACACCAGCACAAGACCCAAGAACAACATAGGTTTAGTTAGAAAAATTAAGGAATAATTATTTTTTGAAATGCACGCCCACAAAATTTTTCCAAAATGATAGCTTCCACATTAAATTCTCTAAGGTGATGATTCTGATAAAATAATATTCCATGATAACACAATATTTTTAAATCTACATTAAACTTTTAATACATTGATTTGACTAAGCTTGTTTAGTCTCCCTAAGGATTATTTAAATAATAAATCTATTCCTACTAAAGTTGAATATTTCCCCATGGGGTGTCATGGGTAAAATTTTCAAATGAAATTAAATCCCAAGGATATTTAATTTCTATAATGTTGAAACACTATCAAGGTCCCTCATTAAAAGTTGAGATAGGATAATGAACACATCCCTACCCCTATAAAGTAACTCCTTAAAAAGTCAACTCATGTTTTAAAATTAATACATTTAAATTAAATTGGGTAATTTCCAGTCACCCACTGTCCACCTACTTTTTGTAGGGATGTGTAACGCCTCCTAAAACAACCCACTTGAGACTCAAGAACAACATAGGATTAGTTCGAAAAATTATGGGATAATTTTTTTTTGTATAAAAGTGTCTGCTACCAGGTTACAAAAAAAAGTTGCCACAAGAAAGGTTTAGAGGCCAAATAAAAATATTAGCTCATATTTTTCCCATTACAACAATTATTAAATTTACAGGGTCAAAACTTAGGGTTAGAATAATCATTAGGATTAAGAGGGCATTTTATCACTCTCCCACCCTCTGACAGGATTAAGAGATTCAACCTAATTTTTCTCAAAATTAGCACACTTGAAACCTAATATAAACATTTCCATTAGATAGGAAATTTTATCACCTTTCCTATGATATAAAGAAGTCCTCCTAACTCATTGTATTTCAAAAGTTATGGGTCGACGGACCTTGGGAGGAAAATTTTCCCAACGCGGGCTAGTGGGCCTAGGGGAGAACATTTTCTCCATGGGTGGGTCTGTGAGCTGTGGGGAGAAATTTTTCCTAGAGGAGGAGTTAGGTTGGTAGGGCTATGGACAAAATATCATCCCAGATGCAGGCCGGTACAGCCGTGAGAGACATTTTGGAAATTTTCCCGCTTGAGGGCGAAAAGTCACCTTTGCACCCACACGCTCGTAAGTCCACAAGTCTGTAAGGGAGATGTGGTGCCTCCTAAGCTAACACAGGGAAAGAGGGGTGGAGGGGATAAAATAATTTTAACTCCCATAAGGGAAAAAAGGGTAAAATTCACCCACACCCTTGTCAATGTCTCGCGATGCCACTTGGCAGATATTGATTGGGGGCGGGCCGACGGGGCCGCAAAGGAAACTAGGAAAAGTTTCCAAATTTTGATTTCACAAGCACCAATGTTAAAAGGGATTCCACACCTCTGAAAAAGTGTTGTTAAGCCATGTGGAAGCACCTGATTGGTTGTGGGCCTACGAGGACGAGCGGGAAATGTAGAATTTTTTCCCAATTTTTTTTTTTTTGAACTTAGATTATTTTGATCAACAAGAATGTTTGCAGGTCAGCGGAGCGGTAGGGAACTTCATGCCTTAATATTTTTTGGGAAAAAATCACAAAAAAGAAGCATTTAGCTTATGCGTCCACCCAAGAATATTTTATTAATTAAATTTGACAATTAGAAAATTTTTGAAGCCAAAATGAAGTGGAACTTTAGAAGGCCATAAATTTCAATTGGGAGCTTTGTTTTTAAAAAATGAGGACTTTTTGGAAATATCTCAAAGTTCTCTTTCTACAAGAATCTTAAGATTTAAATTTTGATGAAGTTTGAGGGGTTAATTTTAAAGAAAAAGTCTTTTTATCACTTAAAACGTGAACCCAACTGTTCAACTTATAAAATTTGTCCAAATTTGCCATAATTCCTTATCAACATGCCAAACAGGCATGAAGGAATTTTCTTGGAAGATTTTAGGATAGATTACAAGGGTTAAGTTGTTTGGTTGATTTTACATTTCAAAAATTTCCAAATTTGACAACAACGACTATGAAAATGTTTGAGCCCAATTTGAATGGTTACATGGAAATTCCTTAAGTATTTTTGTTTGCTTGGGATCATTTTTATCGCACAAGTTCCATTGTTATTTCAATTTATCTTTTGAATGTTGCAAGGTCACTCTATACTTTTTGATAAAATTTTGCAAGTATACAGTGAAATAAAGGATGGATTTTTTACTTGATCTTAAACAGATCCAGGTCTCCTTTACAAACTTGATATATGAAATTTATTCCCAATCCAATCTAAAATATGAAGTTAGTTTTTTTATTTTTCAGTTCAAGTATTCAAAAGCCAACGTACAGTTCTGATTTCTAAATCATGAATTTCAAAAGAACATAGCAGTATAACATTTCTTCATGCGTATTTACTTTTCAATTTTCCAACCAGAGATTTTATACTATATTTCAAACGTATATTTCCAATGAAAACAAAATCATTTGAGCAAGCTACACAACTTCCGTTAATTCAAATGAATCTTTTACGACTTCTTTCCCATTTATTTTCAGAATATAACATAGAGAATATATATCTTTCTTTTCTGGTCATAGAACTAAATACAAGATATATTCTTCCATAATCACAACTACTTTCATAACTAAAATAGAGTATCCTTTCCATCACAGATAATATACAATGTCATCCACTTCAAAGTGGGAAAAGGTTACAATAAGAAATAATCTCAACAAGGACTCTCAAATTTGTCTTTTTTCTCTACTCCAGTACAGCAACATGAAGATCCTCCATTTTCTAGTTTGATCACAACAAAATCAGGGAGAAAGGAAATGCTCTCCACCCAACCAAGACATCCAATGAAAAGGAGAAGCCATCTTCTTCATTGGCCCCCAAGCCCCAACCATAACGCAATAAGAAATGTGTTTCAACTCATGACAACAATAAGCTCACAACACACATACAAATTCATATTTAAAACAAATTATAGAACAAAAATTCAGATTACAACCTCAGATAAAAGACAACAAACAACACTCAGGCTTCCTCATGCAAGCCAAAGGAGCAAGAAACTATGGGGGATGCTGTTTATGCCTCCCAAGGGGAAATGGGTATCACCACTTGAGAAAAAACTGCCAAAACATATCATTTCAAAACCTTGACATGCCCTTATGCCTCCCACAAGTACCCCTTATTCCTCCAATTTCCTTATGCCTCCCCAACCTCTTATGGAACCCCATAACGAGTAAATAAATGCAAGCTATTTATTTTGCAAGGTGGAACCCAAATCCCAACTCCCTCCACACTTATACCTCCCCATAAGACTTATGTCTCCCCACAAAAAATCCCCAAAGTCTTCTCTTACACCTTTCCTAGGCCATCTACCCAACCAACCAATGAATAAAACAACGCATTCACACAATCAACCATTCACATAAGCATACAAATGAAAGAAGAGCATAACAAGAGCCAAGCTCTTACCTTTCCATGATGGAGTTGTTCCAAGTTCAAAAACAAGCAAGATTTATTCTAATGCAAGCAATCCAAAAATATCCTCTAAGCATAAGCATTCAACAATCTTCAAATCCCTCCAAAGCAAGAGCTCTCAAAAAGCAAAATAATTCACCCAAGAATGAAGCATTCCAAGGTGAAGTAACCCAAAAACAAGCATGGGAATTTGAATATATAGAAGAGGGAAGAGAAGAGGATGAGGTGGATCCATGTAGAATGCCACATCACACATCTTCAACTTCATTCTCCAAGGCATATTAAATAGGTGGGTGAATAATATGAGAGATTACTTACACACTCCAAAACAAGCCCACACTCAAAAGGACTTAAATTAAAACATGTAAGAAAAGTGAAATTAAAATTTACAACTTGACTTACAAAAATGCATAATGAGAGTGTAAATTCAACTCTCGAACCATAGGTATGGTTGGTAAATAAATTTAAGAGGTATGGGAAAAGTTTAACTTTTCCCACAAGCCTCCAAAATCAGCCTCCAAGGACAAATTTGATCTTTCCAAGAAGGTGGAGTGTTTCATACTCTAAAATCAACTTACACATCTCTTACAACACTTAAACCAAGACCAACAACTCTATTAATTACATTCTCAAATCACAATTTAATTAAATAATGAAAAGGGAAAACACATCACTTATAAAACACATACAACATTAACAAAATAGACCAAATAAAAGAAAAGCATAAAGTCCCTTGGTCACATTCGAAGGTGATTCTCCCCATGGGAATCCCTAAAAAAATCCAACACACACAAACAAATACAAGTTGCCATGGTGACCTTGTTGAATTCATCTAGAATTCTAATGTGGTTGGTCTCCAACCCCCTAATGTTTGTTGTGATATTTTTAACCTGCAAAATACAAATACCTCCTTCGGCCTCATGGCCACATCCGAACATCCAAAATGAATATAAATATAATTCCAAAACCATATATACATATGAATCACAACATCATCAAGGAAAACAACAATATCATTTGAAGTTTTATCAACAACTATATGATCATCAAATTAATTCCACTTTCTAGGTCTACTCAAAATATCCAAATATCACATGTCTAAACCACATCTATAATATAACCATGTCAAACAGTATATCAACATCAATATATAAAAAGTTTCCAATAATCATCATGCACAACATATGAATCAAAGTCCACAATAAACCATGATCTAACATCTAACATCATACTAAATAAAACTATAACAATGTCCATAATATAGTCAGCAGTATCAGGATCAATATCACAAGGTGTCGAAGGGAAGCGGGCACTACATCCCCCTCCCCTTAGACTTGACTTCCTCTTTGAAGTCACTAGAACAAATTTGGGAAATGAAACTCGTAGCAATGTAGCATCCTCACATGTAGCTGCAGTTTCATCATATTTGTCCCACTGCACCCAACCTCATCAATCTCTCTACCTCGAAGGCCCAAGGTCCTACAATCTATAATGCGAATGGGTTCCACCATCACCTTCCCCTGATCTTGCACCTACAATGATGTCCAATCTAGCACATGAGAAGGATCTACAACATATCTCCTAAGAAATGAAACATGAAACATATAATGGATCCAAGACAAGCTAGGTGGCAATGCTAGATGGTAGGCCAAAGGGTCGATATGCTCCAAGATCTCAAAAGGACCAATGAATCTAAGAGCTAACTTAGAACATTTTCCATAATGGATAGGGCTCTTGTGTGGCCTGACACAAAGGAAAACCTTCATGCCCACATCAAAACTACAATCGGTCCTATGCTGATCCACGTACTTCTTCTGCCTATTTTGTGCCTACTGCAGCCTCTATCTGATCATAACCACCTGCTGCTCCATGTCCTGCAATAAAGCTAGTCCTAGAGAAATCGTGTCCTCTAACCTGTCCCAACTAAGGGGTGTCTTGCACTCTCTACCATACAAATCCTAAAAAGGAGCCATGCCTATAGAACTTTGAAAACTATTATTGTAGGAAAACTCCACCAAGTACAGGTACTCCTCCCATTTGGAATGTTGGTCCATAACGTACATCCTAAGCATGTCCTCCAAGATCTGATTCACCCACTCGGTCTGGTAATCTGTCTCAGGGTGATATGTTGTGCTGAAGTTGATCCTCGTACCAAGGGCATACTGCATGGTGGTCCAAAAATGGAAAGTATATAAAGGATCACAGTCACAAATGATCTTCTACGGAATCCCATGTAACCTGAAAATCTCATCAAGATATACCCATGCCACTACACTAGTTGTATAAGTGGTCTTTACCAGAGAAAAATGAGCCACTTTTGTCAATTTATCCACTGTGACCATGATGGCGTCATGATGGTATCTCGACATCGGTAGCCCAACAATGAAGTCCATGGAAATGGTGTCCCACTTCTGTTCCGGTATAGCATGAGGATAGAGAAGGCCAACTGGATGCTGATGCTTGACCTTCACTTTCTGGCACTCTAAACAACATGACACAAACTAAGCCATGTCTCTACAAAATCCCCTCCAGATAAAATAATGTCTTAAGGTGGCATGCATCTTCTTCACCCTAGGATGGGCTGAATAGGGTGCACAATGTGCCTCTACCAGGATGTCTTGCCTCAAGCCTCCATCTCTAGGAACATAAATCTGACCTCAGTTCCTAAGAAGGCCATCTACCTCTAAAGAAAAACCATCAAACTTCCCCTCAAGGGGTCTCTGAGACTCGATCTCTTATCTGACTGTAATGTTGAAGATGTCATGAGGAAGCTACTGTAGAATCCTACTCTGCAAATATGTGCTCACTGAGGTGGCCATAGCCACATGTCTCTTTCTACTAAGAGTGTCTGCAACAACATTCTCCTTCCCTTTCACATTCTCTACCTCTATATCATACTCAAAAAGAAACTCCATCCAACGCCGTTGCCGAGTGTTGAGATTGGGCTACGTGAAGAGGTGGCGAAGACTCAAGTGATCTATCTCCTGAGTGTGAATCTCTGACCAAGAAGAAATTTCCTCCATCGAACCAAATCATGAACCACTTCCACAAGCTCAAGATCATGAGTTGGATAATTGAGCTCATAATCTTTGAGTTTACAAGACTCAAAAGAAACTACTCTACCCTCCTGCATCAACACACCTCCAAGCCCTGCTAATGAAGCATCTGTGCATATGAAAAACTCACCATGAGGATCTGAGCACTACAAGAATAGGTGATGTCGTGAGGCACTCCTTCAGTGTCCTGAAGGCCTGCTCACATCTGACTGACCAAACAAACTTCTTCCCTTTCCGCTGAAGGGAAGTGATGGGATTCACAATCTGAGAGAAATCCTGAACAAATCTCCTGTAATACCCTGCTAATCCCATGAAGTTACACACCTCTGTCATAGTAGTGGGTGCTAGCCAATCCATAATAGCTCTAATCTTGGAAGGATCGACAATGATACCTTCCCCAGAAATGATGTGGCCCAGATACTACACCTCTGTCTGGAAAGAATGCACACTTCTCCAAGTTCCCATAAAGTTACTGCTCACGAAGACACTAAAGAACCTGGCGAAGGTGCCCCTCATGCTCCTCATGCATACATGAGTAGATCAAAATGTCATCAAGGAAGATGAGCATGAAGTGATCTAAGAAGGTCCTGAATACCCCATTCATCAAACTCATAAACACTGCGGGGGCATTTGTCAAACCAAAAGGTACCACTGTGAACTCATAGTGGCCATATCTCGTACGGAAGGAGGTCTTATGAATATCCAGCCTTGAAATCCTCAACTGGTGGTAGCCTGACTTAAGATCTATCTTTGAGAAAACTATGGCCCCCTTCATCTGATCAAACAAATCATCAATGCACGTTGAAGGGGATAATGATTCTTGATCGTTACTTTGTTCAGCTGGCGGTAATCAATACACAACCACAAGGATCCATCCTTCTTCTTTACAAAGATCACCAGTGCACCCCAAGGGGATGCACTAGGATGAATTATGCATTTCTCCAGAAGGCCCTCAAGCTGTAACTTGAGCTCACAGAGCTCAGGGGTAGTCATCTGATAAGGTGCTCGTGAGATAGGCTCTACTCCCAGAACTAGATCTATATGAAAATATATCTCATGTGGGGGTGGTAACCCCGGTAGCTCCCCTGGAAAGACATCAGAAAACTCTCTCAAAATGGGATGGTCATCTAGCGATGGTTCACTAGACCCATCCTCTTATCATCACTAACTATAACTGCATACATCTGGCAACCCCGTCACACACACCGCTTAAGTACATAGCGGAGATGGTGTGAATAGAAATGGGTCTCCTGACCCCAGCTATCACTACCTCAACTCCTAGATCATCTGTACAAGATATGATCTTGTGGTAACAATCCACTCTGGCTCTATGTGCAGACAACCAGTCCATGCCCAAGATGACACCATAAGAGCCCAATGGAAGGATACAGAGATCCTGAGGTAGTGGTGAAAGGTCCCAAATCCACTACACACTCCTTGACTAAGGATTCTATAGAGATCTTGGCTCCAGAAGCCATCTCAACATCCCAACTATGACCCTACCTAACTACCACCAGCCTGAATCACTCTACTAATGATGGTGCAATAAAAGAATCAGAAGAACCAGAATCAAATAAAATGGTGGTAGGAACACCACCAATGCTACCTGTGGTCTCAATAACTATACTCTGATGCTCAGCCTGGGTTATTGACCACTGCATAGATCCTGTGACTGCACCCTATGTCACCAATAATAGGCTCTGAGATCTATGTCTTACCCCTGTTATTAGGGTTCAATGGGCAGTCTCTCCAAAAATGTCTAGTAACACCACACCCAAAACAACCACCTGATCCTCTCCCCTGAGTAGCAGTCTCCAGTCAGTACTCTAGAGGGCTGTGCTTGTGGATCCCAATGACCCAGTTGTGGACTGCTGAGGTCTCTGCTGGTGAGCTCCTACTGACTAAGCTCTAGGTGCTCCCTGTGTCCTAGTGGGACCCCTAGGAGGAGGCCCCATACTCGGGCCCCTCTGTGCATCAAATCTCTGTGGAGGTCTGTAAGGTGGGTGGGAATGTTGCTACTAATGTTGTGGTCTAAAAGATGGCTGAGATGAACCCTATCCACCATGAGGAGGAGGAGCTGACCCCCTCAATCTGTTGTCCTGCATCTGCTGGATGCAGCTCTAGAACTCGGTCTCTAGCCTACTGGGTCTTTCTCCCTGAGTCTCCTCTGCTATGTAGGCCTTCTCGACGGCCTCAGCTAATGTCTGTGGGCAATGGATCCAAACCACACCTCCAATGTCAAGATTCAGGCCCTGGATGAACCTGTGGATCCACACCTGCTCATCCTACATGTACTCAACATACTGGAGTAGATCCAGAAATCTACTCTCGTACTCAGCTACTATAAGAGATGCCTATCGGAGGTCATGGAACTCATCTATCCTCTGTTGGATGAACCTCCATGACAAATATCTACTCCTGAACAACTCCTCAAAGAGCTCCCAAGTGAATGAATCTGAATCAATGTGGAGCTTCTACTCCTCGGTCCTCCACCAAACACTAGCTCCATCCCTCAGAAGATGGATCAAAAACGAGCTTTCGTGTTGCTAGAACAAGGGTAGATCTTGAAGTAACCATTCAAGCTCACTATCCAGGACCTCTACCTGAAAACCACCTATGTCACCTCAATAATGTGATGGCCAAAGCTTCAGGATCTCCCTGATATGGTCTGTAGCAGTGGTCTGGATGACCCCTAGGCCTCTCTGCATGTTCATCCCTAAGCCTAGGGCTCCAAGACCTATCTCTGTGTCTGAAACCTGGTCTCCCTGTCCCCTCTACGGTGAATCTACTCTGGCTGACTCCACATGGGATTTCTCTACTCTATGATCATCACTATGTCGAGAAGGTGCCCGAGCCTCATCTGATGGCTCTCTATCATGTCTAGCAGTACATGCTCCCACGGACCCTCCGCGTAAAGTAGCATTAACATCCTGGAGTGTCTGTAAAATATATGGTAAGATGGTTGCTACAACATGATCTGGTGGCTGGAAAGTCTAAGTCTATGTGGAAGGACCCCTCATCTCATCTACCTCCTACACCGACCAAGGTGAGAGTTAGTTCATCTTTCTAAGTTTTATTCAGTTTCCATGTTTACTAAAATATGTAATTTTTCAAACAGGGTTGTTTTCTAATTTTAAAAGTGTGCTAGGTTTATAGTTCATGTCTCAAGTTTTCTAGTGTGCCCAAGGGTCCAAGATTTTGAACCTCCACTCTGATACCAAGTGTAACACCTACTAAAACAACCCACTTGAGACTCAAGAACAACCTTAGGATTAGTCAAAAAATTATGGGATATTTTTTTTGTATAAAAGTTTCTGCTACTAGGTTACAAAAAAACAGTTGCCACAAGCAAGGTTTAGAGGCCAAATAAAAATATTAGTTCATAGTTTTCCCATTACAACAATTATTAAATTTACAGGGTCAAAACTTAGGGTTAGAATAATCATTAGGATTAAGAGGGAAATTTCTCACTCTCCCACCCTCTGACAGGCTTAAGAGATTCAACCTAATTTTTCTCAAAATTAACACACTTGAAACCTTCTAAAAACATTCCCATTAGATATGAAATTTTCTCACCTTTCTAGTGATATAAAGAAGTCCTCCTAACTCCATGTATTTCAAAAGTTATGGGTCGGCGGACCTTGGGAGGAAAATTTTCCATGGGCGGGCCGATGCGGGCCTAGGGGAGAAAATTTTCCCAGGGGCGGGTCTGCGGGCCAGGGGGAGAAATTTTTCCTAGAGGAGGATTTGGGTTGGTGGGGATGGGGATGAAATCTCATCCCAGACGGTACGACAGAGCCGCGGGAGACATTTTGGAAATTTTCCCGCTTGGGGGTGAAAAGCCACCTTTGCACCCATGCACTCGCAAGTCTGCAAGTCCCCAAGGGACACGTGGCACCTCCTAAGCCAATGCACTGGGAAAGAAGGGATGGTGGGGATAAAAGAATTTTAATTCCCAGAAGGGCAGAAAAGGGTAAAATTCACCCGTGCCTCTGCTGATGCCTCGCGATGCCACGTGGTAGATCCTGATTGGCGGCGGGTCGGCGGGGCCGCAGAGGAAACTAGGAAAAGTTTCCAAATTTTAATTTCACAAGTTCCAAGGTTAAAAGGGATTCCACACCTCTGACAGAGCCTCGTTAAGCCACGTGGAAACACCTAATTGGTTGTGGGCCCTATGGGGATGCAGGGGAAACGTAGAAATTTTTCCCAATTTTTTTTTGAACTTAGATTGTTTTGATCAACAAGAATGTTTGTGGGTCAGCAGAGTGGCGGGGAACTTCATGCCTTAAGAATTTTTTGGGAAAAAGCCACAAAAATGAAGGATTTAGCCCACAGGTCTGCACCAAGAATATTTTATTAATTAAATTTGACAGTTAGAAAATTTTTGAAGCCAAAATGAAGTGGAACTTCAGAAGGCCATAAATTTCGACTGGGAGCTCTATTTTTGGAAAATGAGGATTTTTGGAAATATCTCTAAGTCCTCTTTGTACATAGGAAGCTTAAGATTTAAATTTTGATGAATTTTTGAAGGGTCAATTTTAAGAAAACGTCTTTCTAGTCACTTAAAACATGAACTAGACTGTTCAACTTATAAAATTTGTCCGAATTTGCCATAATTCCTTCTCAACATGCCAAACAGGCATGGAGGAATTTTCTTGGAATATTTTAGGATAGATTACAAGGGTTAAGTTGTTTGGTTGATTTACATTTTGAAAATTTCCCAATTTGACAACAACGACTGTGAAACTGTTTGAGCCCTGAATTGAAAGGTTCTATGGAAATTCCTTAAGTATTTTTGTTTGCTTGGGATCATTTTGATCCCACAAGATCCATTGGTATTTCAATTTATCTTTTCAATGTTGCAGGGTCACTCTATACTTTTTGATAAAATTTTGCAAGCATATACAGTGAAATAAAGGATGGAGTTTATACTTGATCTTAAATAGATCCAGGTTTCATTTACCAACTTGATATATGAAATTTATTCCCAATCCAATCTAACATATGAAGTTGGTTTTTTTTTCAATTCAAGTATTCAAAATCCAACATACAGTTCTGATTTCTAAATCATGCATTTCAAAAGAACAGAGTAGTATAACATTTCTTCATGCATATTTACTTTCAATTTTCCAACCAGAGCTTTTATACTATATTTCAAACACAGATTTCCAATGAAAACAAAATCATTTGAGCAAGGTACACAACTTCCATTAATTCAAATGAATCTTTTACAACTTCTTTTCCATTTATTTTCAGAATATAACATACATAATACATATCTTCTTTTTTCTGTTCACAGAACTGAATACAAGATATATTCTTCCATAATCACAACTACTTTCATAACTAAAATAGAGTAGCCTTTCCATCATAGATAATATATAATGTCATCCACTTCAAAGTGGGAAAAGGTTACAATAAGAAATAATCTCAACAAGGACTATCAAATTTGTCTTTTTCATCTTCTCCAGTATAACAACTGAAGATCCTCCATTTTCCAGTTTGATCACAAAAAAAGTAGGGAGAAAGGAAACCCTCTCCACCCAACCAAGACATCCAATGAAAAGGAGAAGACCATCATTCTTCATTGGCCCCCGAGCCCCAACCACAATGCAATAAGAAATGTGTTTCAACTCATGGCAACAATAGGCTTCCACAACACACATACAAATTCATATTTAAAACACAGTCCAGGAACAAAACTATAGTTTGCAACCACAGATAAAAGACAACAAACAACACTCAGGCTTCCTCATGCAATCCAAAGGAGCAAGAAACTATGGGGGATGTTGCTTATGCCTCCCAAGGGGAAATGGGTATCACCACCTGAGAACAAACCATGCCAAAACATATCATTTCAAAACCCTGACATGCCCTTATGCCTCTCCCCAAGTACCCTTATTCCTCCCATTTCCTTATGCCTCCCAAACCTCTTATGGCACCCCATAATGAGTAAAGAAATGCAAGCTATTTATTTTGCAAGGTGGAACCCAAATCCCAACTCCCTCCATACTTATACCTCCCCATAACACTTATGTCTCCCCACAAGAATCCCCATAGTCTTCTCCTACACTTTCCTAGGCCATCTACCCAACTAGCCAATGAATAAAACAACACATTCACACACTCAACCATTCACATAAGCATAAAAATGAAAGAAGAGCATAACAAGAGCCAAGCTCTTACCTTTCCATGATGAATGTTTTCCAAGTTCAAAAACAACAAGCTTTATTCCAATGCAAGCAATCAAAAATATCCTCCAAGCACAAGCATTCAACAATCTTCAAACCCCTCCAAAGCAAGAGCTCTCAAACAACAAAATAATTCACCCAAGAATGAAGCATTCCAAGGTGAAGTAACCCAAAAACAAGCATGGGAATTTGAATATACAGAAGAGGGAAGAGAAGAGGATGAGGTGGATCCATGTAGGATGCTACATCACACATCCTCAACTCCAACACCTAAGTCAACTTCATTCTCCAAGGCATATTAAATAGGTGGGTGAATAATATGAGAGATTACTTACACACTCCAAAGCAAGCCCACACTCAAAAGGACTTAAATTAAAACATATAAGAAAAGTGAAATTAAAATTTACAACTTGACTTACAAAAATGCATAATGAAAGTCTAAATTCAACTCTCGAACCATAGGTATGGTTGGTAAATAAATTTAAGAGGTATGGGAGAAGTTTAACTTGTCCCACAATCCACCAAAATTAGCCTCCGTGGAAAAGTTTGAATTTCCAGAAGGTGGAATGTTTCATACTCTAAAATAAAATTACACATCACTTACACATCTCTTACAACACTTAAACCAAGACCAACAACTCTATTAATTATATTCTCAAATCATAATTTAATTAAATAATGAAAATAAAAAACACATCACTTATAAAAGACATACAACATTAATAAAAGACCAAATAAAATAAAAGCATAAAGTCCCTTGGTAACATTCGAAGGTGATTCCCCCCGATGGGAATCCCTAGAAAAATCCAAGACACACAAATAAATACAATTTTCCATGGTGACCTTGTTGAATTCATCTAGAATTCCAATGTGGTTTATCTCCAATCCCCTGATGTTTGTTGTGATTTTTTTAACCTGCAAAATAAAAATACCTCCTTTGGCCTTGTGTCCGCATCAGAACATCCAAAATGAATATAAATATAATTCCAAAACCATATATACATATGAATTACAACATCATCAAGGAAAACAACAATATCATTTACAGTTTTATCAACAACTATATGATCATCAAATTAATTCCACTTTCTAGGTCTACTCAAAATATGTAAATATCACATGTCCAAACCACATCTATAATATATCCATGTCAAATAGTATATCAACATAAATATATAAAAGGTTCCAAATAATCATCATGCACCACATATGAATCAAAGTCGACAATAAACCATTATCTAACATCTAACATCATACTAAATCAAACTATAACAATGTCCATAATATAGTCAGCAGTATTAGGATCAATATCACAAGGTGTTGAAGGGATGTGGGCACTACAGGATGAATCTCGTCCCTTGCATGGATTCAAATTGGTCCGTTGATGTGGAAAAAGGAAAACTAACCCCAAAACATGCTTATGAAGTCTTCTTTCTCTCTTCTTTTGGTTCCTTATTTTCTCTTTTTCTTTACAGGATTTTGAAGGAGGAAGGGAATCCATTGGAGGCCTTTTCAATATCTTAGAAGTGGATTCCAAATTTCATTGTTATTTTTTTTATTCATTTTGTAAAGACTCTCTCCTAGGGTTTCCATGTATTTGTTAACTATATTTAGCTTAGTTTTCTACGTATTTCCCAAATGGGCTTGTGGGTTTTGCACATTTTTCTAAGGTTAAAAACAAATTGGATTCATACTCTTTTCCATTTAGGTAACATAAAGAATATATATATATATAATCTTATTTACTTCTTAGAAATATATCTATATATATGCAAGGGTAAGGGAAGGCCGCGGGTATCTGAGCATAGGCCGCAAAAAAGGGTAAAAATGCGTAGAGGTCTCCAAAGTGTGTTGGCCACAATGTTAGGTGGGGTTTGAAGTTTTGGGAGGTGGGGAGGGGTCGGCAACCCACACCCCCACCCCATTTTATATTAAATGTGTTGGGTTTTGGGGTCACCGACCCCTCCCCACCCCAAATCTACCTATTAAAACTACAACCAACAAGGTGCAGCCACATTTTAAAACAACATCCCATTTTTTTGTTTTACTAAATATTTTAGTCAATATAACATTTCAAAGCATTCTCTAAGTATCGAATATAATAACTTTCCATTTACCTATATACGTGCTAAAGTATATATAAATGTTTATATATATATATATATATATATATATATATATAATTTCTAAATGACAATTACAAGCTAACCTTATAAATTAACTTTATTCATTAACCAAGTAAGAAGGCAATTACAACTTGAATTCTAGGAGTTGATTTATTTTATTTAGCAAGTAAAAGATCACTAATACTTAAGTTCTCTCTATTATATATATAATTTCTAAATGACAATTACAAGCTAACCTTATAAATTAACTTTATTCATTAACCAAGTAAGAAGGCAATTACAACTTGAATTCTAGGAGTTGATTTATTTTATTTAGAAAGAAAAAGATCACTAACACTTAAGTTCTCTCTATTTCAACTTAAATTCTAAAACATATTTCAAGCACTATAAGAGGATAAAAAAATATGACCCTTTCACTATTTGATAAAACTCATGGAATACAAAAGAAGTAACTATTCCTTTTCTTTTTCAAAACTAAAATTTTCCAACCATATACACCAACAATTATAACCAAGATTTTTCAATAAATCTTAAGATGAGAGCTATTAATCTTTCCAATATTTTTCTTTAACAAGAACAACACATTTTTATTTTCCAAACTTGCTTCACTAAAGAGTCTTTCCTTTCCACATACATCACAACTTTAAAACAAGGATAATAAACTTTCTTTTCTATTTCACAAGACTATTTTATAACACATGCCTTTCTTTCTTTTTCCAATATACGATACAACTTTAATATTCAATAATTGAATGTAACTCTTCTTCAAACTATTAATACAATGTCCTTCACTTAAAGTGGGAAAGTAATACAAGAATGTAAGCTAAAATAATACAAGGTTACAAGTTCCTCCACCCTAGGTGTGAACAACATAAAGGATTTTCACAAGAATGAATTTCTTAAGGAGTCCAACAAAAATCTCCAAGTATCACAACACCAACAAGAGAGCTCCTTCGTGATTTTATTGATCCACAAAAAAAAATGGGGGGAGAGGTAAAAATCTTTACCCACCCTAAATATCAAATGAGGAAGAGAAGCCATCCTCCTAATTGGCCTCTGAACCCCAACCATATTACAATGAGAGGTGAATTTAACCCATGGCAACAACAAGCTTCCGAAACACAACACGAAACTATCACAACCATTTCGAGCACATTCAAATAAAATACAACACAAAAAGGAAAACAACCTAAATAAACAATGCTTAAAAATGAAATCTAAAGGAGCACGAACCTATGGGGAGGCCACTTATGCCTCCCAATGGGAAATGGGAGCCCACCTTAAAAGCCTCCAAAACATGTGTCAAATACCCTAGATACTCTTATCACTACCTCAATTACCTCGTATTCCTTCCACATACTCTTCTGCCTCCCTCATTCTCTTATGCCTCCCTCATACAAGGATAAGTAAGAAATGCAATCATTCCTTGTCCAAGGTGGGGCATCTAACCCAAACTCCCTCCAAACATGAAATAACTCTTATGCCTCCCTATATTAATTGTCCCCATAGTCCCCTCCTACACCACACTTAGGAAACCTACCCAAACACCCAACAAGCATTCCAAAGACTCAACAAAAACAAGAACACAACACAAAATAGAGGAATAGCATAAGAAAAAGTAAAGATCCTACCTTTCCATATTAGAGCTTGTTCCAAGAATCAAACTCCAAGATATTTCAATCCCAAGAAATCACCAATAATCTCCCACAAGACTAAAAGTCCCCCAAAATCCTCCAACTCCAAGAAAAGAAAGAGCACAAAAGAATGAAGTAACCCCCAAACAAACAAAAGAAATTGCATAAATAGAAAAGGGAGAGAGGAAGGTGAGGTGGATCTATATAGGATTTCACATCACTCATCCTCAACTCCACCTACCAAGTCAAACTTTAAACTCCAAAGCACAATTAATAAGTGATTGAATAAATGAAATTTTACTTACACACACAATCCATGCCCACACCCCTTAAGCACCAAATGTAATTACATGTAATAAGGTGCAATAAAGACTTACAATTTGTCTTCCCAAAACACATAATGGGGTCTAATTTTTACCCCCCAACCCATAGGTAGGGTTAGCATGGTAATTTAAGAGGTGTGGAACAAGTTTACTTGTCCCACAAGCCTTCAAAATTGGCCCTTAAGGCCAAATTCGAATTTCCATGAGGGGGTAGAGTGTACAAAACTCAAGGTCACAAGCACTCAATCTTACAACACAAAGCCCAAGATCCATCTAGTCTAATAAATGAAAAAATTTGGTCACATCTACACCTAGTTAATAACAAGATTAATTATCTTAAATATGATGCTAAAACCCATTAAGACAAAGGGGAAGATACATCATTTTATAAATAAATAGCACAGGGAAATTACACCAATAAAAATCACATACTACATTAAGTAAGGGAAACTAAACAAACTACAAAAAATAACCCCTTGGTCACAATTTCCCCCTAACAACAATTCAAACACATACACATAATAAAATACATGTTGCCATGGTTACCTCATTGAATTCATCTAGAATTCCAATGTGGTTGGTCTCCAATCCCCCCGATGTTTGTTGTGACATGTTTACCTACAAAACACATAACACCTCCTTCGGCCTCATGGCCGCATCAAAAATATCTAGGATAAAATATACAGTATAAATCCATAATCATCTATATATGAATCAAATATCATCTAGGAAAATACGATATCATTTAAAATTTCTAGCAAAATTTCTATTCAACATCACATCCATGTCAAAATGATCATAGCATTAGTTCAATTATCTAAGGTCTAATAAATATGACAAAATATCACATGTCTGAAAAAACATATATATATATATATATATATATATATATATATATATATATATATATAACCATGTCAAACAACATATCAACATTAATATAAAATGTCTCCAGCAATCCATATGCATCATATAGGAATTAAAATCAACAACAGTCTGTGATCTCTAACATCTAAAATCATGCCAAATCAAAAACTAAAATAATATCCATAAGTATAGTCGACAGTGTCATACTCCATAGAAAAAAGGTGTTTGAAGGGAAGTGGGCACTACATCCCCCTCCCCTTAGACTTGACTTCCTTCTTGAATTCACTAGAACAAGTGTAGAAACTGAACTCATAGCAATGTACCATCCTTCCACGTAGCCGCAGTCTCATCATATATGTCACACTGCACTTGAACCTGGTCAATCTCTCTACCTCAAAGGCCAAAATGCAAACGGGCTCCACCATTACCTATCCCTGATCCTACACCTATAATGAGGTCCAGTCCAACATATGAGAAGGATCTATAATATATCTCCTGAGTACTAAAAAATTAAACACATCATGGATGCGAGCCAAGCTAGGTGGCAATGCTAGATGGTAGCCAAAAGGCCAATACGCTCCAAGATCTCAAAGAGACCCACAAATCTAAGAGCTAACTTAGAACCTTTTTCATAATGGATAGGGATCTTATGTTGCTTGACATGAAGGAACAACTTCATGCCCACATCAAAACTATGGAATGTCATATGCTAATTTACATACTTCTTTTGTATGTCCTGTGCCTTCTGTAGTCTCTTTCTGATCATAACCACCTGTTGCTTCATGTCCTATTATAAAGTTGGCCCAAGAGAAACCATGTCCTCTAGCCTATGCCAACTAAGAGGTTTCGTGCACTCTCTACCATATAATGCTTGAAAAGGATCCATGCCTATCGAACTTTGAAAACTATTATTGTATTCGAACTCCACCAAGTACAGGTACTCCTCCCATCTCAACTAGTGATACATGACATAGATCCTAAGCATGTCCTCCAAAATCTGATTCACCCACTTAGTCTTTCCATCTATCTCAGTGTGATACGTTATGCTGAAATTGATATTTGTCCCGAGGGCATGCTGCATGGTAGTCCAGAAGTGAGAAGTATATAGAGGATCGTGGTCACAAATGATCTTCTATGGAATACCATGCAACCTGATGATCTAATCAAGATATATCCATGTTATTACACTAGCTATGTAGGTAGTCTTCACTGAAGAAAAATGAGTCACTTTCGTCAATTTATCCACCGTTACCATAATGGTGTCATCGTGGTATCTCAACGTCGGTAGCCCAATAATGAAGTCCATGGAAATGGTGTCCCACTTCCACTTTGGTATAGCGTGAGGAAAGAGAAGGCCAAATGGGTGTTGATGCTTTTCCTTCACCTTCTGACACTCTAAATAGTGTGACACAAACTGAGCCACGTCCCTCCAGAGTCCCCTCTAATGATAAAATTGTCTCAAAGTGGCATGCATCTTCTTCACCCAGGGATGGGATGAATAGGGTGCATGATGTGCCTCTGTCACAATGTCCTGCCTCAAACCTCCTTCTCTAGGAACATAAATCCAAGCTCTGTATCATAGAAGACCATCCGTTTGTAATGAGAATCCATCAAACTTCCCCTTAATGGGTCTCTGAGACTCAATCTCTGCCCTAGCTGCAACATAGAAGTTATCGTGAGGCAGCTGCTATAAAATCCTACTCCACAAATATGTGCCCACAAAAGTTTCCATAACCACATGTCTCCATCTACTAAGAGTGTCTGCAACCACGTTCTCCTTCCCCTTCACATGCTTTATCTCCATGTCGTACTCACGAAGTAACTCCATTCATTTTCGCTGAAAAGCTTTGAGATAGGGCTGCGTGAAGAGGTGGTGAAGACTAAAGTGATCAGTCCTAAGTGTAAATCTCTAGCCAAGAAGGAAGTGTCTCCATCTTACCAAGGCGTGAAAAACTGCCACAAGCTCAAGATCATGAGTCGGATAATTGAGCTCATAATCCTTGAGTTTGCGAGACTCATAATCTTATTTTCTTCCTTACTGATGACTTAGGATGTCATCTGGTTATTTTTTAGTTTTTCCAATGATGTTTCTACATCATCTTTCTTCAAGAAACATTTCCCAAAGATCCATAAAATATAGGGATGGTCATGAAATTACTCTATTTACACTTATATTAACTTATAAATTATTTTCCACATCTTTTGGGATGACTCCAGAAGATTTTATACTTGTATGACAACTAACAATTCACACTCAATTTTTATCATTTTCAACAATTTTAGGAAATCACTTTAAACCACTTATTTTGTACCAATTGACTAAAAAATTATAACCAAAATAACTATGTTCTAAGACATCTTAAAATTATATTAATAGACTATTATAAGAATAGAAATTTTCTAAATTTATCAAAATGTCAAATACCAAAATTCGTATCATTCACAATAAGAAAGTGTAATTTTGGAGGAGTTAATGAACTCAATTCCAACTCAAAAATATATAGAATCTAAGAAAATATAAATGAATTTAATTCCACCAGTTTAGAGGGAATTTTTGTGAATGGAGAGAATATATTTATTTAAAGATGAACAAGTGAAGCATGTGAAGGGTGCTTTAGAAACATCAATGTAATAAATCTAGCTTTCTCTTCAAACATTTTCCACAAAGAGGGTTTCAAACAAAAAACCCTACCTTTCACATTGACTACCTTCAATACTTTATCATGCATTTTTATGAGAATTTTTTTTTTTCCACCTTCGTGGATGAGTATCACTACATACTCCATGTATCTATTTTCATGAGATAAGGATATGTGACCCAAATATGTGAAAAACACCTTTAGTTCTTTATGACTAATACAAACATTGACACAAAGTAATACAAATAGAGCAATCACATGAAGCTATCAACATTTATAGTTCATCATGGTTTATCAACATCCTTTGACATATTGTATAGTTTATCATGTCCATTTTATTTTATTAGTATCAAGCCAACATGATCAAATAGATTGGTTTTCTCATATTATGTGTAATGAGGGTTTTCGCACCCAAAACCCTAGCAAAATGTTTAGAAACCTAGACGATTTTATCATTAAATTTTTGACTACTTTGATTGTTTTAAAAATTTATTGAGTATTTCTACTCCATTACAATAGACTTAAGTGGATGAGTGCTTAGATAGAATCACTAATTCAACTCAAAATCTCAACCTTCTTGAACATTCCATTGTAGTACTTGAAGATAAACCATATTGGGCCCTTGACCCAATTTCATAGGAAAATACGTGGACTCAAATAATACATCCTAAGATTGTACCATATGCGATTTACCATTTTAAGCTTCAATATCAGGCTTGCACATGATTATTTTCTGATAACACCATGACTGGTCCTAGAAAGCATAGTTCTCAAGTGGTAGACAGGGTGAATTCAAGTTCAACTTAATATTTATTCACATAAATTGTTCAAGAAACCTTGTGATCATTTTAAGGACAACATGAACTATCTAGGACACCAAAATCCTCTTCATGAGATACCCAACAGACAACCGTATCTATAAGTTTTCCAAGAATTTTCTTTTTATGTTCTATACATTCCTACTTGAACCTACAAACATAACTTTCATGAATCCCTGGGGATTGTTTTACATGTTTAACACATAAAAAAAGATTTACCAATTAATTTTGGGATCAAACTTTGGATATTCCTTCTTTCTTTCAAAGATGGAGTCATGGTGGTCTTCAAACCATCTCAGAAAAATGGTCATATATTTTTAACATAACCAATTACTCTCAAACATTTTGCATTTTATTTTTATCAAAATTACCTTTAAAAATTCATCTATGATTTATTTGAAGGAGGCTCAAACTTTTTTTTATGCTAATAATACAAAGTGCTCAGATTGCCTTCCTCAATCAACTAGTTGTAGTAAAACTTGAATAAATTCCTACAATCCATCGTTAATTTAACATTTGTAAACTTAATAGTGAAACACCAAAACATCACCCATATACAAGTTATACATGGGATTGTTTCTTATAAATATGTATGTGAAACAAAATACCAATCCCATTTACCGAATCTTTCACTGCTAGTTCCATCAAAGGTAGTTTTTGTGAAAAAATTGAATCTTACCTTCGGAAGCTAAATTAAACCTTTAACATGCTCCTACAAGCTATAAGTAGTTTTATTAGGCTACAACCATGGTTCTATAGGATTTTATGGACCTAAAATGAGATCTTACATCTCATTAAATCACATTCTAGAACTAGAGCCTAAATGAGATAGTTTCAACTGTGACTCCCAACACTTAACTTGATGCTATACTCGAATTGCTCTTGGATATGCTAGAAACATAATTTCAGGCCTATATGACATGTGTGCCAAGCACACCAACCATATCCATACCTCTAGATCGGATCCTACCTCATTGACCATACCTGCAACACATATAATACAATCTTGATAACCATCCTAATCCTCACGTAACACTTCCAACAGACTTTTCCATATAATGCCACTTGGCATAAATGGCAAACACTAATGTTATCGGGGTTCAACAGGAATCAAATTCATGAATTCAGCAACAAATTGTGAGGTGACTGCATCATAACATTTATTAGGTAATTTTTTATTTCCTTAACTTTGGAAGGTATGCACATGCACACATTAAAGTGAGACACTATATAGATATCTAATTTTAGTATGAGACTATTTAATTTCTTTGGTGCTATTCCATTAATATTTTTATTGATTATTTGTCCAATTTATGATTTTATTGGCACGTGTTCCTTTTTTTATGGACCTTATGTCACCTCTTTCCCTTTATATTTTGTATACCTTTATCCCTTTTCTCAAAAGTTCATGGTCACTTATGATATTTTATTCCCCTTGCTTACTATATTTTCTTTTGTATGTCACCTTGTTTATCTCCATTTAACCATGTTTCTCTCTTCAAGAATTGATATTTTCATAAAGCCTCAATTTTATTTCCATTGTGGACCTTTTTAGATATCATAAATAAAATTAACAATGTTGGGAAAACTACAAAATGATTACTTTATTTTCCCTTATGCTCCCAAAATGTCAAAACAATATTTTTTGTTGGATAATGATCAATTTCATATAAAAATGTTTTTCACACTTTTATGAAAAATGTGCATTTGGATTTTTTGGTCTCTTTTACCCCTCGCTATTGTTTCCTTTATTTTTTATCAACTTTTATTTAGATTTCACTCGTGTTATGTTTAATCCCTCCTTGTAAATAATAATATAATATCATCTCAATAAGTTTATAAGTACAAAGGTGCACTGGTACATTTAGGAAAATAAATTTACTATACAAAATAGCATGTAAGAATGATATAATTTTTAAGAGCATAATATACACCAATTCCAAAACATGTTCATGCAAAAAATTATACAGAGCATTTAAATACACTAGTTGTTTCACACATTA
Source organism: Taxus chinensis (assembly GCA_019776745.2). Taxonomy (NCBI): domain Eukaryota; kingdom Viridiplantae; phylum Streptophyta; class Pinopsida; order Cupressales; family Taxaceae; genus Taxus; species Taxus chinensis. The sequence continues at coordinate 703,987,755 of CM034150.1, read as the reverse complement.
AATAGATAACATTTGAGAAACTTGTTTATACTATATTGGTCATTGACTTGCATTGAGATTTGCTTGTGTTTTTGAAATCATAAGGGGTGGAATAATAATAGAGGGATCACATAGGAATAATTAACATCCCTTTTTTTTATAGGCCTTGCAAGAAATTGAACATGGATTAGTGTTTCAGAGAAAGGAATTGAATTCTAGATTCATGACAGAACCATAACAATGAAGATAGGAATTTGTGAATTAGGGAGTGAAGAATGCATTCACGTCATCAAATTTAGCCCTATATAAACATATCTATTTTTTATAGGATTATGATCCCCACCATTATTATCACATCTATAAAAATTGGCTAGCACAAATATTTGGTCTTATTACTATTGAAGTTATCTATCTCACCTTTTAGATGTGTTCCCTATTTTTCCACTAACTAATGTTTTCAAATTCATTGATTTCAACATATTTATGTCTTTATCCCCAATTTAGGTAAGAATTTAATTGATTTACATTCTCCAATGCTCTAGATAGCAAATTCTATACAATAATATGAATTTCTGGATTTTATTTGGATTAAACTTTATATGAATGTGTTTTGGTTAGTTTAGTTAATTTATTAATGTAAAACTAATTTCGATATGTATACAGGGATATCAATATTAATTATAAACAAAAAGATATCTCTTAAACCTACCACATTATCAACATTATAAAAATTATGTAATTATTTATTCAATTTAATTATGTTGATAGGTATGATATAGTAGTGGGATGCAAAGGTGTCAGATTCCAACTAAATTAACAAATTTTAAATAAAAATATCTTGGTATATGACTTGACATATTTCATATAAATGCATGTGTAAATTCATTACATAAATTAATAGGTTTCTAGTTGAGGGAGTAATGAGCATCTCAACATTTAAATAATCATAAAGTGAATACACTTACATATAACTAATTTGGGTCCTAAAAGTACCAATCAATTTGATAATAAATGATTTTATTGTTGGGGTTAGCACATAAGTTGTACAAACAATATATCATATCTAAGCATACATGCAAATAAAAGTACATATTCTACCAGAAGAAATATACAAAACAAGAGACATAAATCAACACCAAATGTAACATGGTTCACCCAGTGTGGGCTACGTCCACCAAGAAACAAGCCAATATATTATCCAAAGCTTTGACAAGATATACAATGAATATTTACAATCTTCCACACCTCTCAGATGTATAGTACTTTCTTTCCGTCAATATTTTTGCTTCATCACCAAGTATTCTCTCTCTCACCAAATTATTTACAAGTAATCCTTCTAACTTCTTGTTAATCATCTTCTTTCTTACTTCTAAACCCTAGCTTTTATGCTTATATAGTAATTTACAGACTTAGGCACTTAGCCATGCAATTACAATCAATAGAAATACTTTAATGCTAAAAATAGATCTAATTCCCGACATTTAATTAAAACACTCCTCGCACAAGTAACTCGACGCCGGTTATCCCTAACCGCTACCAGTTCCTCCCTTGGTTGACTGATGTCATTCATACCTGACCGATGCCGGTTCCCTCCTTAACCGGTGTCAATTACTATATTTTCTAGCAAGTTTCCATTGAATGCTAAACTAAAGTAATTGATCTCCGCAACTCAACAATCTCCCACTTGGAGATTAATTATTGCACCATACCTGTACTAGTGTCATTCTTGGATTCTTCCTTAGCTTTTTTTCTTCCTCTTCAAGTATCAAACTCGAAGACCAAAAGAATTGGATTGTAGCTCCAACTTCTCCTTTGCTAATGGATTTGGTAGCATATCGCGGGGTTCTTGCTCTAATGAATCTTTTCTAGATTCAAATATCCATCCTCCAACACCTACCGTATGAAGTGATACCTTAACTGAATGCATGTTTTTCTCAAATGAAACATTGAGTTCTTTGCCAAATGAATTACACTCTAACTGTCAGTGAACAATTTACAATCACTTTTCTCCTTTCCAAACTCTTTCATGAACCTACTCATCCATATCATCTCCTTGCTATCCTCTGTAGCTACAACATACTCTTCCTATATAGTATACAAAGCCACAACCTTTTGCAATCTTGAAATCCAACTAGGTTTCATTCCCACCTATTATCAAAATATATCTAGTAGTGCTCCTCCTACAATCCAGATCTCTATCCATATCTGAATCAACATAGCCACATAATGAAATATCTGAACCTCCATAGCATAACTGCATGCTATATGTCCCTTTGAAATACCTTAGTATCGATTGAGACTTCTTTCCAGTGCTCTTTACATGGATTAGCCATATATCTACTCACAACTCTCATTTCTTGTGCAATGTCTGGTCTTGTACAAACCATAGCATATATGAGACTTCCAACTGCTGAAGCATATGGTACTTGTGTCATGTATTTGACCTACTCATGTGATGAAGGACATTGATCTTTGCTCAATTTGAAGTTTCCAGCCATAGGTGTGCTACACAGGTTCTGCATTTTGCATGTTTTGAACCTTTCTAACACCTTGTAGATATAATCCTCCTGAAGACAAATACAATTTCTTGTTTTTCCTGTCTATATGTATTTGCATGCGAAGTATTATTTTTACAGCTCCTAAATCCTTCATTACAAATGTGTGAGCTAGCTTTCTCTTAATCTCACCAATGTCCTTCATACTAGATCCTACAATAAGTATATCATCCACATACAGTAACAAAATAATATAGCTCCCATTTTCAAGACTTCTTAAAATAAACATAATGGTAAAATTCACATCTCAAGTAACCATGCTCATGCATAAAAATATCAAACCTCATGTACCATTGCCTTGGAGCTTTCATGAGCCCATATAGGCTCTTTTTCAAATTCCACACTAGTTTCTCTTGACCCTTAACTTCATACCCAAGTGGTTGCTACATATAAATCTCTTCATCCAAATCACCATGATGGAAATTCTATCTTCACATCTAGTTACTCTTAATGTAAATATTCTACTGTAACTAAAATCAATACAGTAAAAATGGAAGTCATATTAATAATAGGAGAAAATATTTCACTAAAATCAATACCTACTTTCTGTGTAAATCCCTTTACTACAAGCCTTGCCTTATACCTTTTCTATCCACCCTCTTCTTCCTTAATCCTGTAAACCCACTTGTTCTGCAATGTTCTCTTACCTATTGGTAACTTAACCAAATACCAAGTTTGGTTATGTTCCAAGGATTCCATCTCCTCATCCATGCCATACGCCAACTGCAATTTGAGTATTATCCTGCATTGCTTCTTCAAAGCTCTTCAAGTTCACCACTATCAGTCAATAATAAATAAAATAGAGAAGGTGTAAATATTTCTGGAAGTTTACTTACCCTTTATGACCTTCTCATAGGAGTTTGGGGTACCTGAAGGCTCAATTATAGACCTCTTATACATTCCTATCCAAATTTGACAGTGACCAACACCGATCAACTCTAACCGACGTCAGTTCTGCTAACCAATGTCGTTTTGGATCCTCTGTAACCAATACCAGTTCGTAACTGATATTAGTCAGGGATCAACCGACGCCGATTACTGTGTAAACTTGTCAGTAATTCTTTTAAATACTGAGAGTTCATTTTCATTCACAAAATTCTTAACCGGTTTGTCCTTGGGTACCAAAATTTGATCCCTGTACATTCTCTTTTAATTCCATTCAATGTCTCGACTCCTAATAATTTTAGAATTCTCTAAATCCCAAAAACAAAAATAGAAATCACCAGATCTATAACCTATGAAAGTGCATCTCTTGGATTTTTCATCCAAATTTTTCCTATTTTACTTATCAATATGCACAAAGGCTTCTGAACCAAAACTTTAAGAAAAGAAAGATCTACCTCTTTTCTGGTCCAAGCTTCCTCCGTTATTCCTCCATCTAATGAACTTTAAGGACCACATTTAATCAAATAAATTGTTTTGTCAACTACTTCTTCCCAAAACTACAAGGGCAAGCCAGAATGTATTCTCATACTTCTAGCATGATCCATGATTGTCTTGTTCATTCTCTAAATAACACCATTCTCCTATGGTGTTCTTAGAACCATTCTTTCTTTACATACCCCATTAATTGAATAATAATCATTGAAAGTCTTGCTATAGTATTCACCACCATTATTAGATCTAAGGAACTTTAACTTTGAATTTGATTTATTCTCAACAAGGGATTTCCATCTTTTAAAAGTTTCAGAAAAAATTGATTTATGTTTAATACAATAAAACCATACCTTTGTTGTAGCATCATCAATGAAAGTAACATAATACTCCGATCCTCCATGAGAAGCTACCTGAGATGGTCTCCACACATCTAATTGTACAAGCTCCAATTTTTGCTCCTTAGTTACCCCAACTTTGAAAAATTTCACTCTCTTTTGCTTTTCAAAGATACGATGCTCACAGAAATGAAAATCTAAATATTTCAAATATGATAACTTACCCTTAGCCTTTAAGATCCGCACTTATTTTTTACTCGTATGGCATAACTAATTATGTGACATACATGTAATTGAATATGAACTAGATAATGTAGAAAAGGAATCAGTAACACGGGTAGTTCAATATAACATTCCTACCTTCTTACCTCTTGCCACAACAAAAGCACCCTTGGTGACTTTTCAAGAGTCTCTTTTAAAAGTAACCATGCAACCAGATTCACCTAATTTCCCTCCAGAAATAAGATTTCTCTTGAGGTTAAGCACATGCTTCACATCTTTCAATACCCATGTATTTCCATTCTACAATTTTAGATGAAGTTCCCCTTTTCTAGTAATACTGCAAGGTTCATCATCACCCAAATAAACATGCCCAAAATTTCCCTGGACTTAATTTCAGAAATAACCCTTATTGTGGGTTATATGGAAAGAAGCTCCTGAATCTAAAATCCATGATTCAATTCTATTATCTAAAGAAAGAATAATAGCATCTTGCATTACCTCTGCTGCAGCAAGATTTTCTTCTTTACCTTTTTCAGGTTGTTGGTTCTCTTTATCCTTTGACCAATAATCTTTCTTTGCATGTCCTTTCTTTCCACATTTCCAAAAATTAACTTGCTTACCTCTAGATTTAGATCTACCATCCCTTGACTTTGATTTCCCTTTACTCTTGCTCTTGGATCTCTCCTTTTGCTTGCCCCTACTTTCGAAATTCTAAGCATTCCCATATGATTATTCCTTTGTACTCTTCCTACAAATTTATTCATTCAACATTATACTAACCATGTCATCAAACTTCAAAACATTATTAGCAGATGTTGTATTACTAACAGCCATTACCAAGTTATCCCAACTATCAGGAAACACATATAAGAACAAAAATTCTTTCACTTCATCATAAAATAGATCTAAAATCATTCAAATGACTAGATGCAGATCCAACTTCATGAATATTAGAACTAAATAGTTTCTTCATAAACTAAACTTTATTTGAAGCACTAGGTTTTTCATATAAATTAGCAAAAGATTTCATTAACCCTACTGTAGAAGTCACTTCTGTAATGTTGGAAGCCACAGATGTTGTCAAGCTCAATCTTATAGATCTTAGAGCCTTTCTGTCAATAATCTTCCATTCTTCATCACTCATCTTTGTAGGTCTATACTTTTCATCCAATGGTAAATAAAAATATCTTTGATACAGATAATCCTCAATCTTCATCTTCCATAATTGATCATTTCAAACGTCAAATTTCTCTACCTTGTATTTTTGTTCTTCTACCATTTATTTAGCTCCCACTCAATCAGAAAAATTCTCTATAAGTAAATATGTCAACACACAAAACCTTTAAACCTCACTCTGATATCATTTTTTGGGGTTATCACACCGATTGTATAGATAATATATCATGTCTAAGCATACATGTAAATAAAAGTGGATATTCTAGGAGAAGAAATTAATAAAACAAGAGACATAAATCAACACCGTATTTAATGTGGTTCATGTAGTTTGGGATACATCCACCAAGAAATAAGCCAATCTATTATCCAAAGTTTTGACAAGATATACAATAAATATTTACAATCTTCCACACCTCTCAAATGTACAGTACTTTCTTTCTCTCAAGCTTTTCTTCTTCTCTAAGAATTCTCTCTCTCACAATTATTCTCACAATAATCATCAACTTTTGCAATTTCTTCTTAATTCTTACTTCTAAACCATACCTTTCATGCTTATATAGGCGTATACAAAATTATGGCACTTAGCGATGCAATTACAATCAATAGATATAATTCCCATGAGTTAATTAAAACACTCGTACACATGTAACTGGTTCTGGTTAGCCCTAACCTATGATGGTTCCTCCTTTCCTAACCGATGCTGGTCCCTTAATAACCAGTGATGGTTACTGTGTTTTCCAACAAGTTTGACATTACATGCTAATCCGAAGTAATCAATTTGAGGGTGATGAGTTGAACTTAAATTCAAGTTTGTTCCCAATCTCTTCCCCACATTCCTCTAAAAATTATTAATAATTTTTTATTCGTATATGAGTTAATGCTCGCTAGAATTTCATTGAGGTTAACCACATGCTGGAACAAAAAATATGCAACATGAGTAAAATAACTAGTTTTCTTACATGTTACAATGTGATCCATCTATAAAAAACTATCTACAACCACAGAAAATGAATCTTGCGCTCAATGAGTTATTAGTAATCCTGGTACGAAATCCATACTAAGAGATTCCCAAGGTTTATTAGGGACTTGTAAGGGCTGATATAAACTTTTCTTAGTACTCTTTCCCTTAGAAAATTGATAAATGTTGCACCTTTATAAAAACTTAGTCACATCCACGTTCATTTTAAGATAAAAATAATGTGTACTTTAGTGTTTCTAGGGTCATATCAGCACTAAAGTGACTCTCCAAGCTTCTATAATTATTTTCTTATGTCAAAGTTTCCCTCATAGAGCTCCTTGGCACACATAGATTAACTTGTTTAAAAAACAAATGATCTTGTATCATATAATCTAGCCAATATTATTTATTCTTATGGTAGTATACTTACAAGGGCCTCATATGCTTCTTAGAATTCTGCATAAGTTTGATAAATTTCTTTGAGTGCTTATATTCTTCCACTTTCATGTTGAATTTCACTTATCAACAAAACTATTATTCTTAATACATATTCTACGTTGTTTGTTTTACTATTCTTGTGTTAAGTGAAAAAAGTAAAGTTTAGATAGTAATCCACCCATTTCATGTTCCTATGAATTAGCTTGGGATGATTGGTTATGAATTAAAGTTCATGATTTCTTATGAATATGATAAAATATTTAGGCATTAGATAATGCTTCCACTTCCTCAAGGATTGAACCATAACATTTAAATCCAAATAATAAGAAGAATACATTTTCTTTACCTCATTTATCTTCTAACTGAAATAAGATATACGTCTTATTTCTTGACCTAGAAAAACTCCAATGGATAGCTCACAAGGATCACATTAAATTTGGAAAACCTTGATGAAATCAAGAAGTGATAAAAAAAATTGTATCTGTGATTTTATTCTTTAAAAAAAAAAAAAATTAATCTATGTCAGCCCATACAAAATTCTTTTTATCCCCCCTGTTAGTATCAATAATAGGTGTACAAATACATCTGTAATTTCTAATAAATTTCCTATAAAATCCTGCTAATTCAAAGAAACTTCTTACCTCATAGGATGTCTTAAGAATTTTCTAGTCAATTATGCCTTTTAGTGTGGCATTTCCTATCTTCAACACAATATGAAAAACCACAAACCCAAAATACACTATCTCTCCTTTCATAAACACACTTAAATTGAGATTAATCAGAAACTTCACTTCCTGCATGTTTCTTATCACCATTCTAAGATGATGAATTTGATCCTCTTTGGTTGTGCTATAAATTATAATATCGTATAAATATATAATGAAACATTTATTGATAAATGGATTTAATACTTCATTCATAAGTTGCATAATTTTTGTAGGGGAGTTTGTATGACCAAGTGGAATGAAAAACCATTCATATACTCCTTAATTAGTATTCAAATTAGTTTTTCATTCATGTCACTCTCTTATCCTTATCTTATAATAACGAATCTTGATGTAAACCTTGGAAAAATAGGTAGCACCACTCAAAAAATCCATCAATTATTCAATTATTGGCAATGGACATCTATACCACAAACTATGTTTGTTGATTTTTCTAGAGTCTTTACACATTCTCCGATATCCCTTTTTTTGGTACTAGAAAAGTTGACACTATACATGGACAAATACTTTGTTTGATTAGTTCCTTATCTAAGAGATCTTGTATTTACTTCTTGATCTTTCCATTTTATTTAGGATTCATCTTATATGTAACTTTATTTGGCATATTTACACCTGGTATGAATTCAATATGATGATTAATACTTCTCATTGGTGGCATATCACTATGCAACTAATTTACAACAATGTTAGCAAAATACTTCAACATTTCTTAGACCTCCTGAGGTAACTCATGCAATTTAGTGGTTTTCATGACAGTCCTTGGCCTAATTACAACACCAAATCCTAAATCTTATTCTTTCATATCATTCAATAAATATTTTTTACTCAAAAATAATTCACTTGAATCAGTCCCTTTCTCATTTCTCTCTTCTCTCAAATGTAGTCGAGTTCCACTAATACCATGCTTTTCCAAGGTATAATATTTTCTTCTTCCATCATAAGTGGTCTTCCTATGATATTTCTAAGGCCTACCTAGAACTACATGGCAAACAACCATTGACATTATGTCACATAGCACCTTATACTTATATCCTCCAATCTCAAAATCTACCCAACATTTTTTACTAAAAAGAACATTCTATAATTTTTAGATCCAAGTGGCCTTATTGGGTGTGGGATGTTGATATATCTCCGAACCATATTTTTCTACCATTTCTAATGAGACTAGATTATTAGTAGTACCTGAATCAATCACCATTTTACTACACATAAATATTGATTTGTAAATTGTTTTAAATAATGTTTTCCTTTATTCAAGTTCCTTTTCCTTGGGTGGTTCTATCAACACTCTTTTCATTAAAAAATTTCAAAAAAAATTGGTTCTTCTATATGATATGGAGAAACCACACTTTCTTCTTCAACTTAAACCACTTGATTTATATTTTTAGCCCTTGAGCTATTAGCTTGAGGTTCCTCTAGGCACTGCCAAGATATATGACCTAAAAATATGTGTTCATTAATTTTTTTTTCTTTTGAATACAATATCTCATATTCCCCACTACATATATCCTCCTCTCTAACTTCCTTTGAATCCACCTCTTCAAGTGTATGGTTATTCTTTTGAATTAGATGGCTTCAAACTAGTTTTTTGAGATTAAAATCATCCTTGTTGACCCATTACTCTATTTTATAGGTTTTTTCTCCAATTTTTATTTGTCTTCTACCTTCAAATCGTATGATAGTATTCCTATAGATTCCTTGGGCTTACCGAGATAATTTCATATTGAATATTGTACCTTAACCCATTAATGTATTTCGAATTATAGTTACTAGGTAGGAAATTGACTTTGAGTTTAGCTATAATCCTATCCCATGGTTTAATCCTCCATTTCTATTTCTTTATCCCTTCATCTTTTATGAATTCCCACCAAATGGTCTACATGACCTTTTAAACTTGTACAGGGACATTTCACTTTATTTTCTTCAAGAACATTCTCATATTCCAAATATTTTTCTAATTTGGTAGTTTATTCAATTATCTCTTCTCCATGAAGGATAACTACATATATAGGAATATCCACATTTGGATTGGAGCCCTCTCTCATTATTCCTTTGAGGAATTTCTATATGTCACTTTCTTCCTAATCTTCAAGCTCTCATATTCCTGGAGTATCTTGTGGTTCTTCCTCTCTATCACTTACATCACTTATTACATCCCCTCGTCTCTGATATGCCTCTACTACTATGATCCTTGCATCAAAAATAACACTGAAGTTTCTCAAATATTCCAATATACCATCTCTCACTGTAATGCCTCCTCTTCTACCTCCTCTTATGCTCCTCCATGGTGGTGTTTTACTTCTTTAAAACAATAACACTTAATATTATTTATTTCTAGTGTCAAACCTACTTTGATACTAGAAATTAATGCAGAGACATGAATTGAATCCTATATTGTTTGCAATCAAATAATTTCTTGTAATTTAGTTTCTTATTCTTACTAGGCCTTTTGAAACACAAAGATAATTGTTTATAAATTTCCATAGAGACTCTTTATAATATAATACTAAATTTATATACCCCTTTTGGATATTTTTCTTTAGGAAATACATCAGGTCCATTATCTAAAATAAAATCTCCAAATTCGATAGCTCTTTGTCTCCACTAAGATCTCCCAATCATGTCTTATTGTTAAACTATGATATGTCAAATAAAAGAGAATGTGAATTCATTCAACCAAAAATGAAACCCATAATATCTTAGTGAGGATAATAATAATATGATAAGTTATTAGTTTGGAGGTTTTAAAATGTGATAAAGGCCCCAAATCATGATTTTCTCTTAAACCTTACTTAGGGTTTTAGATGGGCTCATGAAGAGATATAAATATTTTAAAAGAATATTATAAGGTTTTAAAGTTCTATAAAAATTTCCTAGTGTTTTTTAGATCCTAGAGGAACATTCCTAAGTAGATAAAATCAAAATCTTGAAAGGAAATCACAAGATATTGAAGTCTTACCAATGTGAGATAGGGGAAAAACTTGTACCTACCACATTGTCACCATGTAAATAAATTTTGTTTATATTCCATATCTTTAATGGTCTCAAGTAGATGATAAAATGAATTAAAATCATGGTATCATCATCTTTCATATAGGAAATTAACACTTTGTACAAGAAAATTCATCTTATATAAAATAATTTGATCTCCAATTACTATGTCCTTGTACCATAATTTTCTTTTCATACAAACTTACTCGCGTTTCTCAAAATAACTCCCCTTATATTTAGTTATAAAACATATTTTTATGGATTTTTCATCTAATTAATTATCTCTGTGAACCTTATGATGTTTTTTGGTATGTTTTTCCATTTTTAAACCCATTATTCACATATAAAAGGGCATATTTACATAATAAAACATGGTATCTTATTTGAAAGAAGAATAATTCTACATGTTATAACTTAGAAAGGTTTTTTAAACACTTTAACATGACTCTAATGAACAACACAAGAATCCTACTATTGAATCTCACAACAAAAGTTTCTTAAAATGCCAAATTTAATGTTTAAGAAATTCAAATTCAATTTTGGCAACAAAATGGATTTCAAGCCAAAATTGGAATTTTATGCAAACTTAGAACCTCTAACTAGTTCCTCTAGTTTACCAAAACTTCCTAACATTATCAAAAAATTCTTTTGCTAAACTACTATTCATAGGTTATGTTCCTACATCAATGGGCCTATAGCTTAATAAGTGAATACATTGATAATTTTCAGCATATTTAGTTTACTCTCATTTTTTGTTTTGTTTTAATTTAATATTTTTAGTTAAAAATTAGTATTGTAAATTCTAATTAAAATTATAATATGTGTGTTGTAATTTTCAAATAAATAAATTAGGACATCCGTATATCTAGTCAAATGTGTCATTCTCGTTACATGTTGAGTGAGAAGGAGGTTCTTATCAACTGTGAAATGAAATTTATATTCAATAAAATTATTAGTGATAGAAAGTTAAGGAAGGAAACCCATTACAAATCTCATGTTTAGAACTGAAAAAAGCGTTACACTATTCAATAATGAAATAATATGTGCACCAAACAAGCTAGCTATGAGGTGGTTTCCATTGGTTGTGGTGGTCTTCTATATTGTTCATTATTGAATGGTTGAAATTAGAGAAATATGTTATAAATACATAATTGAGTGATAATACAAAAAAATCATTGAAGAAAGTGAATACAAAGTCCTTAATTATTACATTTTGTTTATGTGTGTATGTAATAATGAATTAGAAAATTAAACAAATGTATGTGTCCCTTACATTGAAAGTGTTTCTTAAGTGCCATGCTAGTGAGAATCCTAAAACTAATCTAAAGTTAACGTGTGAACATATGTGTCACTAGAAGATGATATGTAGGTGATACACTAATAAGATTCAAAATAAGAAATCAAAGTGAAAGTGTGCACACTAGTTTTTTTTATATGTATGTTATCACTAGGAGAAGAGGTCATATCTTCTCTATTTTTGAACAAATGTGTATATTTTGACATACATATTTTCTTCTAGTACACATTATTTTTTCTCTTTCCCTATGTCTATACAAATGAACAAGATGTTGAAGTAATAATACTTAGTATTTTACTTAAGTATTTAAGTGTGTAATAGATTTTTGTATTATGTCACAGACATATGGATTAGTAGAGACAATATACATATTTGTTTTTAAGGGTAGAATATTTATCGATGGGATATATCTTGTATACATGCGTGATCTTAATATTGATCAACTATAATGTATATTTTGAAGTGTAATTTGTAGCATAAGTATCTCCACAAAACCACTATATTGGATCTCCCATTATATAACATCTCATGATGAATCTTCCACCTATTTAAAAAAAAAAAATTGGAATATAACCATTGGTAGAGTACCCAAAAGACCTTATTCAATTACCGATGAAATATTCATCTAAACTTCACAATTTTCTCATAAAATTCTAAATTTTCTTTCTATTAACAAAGTCACACTAATCAAAATCAAGGACAGTCTTATAAACAAGTATGACATCAAAATCAAGGACTATATTGAGGAAAATGGTACTAGAAAGAAGTGGAAAAAACTTACTGTAGAGAGAAATGATCTGAAACAAATTACTTCCTCCCTTCAAGATCAATTAGATCTTATTCCATTAAGTCAGATGGATTCCAAGGATGAGCTGGTATGGAATAACTCCAATGATGGGAATTACTCTGTCAAAACTGGATACAATAACTTCTTTCATTGTAATCAAACAGAGTTCAATTGGAACAGGATTTGGATGTCTGATTTAACTCCCAAAATAAAAAATTTCCTTTGGCTGGCTATCAGAGGTAGAATTCTTACCAGTGACAATCTGATGAGAAGAGGATTAATAATCCCTAATAGGTGCCATCTTTTTAAGAAAGATTCTGAGGATATCAGCCACCTGTTCATACATTGTGAGTATGCCACTAGATTATGGAGTTTTTCCCTTTCTAAATTTGAAGCTCTCTGGGTGATGCCGAAGGATCTCAATCAGCTATGGACTCATTGGAACCCACCCTTTAAGCATTGTGTTGTTAAAAGGATCTGGAAGCTGGTTATCCCTCATTTAATCTGGAGAATATGGAAGGACAGAAATGATATTATCTTCAGAAACAAAAAGCAAAACTACAAACTTAGTATTGGGAAAATTTCTAATGGTATCAAAGAGAATATTGCTGGATTTAAACCCCCCAAGAACAAGAGATATCTAGAAAATGAAGAATGCATTCTTTCCAACTGGCAGATAGGATCAATTAATAGTTGGAACAATCCCGAGAATAGCATTGATAGATCTTTGATTAAATGGTATCCTCCTGATCTAAATTGGTATAAGTTGAACTTTGATGGGGCTTCTAAGGGAAACCCTGGGATTGCAGCAAGGGGAGGAGCGATACGGGATCATAAAGGAAATCTAATAGCTGTGTATGCTGGTAAAATGGGAATTCAAACTAATCATTTTGCTGAAGCTTTATCTGCTCTTTGGGGTCTGAGAATTACCCAGGCACAAAATATTCAGAACCTCATTATTGAAGGAGACTCCCTAAATATCATTAATCTTCTTAAGCAGTGCTCATCTCCAAGCTGGAGCATCAAGGATTTTATTGCAGAGTCCATAAGTATTAGTCATACTTTCAATAACATCAGGATCATGCATACCTACAGGGAGGGTAATAAATTGGCGGATGTGTTGGCAAATTATGGCATTAATGTTAACCTTACAGTTTGGGACAATAATAGCTTCAAAACAGCATTCAGGCGGAACTCCATACGTAAGCAATATCTTGAAATGAGTTATGAATTTTGGGTGTGGATAAAAAATACTCCCACACGTGTTGATTTAAAGTATTGGTTTATGCAAATCATGTCTAATAATCAAGATAGTGTGAATCATATGGGGAATTTCAAGTGGAGATACATGGTTTTGAAAATCGCACATGCGGGCTGCATTGTGACTGTTAAAAGGCATATTCAAACCTCCACGGAAACCGAAGGCGGCGATGAAGTGATTGATGGTAGGGAGCGGGCTATTCTCACATGCATTTTTTAGCAGGCTCATATCAGTAGACATGCAGCCGATCGTGGGAATAGCAACGGCTCTCATTTCCATTATTGTGTAGATTACTATAGCAAAAAGTGGACTGGCTTTAGCAATCAGTTAGGAATTAGTTGCAATCAGTTTAGAACAAAGAAGATGGGGGGTCCTCCTTGTCAAATTGAGCCTAGTGTGGACCTAGACTGGAAAGATAATATTGAGCTGTGGAGCATTCTTAGCAAGGGTGGCATAACAAACTTCATGGAAAAAGTTCAGGGGCATGACAAGAGCATCTCTGTGCATTTTGCAAAGGATTGGAAGGAGAGGACAGTGGATTATGGGGGGTAGAAGGTCTTAATCAATGAAGAATTTATTGCTGAAGCGACCAGCCTTGGCTTGGAGGGCTTCAGATTCTTTAACAAAAGGGTCGATAGAAATGTTGAAGAGAGGAGATTTGTTGAGGGAGAGGAGAAACTGACCTACATAACAACGGGCCTGCTTGTTAGCTCGATCCCTCTGCCATATGATGAAGTAACGCGCATGATGATATGGTTCATCTCCTTGGAAGGAAGGTTTGTCACTATTCCTGCAAAACACCTTATTTTTCTTAATCACTTTCGTAGGGATCGTTTGGTTTGTTTCCCCCATTACTTGTTGAAATCTCTTGAACGCTCCATTCTTGAGTTTCAAAAGCATTCCTGGGTGGTTCCTTTACACCAAGGGCTCATTTTGTTGTTACACAAATGCTGTCTCCTCAGGTTTCCTGGTCTCCCATCCTCCCCTAGCTCGATTCCCCCTTTGCCAAGCTCTACTACTGTCAGCCCTGTTTCTCCTTTCTCTGCCCCCGCCACCACTACAGTCACCCCCATGCCAGCCGTTCAGGCTTCTTCTACCATTCCCCCTTCTGATGCTCCCACCCCCCACTTGGCCTCTACCTCATGGAGACCGGTTACCAAGGGCTTCTAGGAAGCTTAACCTTGAGACCCTTGCTGTGGAGAAGGGTTCTCATGATTTTGAAATTGCTCATGACCTCCTGCATATCAGCAGTGTTAGCCCTCTGGGAAGTGCAATTGGAAAGCTCTACAAAAAGGCTAGAAGCCTTAGGGGCAGATATGAAATTGTTGAAGGATGAAGTTAAAAACTTGACAAAACAGAAAGGAAAGAGGAAGAAGGAGGAGGAGGAGGATGTGGATAGCAGCCAAATTGAAGATATATACAAGAAATTCCACTCCTTGGACTCTCGCTTAGGGAAGGCCAAAACTAGGCATGATTACAACATTGCCATCTTTAGGGCGATTGAGGAATTTATTGAGCAACACGTCAGAAGTGTCTCCAACCTAAGCGGAGTGCCGGAAACTTTTTGGGGTACTGATAAGGAAAGAAAAAAGACCTTGGAGCAGCTGGATTATAATGACGCTGCCCATATGACTACTTTGGGTATGTTTAAATCCTGGAAGAATATCAAAACCATCATAGACAAAGCTACTAAGTAGTTGTAGATGCTTCTGCTGTCCTTGTTTGTTTTTTTATTGTTTTTTTGCGGATCCTTTACTACTTTTTTTGTAGTAATATTGTTGTTTTGTCTCGTCTTGGTAGCTATTTTTTAGCTACTTTGAAAATCATTGTCACATTTGGATTCTGATCCTTTTCTCTCTGGTTCTCTTGCTTATTCTGGCTTTTAGGCCTTCTTTTGTAAAAAAGGGTATAGTCCCTTTCAAAAAACTTTGCCAATAATAAAAAAAAAACAAAGTCACACTAAAAGGATTAAGATGTGGCTCATAATTCCTTCCATAATTTAATAACATATTCATAGGTATAAAATTCACTTTCTTCAAACTATCAAATACTAATACAGGTCATTTATCTCTTGTATTATATGTTGTTAAGAAAATATGTCACCTTTTTTATGTAATTAGTATTTTTGTTTGTATAACTATCAAAAAATTTCTTGTAATGATTAACCCTATAATTCCTCATATTTATATAAAGGATGTTCTGTCACCATGCTTTCTTCATTAACTTGCACGATATGTATAAGGAAATAACTCGTCTTTCCATCATCCTTATATGTATTTAGACACCTGAAAGGATGAAATCCTAGCTCACTATAACAAAAACAATATAAATCAATATTCCACCTCAAAATATCCATTAAGAGAAATTTTTTTCCTATAGTTTTTTTATGCTTCCTCATTTCTCATCCCTTATTAAATTTCCTATATCATTGGTTCAAAAATATTGATGATATTTCCCTTGGTATTCATGAAAATAATTTTTTACACTACCTTCTCCTATACTATAAAGGCATATTGGTATGTCCCTTCAACATTTTTCGTCTTCAGTAAGTTGATATCATTTTGTACCATCCACTTTGGCCCGGTGACTTACCATGTTACCATATATTGATATGTTTTTTCTACAATAATTACTGAATGAAAGTGTGGTCTTATAAAATTCTCATAGTATTATTTCACACTCATTTAATATTTTTTAAAATTTTAGAAATTTTTTAAATAATCCAAATATTAATTTCTATGAAATAGCATTCCTTTTCAGCTTCATAACCACCTATTCCAATTAGGTGATATTTCCTTATTCATTTCTATTGTAATTTATTTTAGATTTTTTATCATATACCCCCATATTAATTTTTAATTTTCATGCACACTCTTCACTTTTATCAATTCTAATATCATTAAAATTACAATATTCCTCCATCTCCATGATCTAATCATTGTCTCTATTACATTCAGTGTGCCTAAAAACTAAATAATCTATATTTGAACATATCTTCTAATTTTCATGTATATTACATAATTCATATTTTGCATAATTTGAAATATCTTGTATTGTAATTTTTCATCTTACTTCACTCTTATTTTTATCTTCTTTTTCTTTTTTTACGAAACATAAATCTATTGTCACATCTTGTATAAACCTATGAAAATCACACAACTTTATATGTTCTCTTATTATCTCTTTAGTTTTCAAAGATGAATAACTTTAGATCTTAAATCCTAAATTTCCTCATTACATTACCAATGATATATACATTACCAATGATCCGAAAGACAATATGGCTTAAACCATGTAATACTAACAAAATTAGATAACATTATATAGAAAAATGACAATATTTCTTCTTTAACTGATAAGGAATGCCAAATATAAATTATTACATTAAAAACCCACTCACAATACCTAGAGGATTAAGAATATCACCATAAAAGTGTTACCCAAATTGATTCAATCCTTATAATCCAACCTAAACCTATGAATAAATATATTGTATTACAATTTGTAATTGTACACAGAGTAATTCCCTAGTTACATGAAACTAAAACTATCAAGAGTAGTAATGCATTTAAATAAATAAAAAATCATCTACATCAAATTTTCTTCTCAAATTCATTTATAACATTCAAATATTAAGAATAAACATTAAATTAGGCATAAGGCCTAAAATACCCATAGAGAAACACAAATTGAAACAAATAAAATTGACACAATGTTCACAATAGTTGAAATAAGTTTCATTGTTTTATTTAATTTTGTAGATTTAGGTGGTCAAAAATTTATCATATATGATTCCCTTGGAATCCTTTAATACCCTTACATGTTATTTTACTATAATATATGAACAAAATATCTTCAAATAACTCTTTTAAAAAATACCAAATTACCTTGTGGTTTCATATGTAATTGCACATTATCAATATGATCCTCTTTTCTAATGTGAGATTTTATAAAACTATTTATGTTTTTGCATCCATGTCATAAGGGTTTGTTGTCTTCAACCATATTATAGTTGTTTGCAGCGTATATTTGATATTACACAAAATTATATAATATTTTTAAGAATCCTAAGGTACATATAAAAATAACATAGAGATTTTGTGATGCTTTTCAAACATATTATTCTTATGAAAAATAATCTACTCACAAAATCACTACTCATTCTTTCCACCATTGTAAGAACATGAATTGTAGAATTTCATTTCTAGTTTCTAAGCTACTAAGAGTTTTTAAAATGACCGAGAATAGGTGGGTGAAATAGAAAAATTCTAAGAGGTGCTCCTCTTTTTTTAGTAAACATAATAGACAGCAAGTAATGTTCCCCCACATTATTTTAACATTATTTATTATTTTTTAATACTATTTACATGAAATTGATAATAAATCATCAACACTGTAATAATTTTTTAAACAAAATTAGTGATTATTTAGTTTAATAGTTTTCCTTGTAAGAAGGAATTTTAAATTAATAAATAATGGATATCCGATTGTGCACCTGCTAGCGAGATAAAACAATCAAAAAATGATTTTTAAAATGTGTATAGAAATTTCCTAGTTTGGGTGAGTACAATTTTAATTCAATTTGGAAGAAAAAACAATACATAAATGAAGAAATATCTACATGTATAAAAAAAAATAGAGTTGCATAATGGTGTGGTTTGAAATTAAAATCAAATACGAAACTTATAGTAGTAATGTTTTTTTTACTAAATTTCATGTTTCATAATTAGCTAGAACAGCGAATGGCATTTTTCTCCCACGAAAACCCTAGCTCTACGTTTTGAGCCCATGGCGGTGGATATCCTTCGGAGGGAGATGGTTTTGAGTTCCCGTGTATAGGCCATAGGAATGACAGTTTTATTAATGATTACCCTGTTCATCTTTTAGGAGGGGAGTTCTTTTGGCATTTACTCGAGTTTCCTGGTCTGCCCCTAGGGCGCGACTATCCACATCTGAATATGGTGTACAAGAAATGGATTAAAATAGTGGTGGTTCAGGCTGCAGCTTTGATCTATTTCCATAGAATACAAATCATGAACTTGACCTTGCTTCTCATTTGCACGTGGAATGGGACCACACACTGCATTTTATTGCCCTCATGCACCAAGGGTATTGATCTTAAATCTGCTATTTCCCTCAAATTGTGTTGTAGTTTTGATCTCATTAATATATTCTTTGGAGGCAAATTTCTAGAGGATAACTTCCTGATCAACTCTTATGGTGTTGAAAGGGATTATCTGATTTTCATGATGGGATTTTTTAGAGACGGGGCCAAATCTCGTAACCCTGCTTCATTCAAATAAGCTTTGTTTAAAAATGTTTCATCAGCTTATGCGGCTGGTACCCCTCCCCCGGCCTACATTATGGAATAAGCTGTGGATACCCTTCTTTGGAAATCACTAGCGCTCACTCTCTGACCTTCCAAACAAATATGAAGAAAAAGGCTCTCATCTACCGGTTTAATGGTTTCTCGCCTTCAACGAATGACCTTATCCTATGGATCCATTCCAATTGGAAAAAAAATTGTGATCGTTTCTTCTGTGTCAAAGGCTTTTTCATCACTCTTTTTTGTTCACCAGGATGATTATCACAAGGTCATTAATGAGGGCCCTTGGTTTTGGGGCTCTACGGGTTTGGTCACTACACCATGGTTCCATAATTTGACCCATGCACCTTCTCCATCTCATGTGTCCCGGTTTTGGTAAGGCTATCCAACCTCCCTCTAAATTTTTATCTTGCTGCAAAGAATATTAGGAATTACTTAGGGAGATTCATAAAACATGATGATTCATGATTCCATGGTGGGCTACTCACTTATCTTAGAATTTTTTTTTAAGTTTACCTCAGTAAAGGATTGCCGGATAAAATGACCCTCAAAATGGGTGATGTCTCCCACGTTAAATCTCTACACTATGAAAATACATCATTCAAATATAGGAACTTTAGGTCTACTGGCCATTTATAGTCTACCTGCCCTCATAAGAAAGCTCAATCTGCAAAGAAAAAGTCTTCCAAACAATGGAAAATCCCTAATCCATAGGAGGACTCAGATTCAGAAGTGGAAGTTCAAGAAGCTAGGAGAGTAGATCCACTGGTTGCTACTTAACCTGCTGCAACAACTGAGTGTGCTATGAAAAGTCAAAAAGTAGTGCTTTTCCACTTAGGATAGATACCTAATCTGAGAATAAATAGGCCTCATGAATCCGATCATTCTAATTCAGATAAGGAGGGTTCCATCTCGCCGAACATGAAATTATAGATTGGATCCCCTCTGATTCTAGCCTTGACAAAAAAACAACATTTAGAGGAACAATTTCCAGAGAATTGGTAGTTGGTACCCTCGAAGAAGGGAAAGAAGGGTAAAAATTGATAGTCGAATATTCCAACTTCTCCTCTCTTCTTCTACTTATTTTGTGGCCACCTTGTAGTTGCCTCCACCTTTTCATTCAATAGCTTACTTAGGAGTTGCATATTTTTTTCCCTACTTTGCTTGTTCTTCTTGTTGTCTTCGGTTACATCCAAGGATGTTCTTCCTTATATCCTTCTTGTATCTTCTTTGGATGCTGACTCTGTGACTCCAGCATTTTCTTCTCTTCTATCTAGTGGATTTTTCTTCTTTTCTCCTTCTTTTATGTGGGAGGGCTCCTCATCTTTTCCTTATCCCATTCTTATTTGTACAAGGTTGTGGGTCCCTTCAAAACCCTCACATTTACCCTAATCCAAAAAAAGTAATGTTTATTATTAAAATCTATATTTAGACAAAGGAGAATTTACTTGATGACTATACTCATTTTAAAAATAAATGCATCAATCATTTTTGTAGGATTTATCATGGTTGAATATGTATTTTATAAATTTCTATTCAAAACATGAAAATGATTGTGTTTTAACATGTCCAACCATTACGATCATGAATCTAAAAAATTAATGGGACTTCAGTCTTTTGGAATGTTTGTATACAATAAGGAATGTGAGTTTATTAATGTAAACAAATTCCTTAAATCATATGTAAAACACGCCCACCATTATTCAGATATTTTATTTTCAATAATTCTTTCCCCACACTAATTTCTCAACAATATTCTACACATTCCTAAAAAAAAATTATTATTTGAAGTCGTCCCAACCTCCACTATCTGTGTTGTACTCATAATGGAGGATGAAAAATGATGTAAAAATAAAAAAACATAATGGATTTTTTTTTGACATATTATAAATGATGACGGTAAAAGAAGTGAAGAAAAAATAAAGACATTATGGAGGGAAATGTGCAAGTACTTAGCATAATTGAGAAAATATTGTATATAATGATGATTTAATGAATAAAGATGATAAAATAAGTAAGTAAAATATAGTGAGTAATGATGTTGATATGAATATTAATAATCAATCTTTGAGTGAGAGGCCAATTTTTAATTATGAAAATTACATGGAAATACAAAATGATGAAAAAATCCTTAAAATGAATCTTTACCAAATAGAAAACCTCCTTCCATTTTATGTAGAATAATTTTATAGTTATTTTAAATCGATGAAAACATTTTGAAACAATTGCAAAACAAAATGTCTAGTCAAAAGTTGAGAGAAAACGCTATAGAAATTTGGAATAATTACTTTTATAATATAGATGATACTCAAAGATGTGAATTGTTTCTTAAGCTAATGAAATTAATTAAGATATACATACAGTGAAGACTCTATGTGTAATGCCCGCTAAAATGACCACTTCAGACCCAGGAACAACCTAGGTTTAGATATAAAAATTAAGGAATAATTTTTTTTGAAAAGCGTGACCACTACCAAGCTTCAAGCAACAGTTGTCAACGCAAGGATTTAAAGTAAATTATAATTTACTAAATGAAATTTTCTCATTGTAACATACATTGGATCCATATTACAAAAATTAAAGAGTATAATTAATCCAATTATAGTTAAATTTCTCTTTAGAGTTAACTTAATAAGTAATTAAATTAACATTATAGTTAAATATTCCCTAATCAATTTTAGAGGGTCAAAGGGCCAAATAAATTAAATACCTTAGTTATTTATTTCCATGAGGTGTAAACAATAAACAAGGTTCTTATTTATAAGGGATAGAAATCATTCTCTAATTCCTTAGCGTGACCCCTTAAAAACGTCCACCCATGCTTTAGAGTTAATCATTTATGTTAATAAAGGGTAATTTCCCATTTACCCACTCTCAGACTCATCCTTGCACTTCAACCTAATTTTTCACATATTTAACACACTTAAGGTTTCCTGAAAATATTTCCATTAGATACAAAATTTCTTCCCCTTTCCAATGATATAAAGAAGTCGTCCTACCTCCTCATATTTCTTAAGTTACAGGCTGGCGGGCCTTGGGTGGAAAATTTTCCAAAAGGCAAGCTCGTGGGCCCAGGGAAGAAAAATTTCCCAAACGCTGGCCTATGGGCTGATGCAATTTTTTTTTCCCAAAGGCGGGTCTACGGCCCCAGTGAAGAAAATTATCCCAAAGGCAGGCTGAGGGAAGAAAAGTTTCCCAAGCCACAAGGGACACGTAGCACGTTGTTAAGCCCATGCGGGAAGGCGGGTCATCGAAAGTAATTTGGATTTTAACTCTTTTTGTTTGAAAGGGTAAAAAAGTTCAAAAACCCCCGCACCTTCACCGATGCCCAGGGATGCCATGTGTCATGCCTAAAGTTTCCAGTGGGAGAATGGACTGTCAGAGAAAACTTTGAAATATTAGCATTTGCATTAAAAATAGTGAAGGTTAAATACAATTAGTGCCTCTACCAACGCTTGAAGAAGCCACATGTCAAACCCATAGTGATAGGCGGGGAAGCAGACTGACGGGGAGACTTAAGATTTTTCACCATTTTTCTAAAAGGTAAAGTTTGAAAGCGTGGGCCCATTGACCCATGGAGGTGTTTTCCTAAAAACGAAATGCGCTGCAAAGAAACTTGTGACTTTTTTTTGCAAAAAGTGGCCTAAGTAATTTTCAGGCCCACGGGTCTGATTTGCAAAAAATTTCTCTCTTTTTTTTCAAACTAAGCAAAGTAAAAACTTCATAATGCCATAACTTTCGAATGAAAGCTCAAATTGGGACAAATGAGGACTTTTGGAAAGGGCTCGAAGTCCACTTTGCATAGAAAAATTTAAAATTCATTTTCATCAAACTTAGATGGGTGAAGTTTACGAAAACGTCTTTCCTACCATAAAAATATGAATAAAACTTTTTCAACTACCAAAATTGGTCTAATTCGCTATTCTTTCTTATTCAACACCCCAAAAAGGCATGGAGAAACATACTTGAAATATTTCTAATGGATTGCAAGGATTAATTGATTGTTGTTGAGATTTCAATATGAAATTCTTTTCTTTTCTGTGAAATGGCATTATTATGCCTCTTGCAAGATTACTGGAGTGCTGAATAAATTACTAGGGCAATGCAGTTGTTTTATTATATGCTTTGTTCATCCTTAGTTCATTCCAAGGTTTCATTTTGTCTTTCAAGTTGCAGAGTACTCTATATTTTTTCTAGTATTGATTTGCAGTCTTTACAAAGAATCCAAATGGAAAAACATACTTAAGCCTAAATTAATCAAATTTTCGTTATCATACTTTTAAATATTTAAGTTCATTCCATTCCAGTTTTACAATGCTTAACTTTACTTCAATCCATGCGTGAAAACCCAAAATATAGTTCTACTTTCAAAATATGCATTTCAAATGAAACAGAGAATGTAATATTTCTTCATACGTATTTCTTTTTTTTAATTTTCAAATAGATTTTTCACAATATATTTTAAACACATATTTCAAATGAAAAACCATACCATTTGTGGTAATTAAAACAACTTCTATTGAACTCCAATAATTATTTTACAACTTCCTTTTTCATTCATCAAATACAAATTAAATAATACTATTCACTCACATTCAAATGTAGGTTACATTTCCAAAATAGAGCAACTTTCCACCACAAATAATATTACAATGTCATCCAATTGAAGTGGGAAATTTGATGCGGGAGCATAACTTGCAGAGGCCATAACTTTTGATCCGACCGTTGGATCGTCCTGAAATTTTACAAGGTGGTAGATATACATTAGTACTATGCTAGGGACACTTGCTTAACACTTGCTTGCAAGATTGTGCTCATTTTGGCACGTTTTTGGGCTCGGATTCTGTCATCTAGTGGCCTAAAATTGGCTCTGAATGTTTTTTCCGCTTTTGACTAGGTCTTAAAACTTTAATAACTTTTGTTTTGCTTGTCAGAATAAGTCCAAATTTTCCGTGAGCCCTAATTTATGAATGCATATTTGGCACACAAATTTTGGGGTCAATCCAAGTTGTTTTTCATTTTAGGGTTTTTTGGCATTTTAGGGTTTTTGGCATTTTAGGGTTTTAGAGTAGTCTTGAAATAAAAGGAGAATTGTAATGATGTAATAGATCAGTGTGAATTTCAGAATGAGAAGTAAGCTATTTTGAAACTCTTGGTTTTATTTACAAAGTTGTTTATGTGTGTTTTTGGAGGTATTTCAACCTCTTGCAGCTGGATTCACATCAATTGGTATCAGAGCTGGATTTTGGTCTTGCGGAAATAGCTAAGGTAACATATTACATTGTTATGTGTAGTTTTTACCTTTGTTTTATATAAACTTGGCTAGACGCGGGAGGGGAGGTTATGCCCAGATGAATAGGAATATGCAGGAGCTACAGAGACAAGTTGTTGAGCTCACGGGTGAAGTTACCCGCCTTAGAAGGAGACATGCAAATGGGGATGCAAACCTAGATAGTGATATTGAAGAAGAGAATCCATTAATGAATGAAGGAGGAGATAAAGAAGAAAATGAGAGAGATGAAGAAACCTTGAATGAGAGACCATTTGAGGAGAGATTGATCAAGGCTCTAGAGGGAAAGAATGACGACATCAAGATTAATGTTCCTGATTATGGTGGAGGGTTATGACCAGAGGAGTTGATTGACTGGTTAAATTGCATGGAAAAATTCTTTGAGTGGAAAACCCTTTCAGAGGAGAAGAAGGTTAAGTTTGCATGCACTAAGTTAGCCAGACATCCATTGATCTGGTGGGATCACCTACAAAATGAAAGACAAAGGAATGGAAAGGGCAAGATCCGAAACTGGAATTAAATGGTAAAGAAGCTGAAAGAAAAGTTTCTTCCTGTAGATTATGCTCAGACACTCTTTCAAAGGTTCCAAAACCTAAGGCAGAAGGATCTCAACATTGAGGAGTATACTAATGAATTTTACAAGTTATCAATCAGGGTGGAACAGGGAGAGTCTGAATAACAAAAGGCTACACTGTACATAAATGGGTTGAGTTACACCATACAAGATGAGCTGAGTATGCTCCGGATCCATAGCCTAGATGATGCTTATCAACTTTCATTAAAGGCAGAGGAAAAGAACAAGAGGAGTAATTTTAGAAGAGGTGTGAAGAGAGGTCCATCATCATCTCCAATGAGGGGCAGGGGTAGATTTGAATCTACAAAAGGTGAATCCTCTAATACAGAAGGGCATGAAGATTCTGGTCAAAGCCATGGTAACTACCAAAGAGGTAGGGGATTTCAGAGGGGAAGAGGTTATAATGGAGGATGGGGCTGGAATAGCCCCCAAAGGCAATATACATGTTACAGATGTGGCGAAGAGAGGCACAGAGCTTTTGAGTGTCCGCACTATCCTACACAAGATAGATGGCAAGGAGAAAAACCATGAGTAAATCTGGTTGAGGCTGAAGAGGAAGAAGAAATGGAGGTTTCTGCAGACTTGGGTGAAACCCTCATGATAAGGAGGATGATGATTGTCCCAAGGAGAAAGAACGTGATGTTGCTGGAGCTGATTCGTGGCTTCGAACAAATATATTTCGAACAAGATGCACCTCTAGAGGAAAGGTATGTAAAATTATTATTGATGGTGGTAGTTGTGAAAATATGGTTTCAACTATAATGGTTGATAAACTGAATCTGAGCTATGACAAGCACCCATATCCCTATCGTATATCATGGTTCAAGAAAGGAAATGAAATAACCATAGATAAAAGATGCCTTATAAAGTTTTCAATTGGGAATACCTATAGGGATGAGGTGTGGTGTGATGTTATCCCAATGGATGCATGTCATATATTACTGGGTAGGCCTTGGCAATACGATAGAAAGGTTACACATGATGGAGGGAAAAATACATATACCTTTTGGAAGGATGGTGTAAAGGTGGTCTTATTACCCTTCAAGGAAGAAGAGAAGAGTGAGGGCTTATTGGCTACAAAAGAGTTTGTTATAGAAATGGAAGAAGCTGGATGTTGTTATGCACTAATGTCAAAGAAGTTGGAGAAAGAAGGCTTTAATATACCTATTGCAGCAGAAAAGATACTAAAAGAATACAAAGATGTCATACCAAATGAGCTACTAGATGGGTTACCCCCAAAGCGAGATATTCAACACCATATTGATTTGATCCTAGGATCGGCCCTTCCAAACCAGGCAGCCTATTGGATGAGTCCGACAAAGAGTGAAGAGTTGAACAGACAAGTGACAGATCTAATATAGAAAGGGTTAGTGAGAGAAAGCATGAGTCCATGTGCAACTCCAATGTTATTGACTTCCAAAAAAGATGGAGACTGGAGAATGTGTGTAGACAGTAGAGCCATAAAGAAGATCACAATTAAGTATCGGTTTCCAATTCCGTGATTGGATGATATGATGGATGTGCTAGCGGGAGCCCGATATTTTAGCAAGATTGACCTACGGAGTGGTTACTACTAGATCCGAATCCGTGAAGGGGATGAATGGAAAACTGCTTTTAAAACAAAAGATGGATTATACGAGTGGATGGTGATGCCATTTGGGCTATCTAATGCACCCAGTACATTCATGAGGTTGATGAACAGAGTACTCTGAGAATACAATGGTAAGTTTGTTGTTGTCTATTTTGATGATATTTTGATATTCAGTAAGACAGTGGAAGAACACTTGTTACATCTGAAATTGGTGCTAGACTTGTTACGTAAAGAGAGTCTATATGCAAACTTAAAGAAATGTAGATTCCTTCAGAAGAGTCTTCTTTTTTTGGGATTTGTCATATCAGGGGATGGAGTGAGGATGGATGAGGAAAAAGTAAAAGCAATTCTGGAATGGCCTAGTCCAAGGAATGTGATAGAGGTTCGTAGTTTTCATGGATTGACAACTTTTTATAGGAAGTTCATCAGGAATTTCAGTAGCATTGCTGCACCCATAACAGAGTGTACAAAAGGGAGGGAGTTTGTATGGACCAAGGCAGCAACAGATAGTTTTGAATTGTTGAAGAAGAAAGTATCAGAAGCACCTGTTTTGGTATTGCCAGATTTTAGCAAGGTCTTTGAGGTTGACTGTGATGCCTCACATATTGGGATTAGAGCTGTGTTGAGTCAAGAAGGATGACAAGTGGCATTCTTCAGTGAAAAGCTAAATGAAGTCAGGAGGAAATATTCTACTTATGATGTGGAATTTTACGCTATTGTTCAGGCATTAAGGAACTGGAGACATTACTTGGTAGCAAAGGAATTTGTACTCTTCACTGACCATGAAGCCTTGAGGTATGTAAACACACAGAAGAAACTAAATAGTAGGCATGCGAAATGGGTTCCATTTTTGCAAGAATATACTTTTATTTTAAAGCATAAGTATGGTGAGCAGAATCAAGTTGTTGATGCCTTGAGTAGGCGTGTAGCCCCTTTTGACAACAATGGAAAATAAAGTCCTAGGGTTTGAGGCAGTTAAGGAATTGTATGAAGGTGATCCTGATTTTGGTGATGTTGTCAGAAAGCTTAATGAGCCTACAGTAGTTAGTGATTCTTTTGATTATTTGATACAGGATGGTTATTTGTTTAGGGGGAAACAATTGTGCATCCCTGCTGGTTCAATGAGAGAAAATATGATAAGAGAATTGCATAGTGGAGGGTTGGCTGGACACTTTGGTATAAGTAAGACAATTTCTCTTGTCATAGAAAAGTATTATTGGCCAAAGGTAAAGAGGGACATCATTAGGGTTGTAGCAAGATGTAGAGTGTCTCAAATGGCTAAGGGTCATGCACAGAATACTGGGTTGTATTTGCCATTGCCTATCCCTACAGGGCCATGGGTTGATCTAAGTATGGATTTTGTGTTAGGGCTTCCTAACACACAGCGAGGGAATGATTCTATCTTTGTTGTGGTTGATAGATTCTCTAAGATGGCACATTTTATTTCTTGTAAAAAAACTAATGATGCTTCTAGAATTACAGATTTGTTTTTTTCAGAAGTGGTTCAATTGCATGGAATTCCAAAAATGATCACTTCAAATCAGGATACAAAGTTTTTGAGTTACTTTTGGAGGACTCTGTGGAAGAAATTGGGGACACAACTATAGTTCAGTAGTGCATATCACCCCCAGACTGATGGGCAGACTGAAGTAGTGAACAGAAGCTTGGGAAATCTCCTACATTGTATAGTTGGAGAAAAGCCAAAACAATGGGACTTAGCTTTACCTCAAGCTGAGTTTGCATATAATAGCTCGATAAACAGGTCAATAGGGAGGTCTCCTTTCCAGATTGTATATGGTAGGAATCCGAAGGGGGTCCTTGATCTAATTGTTCTACCAAGTGAAGATGAAACTAGTGATGATGCAGAAGCATTTGCAGGAACACATTCTACAGCTACAAGATGAAGTGAGGGAAAAGCTGAAAGTGAGTAATGCACAATATAAAACAGCTACAGATGCCAGTAGGAGAGTAAGTTTATTTGAAGAAGGAGATATGGTGATGGTTCATCTTAGAAAAGAGAGGTTTCCAAAGGGAACATATAATAAACTCAAGTATAAGAATATTGGGCCATGTAGGATTCTGAAGAAAATGAGTGATAATGCCTACAAGGTGGAGCTACCTGAAAAACTTTGCTATCTCACCAATTTTTAATGTTTCTGATTTATATAAGTTTCCAAGTCATGATGAAAATTTTACAGAGGAGGAAGAAATAAACTGGAAGAAACAGACGCCGAAGGAGAAAAAGGAGAGGGTAATGCGTGCCTTGGACCAAAAGACAATCACTACTAGACATGGGAGCTACAACAGATATTTGGTACAGTGGGAAGGTTTGCAGCAAGAAGAAAACACTTGGATTCCTGAGTGGGAGTTGAGGAAAATTGACAGTGCAAAATTATATGAGTTCCGTCAACAGAATTCGCATGACCTGAATTCTTTTCAACCAGGGGAGAATGATGCGGGAGCATAACTTGCAGAGGCCATAACTTTTGATCCGACTGTTGGATCATCCTAAAATTTTACAGGGTGGTAGATATACATTAGTTCTATGCTGGAAACACTTTCTTGCAAGGTTGCACTCATTTTGGCACATTTTCGGGCTCGGATTCTGTCATCTAGTGGCCTAAAATTGGCTCCGAATGTTTTTTCCACTTTTGACTAGGTTTTAGAACTTTAATAACTTTTGTTGTGCTTGTCAGAATAAGTCCAAATTTTATGTGAGCCCTAATTTATGAATGCATATTTGGCACGCAAATTTTGGGGTCAATCCGAGTTGTTTTTCATTTTAGGGTTTTTTGGCATTTTAGGGTTTTTGGCATTTTAGGGTTTTAGAGTAGTCTTGAAGTAAAAGGAGAATTGTAATGATGTAATAGATCAGTGTGAATTCCAGAATGAGAAGTAATCTATTTTGAAACTCCTGGTTTTATTTACAAAGTTGTTTATGTGTGTTTTTGGAGGTATTTCAACCTCTTGCAGCTAGATTCACATCAAAATTTAACAATAAGGAACCCAAGGAGAAACTACAAAAAAATTCTTCATCCTCAGCTCTAGAACAACAAAAACAAGATCTACCATATATCTTTTGACCACAAAAGAAAGGAAGAGAGGCAATGCTCTCCACCCAACCAAGAATTCCAATGAGGAGAATTCATCCTCCTCATTGGCCCCTGAACCCCAACCACATTACAATAGGAAATGGATTCAACACATTGAAACAAGACAAGCTTCCACAACACAAAAACATTTGTCACATATAGAACACAGTCCAAATACATACTACAATTTGCAACTAAGGGAAGAAAAGCAAACAATACTCAGGCTTCATCATGCACAAGCCAAAGAAACAAGACCTATGGGGGAAGCTGCTTATACCTCCCAATGGGGAAATGGGTGTCCACCTTAAAATAAACCCGCCAACATATATATATATCATTTCAAATCCCCTACATTCCATTATGCCTCCCCCAAGTACCCCTTATACCCCCCATTCACGTATGCCTCCCCACACTCTTATGGCACCCCATAATGAGTAAAGTTATTTCCTTTACAAGGTGGAACCCAATCCCAAACTCCCTCCACAATAACACTTATACCTCCCCAAAACTCTTATACCTACCCACAAGAGGTCCCCATAGTCTTCTCCTACACCATACCTAGGCAATCTACTCAACTAACCAACAACATACCAAAATATTTAAAGCATTCACATATGCATAAATAAAAGAAGAACATTTTAAAGATTCAAGCTCCTACCTCTCCATGGTAAGGTTTTCTCCAAAAGTTAAACAACAAGCTTTTTTCAATCCAAACAGTCCAAAAGCTCCAGTAATCCACAAGCATTGAACAAAAAGTGTCTAACTCTCTTCAAAATTACAAGAGCTCAAAACCCAAAAGAAAGTAACAAAAATGAAGTCACTAAACAAAGTAACCCCAAAACAAGCCAAGGAAATCAAATAAATAGAAGAGGGGGAGAGGAGGATGAGGTGGATCCATGTAGGATGCCACATCACGCATCCTCAACTCCATCTACCCAATCAACTTCAAACTCCAAAGCATAATAAAAAATTGGGTGAGTAAAATGATAGATTACTTACACACACAATCTAAGCCCACACCCCAAGGACCAAAATTATTTTCATGTAAGAAGGTGAAATAAAAACTTACAACTTGTCTTCCCAAAATGCATAATAAGGACTAATTTTGACTCCCTAACCCATAGGTAGAGTTGGTGTAACAATTGAAGAGGTGTGGGACAATTTTAACTTGTCCCACAAGTCTGCAAAATCAGCCCCTAAGGACAGATCCAAATTTCAAAAGGAATTTGGAGTGTTTCACACTCAAAGCTACTTACACATTACTTACAACACATTATCCAAGATCCATCAGCTCTAATAAATGCATTATTTTAACCCGTTTAATTAATCTAACAACATGATCACTCACTAATTTTGACACCAATTAACTAAATAATAAAGGGGAAAATACATCACTAAAATCACATACTAAAATTTAAACAAGAGAAACTAAATAAAAGAATACACATAAACCCTTGGTCACATTTGAAGGTGATACTCCCCATGGGAACTCCTAAAAACAATTTATACACAAACACAAACAATTACATGTTACCATGGTGGCCCTTATTGAATTCATCTAGGATTCCATCGGCCTTGTGGCCGCATCAAATCCCCCGATGTTTGTTGTGACATGTTTACCTGCAAAACACAAATACCTCCTTTGGCCTTGTGGCCGCATCAAATCATCCAAAATAAATATACAATATAACTCCAAAGTCATCTATATATAAATTAATACATCATCATGCAAGTAACAATGTCATTTACAATTTTCCTCAACAACCATATGATCATAAGATTAATTCAATTTTCTAGGTCTACTCAATATGACAAAACAACACATGTATATATATAACCATGTCAACATCCTAACAACATCAGTATAAAATTTCTCCAATACAATATGCATTATATATGAATCAACATCAACAATATTCCATGATCCCTAACATCTAACATCATATAAAACTAAAAGCTACAATAATGTCCATAAGTATAATCAACAGTATTATAATCAATATCAAAAGGTGTCGAAGGGAAGTGTGCACTACACTATGACTAATAACATCTAATATCTAAGGTCAAATTAAGTTAATTGTTCAAAATCTATATAAATCAAACCATACTATAGGTGTGAAAAAACACAAGAATTCTAGTAATGCTATAGGACTGGCTCTTACTAATCACATAGTAATTGATAAAACACTATAAACATGTGTGATTAGAAAAATAATTATCTTCTTATAAGAATACATCAACACTTTAATAAAATTTATTGGGATATTTAAAAGTCTTAAATCATCCAATAATACAAACTAGGCATCCTCTAGTAGACTCCCATGAAAACATTATGATAAATATGATATCTAAATAATTCTGTACACTTAAATTGGAATAAGAGCACAAGGGTTTCACCAAATAGAAGGTATATAATAAAAAAAGAGTTGGATTTCATAATTATGAACCACATGTAATATATTTCTTAGATATGACCCTCACAGAATGTTTCTCTAAGTATAAGAAGGAAAATCAAGAAATTTAAATTATTTAAATATTTTTTGAAATGAACAAATTCTTATATGCCAAAACCATTCACTCACGTAACACTTTTTGTTGTATGAATTTTTAATGTATTATGATGATTTTCATCATGTACATTTTTTTCATACTAAAAACTATCATAAGAGTGAGTATTAAATGTTTCACCAAAATTAGAACAGGAATTTATTCCTACCATATTTTTTGAAAGATCAATTGGATATTTTTTTTATAACAAAGCAATTTTGGATAGAACTTGCAACATATGTGATGGAATTTCCAAATTTTAATTTTGTATCCATGAGGAGAGTATGTATGTAATAGGAAAGGAATTAGTTTTTTTAAGAAATTCAAAATATATGTCATATCATTAAAAATATGATTAGAATCTAAAAGGTGTGATATTGTCAAAGATTAAATAATCGTATCAAATTATATTGTTAAATTTAGAGAGGAAATTATTTATGAATATATAAGGAACATTCAAAGAGTTTGACAATTGGATAAAAATTGAAGTTAAGAAAGAACACATTCCCACTTAGTACTCTATTTTAATAATGAATTCATGTAAAGAATTACTCACTCCAAATGTAAATAGTTATATACTCATAATAATAGAAAATTATGCAAGTTGTTATTTTCATGCATATAACATTCATACATTATCCTTGAAGTACAAAGAAACATATAATTATAGTAATAGAGTACCAATTCTACATTAGTCATGATTGAAAACATTCTACCAAATATGTGCATGGGTTTTTCTAGATGTTCTCTACAAAGTTGGATAAAAGGAACATTATTTCAATCAACAATATATTTGGTTAGATAATTACATGTCACAATTTTAAAATTCACATATATTTTATTGATTGAGTAGGATGCATGTAATAATTGGTGTACAACATATTTGGATTTTCTCTAAGGTAGGATAAGAAAATACTTTAGTATCCCACTAGGTCAATGGTAGTTTCTAGAACTTTGTTTGGACAATAACTTATTATAGAATGAAATATGTACAAAGATAAGAAACTATAAACATTTGGTTCTTGTAAAAAAAATTTGTGTATAAATATTAAGAAAGACCATCAAAAAATAATCTATTGAAGGTTCATTAGTCATACCATGAAGTATATCTTCTTTTTGTTAAGAGCGCAATGGATCGTAGTGGTTCATTGGATTCAATTTCTAAGGTATGTTCACCTTAGAATACATATATATGTGTTAGATTTTACTGGATTTTAATTATTTTAATTATAGTATAGATTTAATTTTAAATTTAATTTCTTATTAAGATGGTTATGTAGGTTAGTGGTGTCAAAAAATATTCCACCATCACATGGTTGACATTTGTAGTAGAGGATTCCGTATTATTTAAGCTAAGAGAACATTAATAAATGAATATAAAGGATTTCTGTCTTAAATTCCCACCATGTATTCATCACTTATTCTCCACATGTGTGATTTGAGGGGAATATATAGCAATTCAAAGCACAAATTTCAGTCCAAGTAGTTTGTTTACATGAAAATGTGAAAATTCCACATGTGCATGTAGTTGTCCTATAATGGAAATAAATTCCTGTGATGCGAAGGAGGTTCTTGATGTTGAAATGATTACATATAATCCTAAAAAATGCTTACTTGGAGGCCAAAAATATGGTAATTGACATTATTTTGGACCTCTGGACATGGTGGAGGTGTTATTTTTCACCCAAAATATATGCATGCCCATATTTACACATTTTTATTACACCTCCACCATGCTTAAATATTTCACATTTATATTTAAATTTATTTTTTGTCAACTTTTCTACATATTAGATTGGTGGGAAAAATACATACCCACTTTAATTTGAATCTCATGGTCAAAAACATGTATGTAAGTATTCTATCCTAACATGATAAATTTTTGGAATTTTAAGAAGTGGTCTTGGATGTGGGGATGATAGTACAATCCAACACATTGTCTCTTCTTTACAAAAATAGCACAGTTAAGGAATTCTTGCTCAAATATCCACCATGCATTCACAACTTTATCTCCATGAAAATTCTTTGGGAGAGGCATTAGATATGAAACTTTTTATTATAATTGTTTTTTAGATTACAAAAATTTATAACATAACATCAAGTATTTGGATCAAAAAATAATACTTTGGTTATATTCAGAAGGGGTTATTTAGTGAAAAAATGTGTACAACTAGTATTTAGGGTATACTTGGTGGTCAAGATGGTGGTCATAAATATTATTTTTTACCTTTGTATTTGAAAAATTTATGTCAAATTTTACATAAGAAAAATCTTTCCGTAAGTTCCTATCCACTTTAATTTTAAGATCATGCTCAAGAAAATGTATCTAAGTTACCTATCCTTCCATGTTGGAAGTTTTGGAAGAATTTTTTGATCAAATGAATGAGCATGTATCTTTGTAATTAACAATAAGAGTATGTTGATGTTTGTATTGGTTAATTATTCTAAAGGTCATATTATGGTAATAGTAAGGTTTACGTTGAGAAAGGTTGGCATAAAAAGGAACTAGTAGATGATAACTCCCCTATTTCCAAGTGTTGGGTTGACTATAATCCCTTCTCACTCAAACTAGTGAAAACATCAAAACCACCTAGATATCTAGAACAACCAATAATGTCAGCCATGTAGAGATAATATTCCAATGTAAACATAATTCACTTCCACATAAGTAATAGGGTATTTATTTTTTTCCCAAAAAATATATTACAAAATACCAGTATAGTGGAGATATCATAGCACAGAGGTATTTAAGTTTTACCCAAACTAGTTTCTTCACTAGTTTCTTCTTCGTCATCTCCTATCATCAAAACCACTAATGGATAGAAAATATTGACCTTCAAATTTCTTTTCTTTCTTCTTTACTCTATTTTTCAAGCAATGAATTTTTTCCTCCTTATATCTAGAAGAAAATATATAGGCAACTTCACTCTTTTCTTAGTACTCTAACCAAGATCTTTGCTTTTCTACTTTATTATTTATTCCATCGACTATAACTCTTCTTCTTTCTCTCTGATATTATAAATCACATCTTGATTAGTCATCTTATTCTTTTCTATAGTTTATTTCATATTTTTGTGTTATCTCTCTAGAAAGAAACCCTTAATTTCTACTTGCCTCTCTCTCTATCTCTATCTCTCTCACACACATTACAAGAAATTATTTTCCACCTTGCTCCTTATAATACCATACCCTAGGTCTCACCTAGTGTTTTGGAACTTATTTACCTCTATTTCAACCTCTAAGTATTTTTCACCTCAGAAATATTCTTCTCAAATTTTCTTTTCCTCTTATCAAACCTCATTGGCTAAGGATTATTCGCATACCACTTGTTAAAAAAATTCTCTTTCTTTAAATTTAAGTATCTCTTTCATCCTCAAATCTAAGGAACTAAACCAGATCTGATAAAACCTAATGTAGAAGATAAATAAATAAACCACTCCACTAATACACATAAGTTTGGAAAAAAAATACAAAACATGATAAGCTTCACAATGCAACTTCTTCTTAATAATAACACTTTGAAAATTATTCTTGATATATATTTCATTCACTGCATGTCACATTTTATTCAATACTCACTCCCTTATCTATACCCTAGAATTTATCATGGTTAATCATCCTTAAATATATATTCAACCAAAGGAAGATATCCAATCTTTATTATCCCCTTCACAACTATCTCAAACTTTTCCTAGCCATGTTTTCATAAAAGTCTTATTGTTATGAACATATGACAATGAATTAAGAGAGACATAATACTTTTTCAAGTACTCCTTATAGATTTTCAAATCCTCCATGTTTGAGACTCAAAGTCATAATATAATTCCTTCAAAAATACTGTCACATGTATCCATTAGGTAAAATTACATCTCCTAGCCTTGTTTTGTTGCATTTTTAGGGAAAATAGTATCTCTAATGGGACAAATGATACAAGATCAACTGGGAAAAACTAATATCCCTAAAAAGGATTACAAATCTTATTTAAATACTCAAGATTATTCTAAACTCCTTGTATGGAAAAAACTCCCTTAAACCCTAGTTGAGGGTTTACACATACACAAGGGGTGTTATCTTCATGTCTTAATTAATAAACTCAATTTAAAAGTTTTACATTTTACTGCAATGTCTATGTGTGTCTCTCACACCTACTTACTCAAATCCAATACATAATTTTAACTAAACATCAAATGTTTACAGTAAACTTTATTATTTGAGTTCCAAGAATGGATTTTTATCTGCTTAACACTTAAAAAAACCATGAAAACATTTAACACATCCTAATATATCTCTTTAGTGATTAATTCCCCATGAAAATTGTTCTCTAGAACAGTTACTCATGAAATATGGTTCGTAAAGTCTTATAAATACATGACATGCCTTATTTTTTAGTGTTAGTAACCTCAAAACCCTATAATATATTCTCAAGCTTTATCCACACCTTTAATAAACTTCCTTCAACCTGATCATAAAGTATAGTTCATTTCAACCATCTTGAATCAAAGTTATGTTCATTTCTTACCTACAAACCCTAAGAAAAGCTATTGTAGACACATGACTAACTGTGTAAGGTTTATTTTTATTACCTTGGTTTTATACATTATCCAAAGATTGAAATCCTTCTATAGGGTCCTCTATTCCTTATTTAATTCCCTTCATATTTATTTTACTTTGTAACTCAGTTTAGATTCTTCTAAAAGTAGTTCAAATAGTTTTGGATAGATTGTGTTAACCGAGTTCACTAGTTTTTGACATTCTTATATTTGAAATTTTCCTAAACCTTAGCATAACCTTAATATATCCATATAAATTCACTTGGAATCTATTATATGTGATTTTAAGATTACCAATTCTCTATATTTCCTTATATTGTTTCTTCAACCTTTAAATCACCTCAAATAATCATAATATTAACTCAGTCTACTTACCTCTTCATTCATGAATGATGTTGGTATCTATTTAATATTTTATAATATTAGTGTAATATTTCTCCTACTAATAATTCCCTTGAATTCTCTCCATGACTACACACTAATGTTAAATCACCCGAAATGTAGATTTTTTCCTAGGAATATGAGATCATAATTCATACATCTCCTAATCTCATTCCATGACAAACAACCCTGTCATAATAGAAATATTTCATCCAAAAATAAAAATAATTTATCATTTTAAAAGAATTCATATTCAAATAAACACAAGAACACATATTCTTTCATGCACCATTCACATTAACAGCAAATTTAAAGATTTATTAAAATAGGATCGGTAATACAAAGGTCTCATGATCCCATACATATCCTATTGAGCTTTCATGGCTATATACAATTATTTACAATGTCAAATCCACTTTCCCAACTATAACTAACTTCTTCCATTTAAATACCTCCTTTCATAAGCTAAAATGGAGGTAGTTACAACAATTTTATGAACCCTAACCATGGTAGAATTGACCAGAAGAAAGGTAAACATACTTGGCTAGTTTAGAAAATATTGCTTACATCACATTAGGACATGTATACCCTTTTCCATAATTATATGTTTTCACACTAAAAATTAAACCTAAAATGTTTATCTTATTTCTTGTCTTTCAATTCCTTTTCTTCTTTTATTTGTCTCTTTTCCTCGATTTCTTAAAATGCATTGTCTTTCTCTTGTAATTTGTTTTCTTGTTTAGACTTTATTATGCTTATTTTTTCATCATCATTATTGTTTCTCTCATTATTCTTAAATTTTTCTCTGTCTTCACATTTAAGATATGCATTTTCATCATTTTCTTGTTTCTTTCCATATTCTACACTCATATTAATTAAGAAATAAATAAATATTTAATAAAGGGTTGAGACCAAATAGATATAGGTGTTACTAAATAAGATCTAGCAACCAAAGTACAATCAATTGTGCAAGATAGGAGATAAGAGTGACATAGCTTGTATTGTGGAGATCTAGGATGATATTGGGATGGAGAAACAATTGGAAAGGATGGATATGATTTGTGCAATCTCTATTTGAGAAACTTAGATCTTGAACCTCTTTAGATGGGATTTCCTAGATGTTGAAAGGACTGCCCATGTGCTTTCATTTTAAATGGGTGATAGTGTCCTGGAAGTTAGTATGATCATAGTCTTTTCAGGGTCTAACAATTTCTTCTTTATTTCAATAAATGTCACATCGACGTTATTGAAGAGTTCCTATGTAATACCTGAAAATGTAAATAAAATTCTAACTTCTTACATAAATATAAATAAAACATTAAATGAAAAAAATAATGCATATTTTTTAGCTGGAATGACCTCATCTATCACCACAATGTGATTTTTATAAAGTTTTACACTATATTTAAAATTTTATGTAGTTCCTCTGTATGTGCAATTTGAATTATGCCCCTTGATGTTAGGTTTTATTTATTCCAGTCACACAATGATAGTGGGCTAAAAATAACTTTCCACGAAGTCGAATCTATGAGATGGAATTCATAAATTTCCCTTCTTATGTAGTGAAATATGCAATCATTGAATGTTTCTCTTTTCCCAAATATTAGATAGTAAGTATTACCCCAAAATTTCCCATCCCATAATGATTCTAGGTAAATCATGTATATATGATACCTTTTTTTAATTTCATCAATAACAAAAAGAAAATATGACTAAACTGATAATAAATATTTTACAAAATGTACAAAAAATTATGACTTTTGAAAATCAGGGAAAGGAGGGAAAATGAAATAAGTGCCCAAAGGGGAGAGTAGTTCATGTGCGCTCTTGTCCCTAATGTGTGGTTCTATTTGGGATGTTTAGAGTATATAATGGTAAATACAGAGATGGGTTATCTATTATCTAATTTAAAATATTGAAGTGTTCATTCAATAAAATAAAATAAGAAGATTGTATAATAGGATAAAGTAATGTAAAAGTAAAACACTTGTTGTTAACGTCTAGTTTTCTCACATAAAAATCATGTATATAATGATATGCATAGAAGCCAGATGTAAATAGAAAGTACATTATTTTGTGACTAAATTTACCCCCATTTTATGTTGGTGAATTAATATTTGGTAGCATAAAGTAGATAAGAAGAGTGTACCTTGTGGATAGTCAAAAGGAGTTTTAATTGATAGGGAATGACAAATGATATTTATACAATGTTTCATAGAGATTATAAAGGGTGTATAATGGAATCTAGAAGAGAGGATAAGGATCCTAAAGGCTATCTTATGTGGATTGTATAAGTGATGTATGGGTGTTTTCATCAGATATTTTCTTTGTCATGGTTTATTGTGCTTGAAAGAGGATCAGGTAGAACTAAAGTTAAATTAAATCACTAAATGTAACATAATCAATAAAATAACATATACAAAAATTATCCACATATTTTTAATGTGTAAAAACATCTTATGAGGTACAAAACCCATCAAACAATATATTTTTCACAAGTCTATTAACTCTCATTTTTCTTCACCTCGCTTCCTTTGTTGCATTTCATGTTATTAACTGGGCCCCATGTGCCCTATTTATATTAGGGTGATCAATTACGACTTCTTGAGATACAACATATTTGTTCAAATTGATTTTAAAAAAAATTAAACAAAAACTTAAGTTTATATTTAACAAATAAAAATAATAATATATTTTTATTTATTCAATAAAAACTATGGTTTTAAGCTATATTTAATATATAATTCAATATAATATAAGAAGAAAAAAATTAGGGGTTAAAAAAAATATTATAATTGTTCTAATGCATCCCCTTAATATTAAGTGTGGTTTATATGAAAATATTACCTATAATTTATACAACAAGATTTATAATCCTCAAACCAAGATGATGGCTTTAGGCTAGCATATCACTTTTGAAGGATTTATGCACATTCATCATGATAAAAATAACTTTTTTTTCAAAGGATTCAGAATCCATAAATCAGAAGAGATGATTTAGGATAAGAATGATTTTTTCTAGACTCCATCTTATGATTTATCATGGAAAAAATCTATATAATCACCTATAGGATCCTTTCATAAAGTAAGGAACTCCTTTAAACATAATTATTTTATACTAGACTATACCATAAACTAACTTAGAGTGATATGTTTACATAGATCATAATTAGATCTCTACAATGCTTTTATGGAGAAGAAGTATAGACATGAAAAATAAAACACATGGCTATCCATTAAGAGGTGACATTATCATGCACACTCCCCCTGAATGGACACTTTGAAATGTCAAACATTGCATGAAACTTGAATAAATTCATATCACATATTGGCTTCATGAGGATATCTGCAAATTTTTCTTCAGTAAGACAAAATGGGACGTGTATATCTCCCTATAGAACTTTCTCTTGGATAAAACTCTTATGAATTTGTATATGATTCATTTTACAACATGCTAAACTACATTATTTACGAGAACAATACAAATTTTTCTACCACATGAAAGGAGAGTACTTCCTTTAACTTTCATGTGAATTTCTTCCAATATCCTCACTAGCACATGGATTCTTTTACTAATTCCATTGCACTTCTATATTCCACATAAGTAGAAGAGATGGATATTATTGGTTGCATCTTCCTACTCCAAGTAATGACACTCATACAAAACATGAAAACAGATGAATTCATAGCATTCCTATCACATCATAACATGGTTACAATTATAAAAACCATATAACAAATAATCAATATAAAAAATAATTATATAATACATAATAGATTACATGTTCAATATTTTTATCCATGATCATTGTTGAAACCTTGCGTCAAGCTATAAGCAACATAAACTACTAAGGAAGTATCAGGCATATTAAAGGTTAAATTATCAACAATCTGCAGATACAAGGTATAATAAGATTTAATAAAAACTTTTTTAGAATATAGTTCAACAAAAAATATAATTCAATGTTAACAAGTTTTAAACTAACAAGCTTTAAGAGTTTTTAATAGCTAAAAAATTGTAGAAACTTAGTGTTTAATAATAAGATCATCAAGTTTTTTAAAGAGAGATAGTTTCACTTAATATCATTTATTTCTCCTAATTTTTATTGTGATCAGAATGTTAAGAATAGTATTGAATTTTTTCTATAAGATCAGTATTGGTTGTCTCTAATATAGATAAATTTTAGTCCTCTTCTTCTTATCTAGATATGATGTTATTGTTTCCTCCTCATCAAATGACATCTAGAGTTTTATTAGGTTTTTTAACATTTAATGGATGTAAGATAAACTACACTAGAATTCTTTTTACATGCTAGCAAGGCATTTTTTAAATTTTTGTAGCAATCTTTTAACTCATTTCTATTATCATCAACATTAGATTCTAAGTCCATAAACCAACCTCAAGCTACTTGTTAGAATAAATTGTATTTCACTCTTTTCCTCACATATTTTATTGTTCTATTCCATCACATCCCCTGAGCTACAAATTATTTTCCTGGTATCCTTAAAATAGTTAATTATTGTTATCTATTTCTTCATTTCATTTAATGTTTGAGTTTTCATACTCTTTCAAACACACCTTGGAGGAAGATCTCAAACATATATTTATAAAATCATATCTAATAATTAATATTAGATCAACATATATTATTAAAATAGTTTTTATAGATTTGGGGCTCGAATAATATTATTAATTTCACACATTAATAATTGTGTAAGTTTGTTTTCAAAGGTAAAAAATAAATTAATAAAAACCTTACATGTCTATCAACAAACACTTTGATGGGCCTAATCAACAAACATTTTTTCATAATTTAATTTTTTTCAAAATAGAGATGGAGAGATGTGAGTGCAAAAAAAAAAGGAGAAGGGTTCCACTTATATAACTAAGTTGGGTAATAACCACCTGAACAACAATTTATTAAAAAAAATTAATAAATAAAATTCTCTAACATTAATCTAACTAACCTTCTCTGATACAATGATAGAGGAACGAGAAGAAATAAAGATAAATTAAATCACTAAACATAACATAATATATTAAATAACAACATAGAAAAATAATCCACATGGGTTTAACATGGGAAAACCTATTGTGAGGAAAACAAGCCACCAAACATTATAGATTTCCATTAATGCACAATAAAAATCAATAATTTTACAAGTCTAGTAACTTTCATTATTCTTCACCTAACTTCCTCTCTCATTCCATGTTATTTACATGGCCCCATGTGCCCAATTCAAACTAGGATGATCGGGTGTGAACTCTTGAGATACACCTTTTTAGTTCAAATTGATTTAAAATAAATTAAACACAAACTTATTTTATATTTAATAAATAAAAATGTATTCATATTTTTATATATTTAATATATAATTAAATATAATATTATAATAATTGTTCAAGGGGTTAAAACCCACTTATTATTGTTGTTCTAACACTCCTTGAGATTTTTACTTGTTCCATTTCTGTGTTTAGATTTTTTTAGAGTAAGGTCAAACCTAAAAAAGAAAATAAGTGTAGTCAATGCTCATGATAAATTAAATTGAAATTTAATGTAGTACATGTCAAAATAAAAATGTTATTTAAAAATAAGTGAATCAGAGATAGACTACACCTATGTTCTATGAGAGGAGATACAATTGTTATTGTATGTTTTCTTCCTTTGAGATGGTTGGAATAGTGGTAATAACTTAGCCATCTTTTCATGAAACTGCATATTAGTGTGTCTTTTCACTAAACTAAGGATTTAAGCATCTTATCACCAAGGGAAGAGTATTGGGAGATCGGTTGGATTTGACCTCAAACATTTAAGGCTACTCCATAGATATGTGCCAACACATATGGTAATAAACCCAAAAGAAATTGGTCGCCAAGAAAAATGAAGTAATTAGTTCCATTGTATAAAGTGTGTATCGTGCCATTGATAATATTCTTGTTTTTCATGATAGTAACCTATACCAAAGCATGTGTTATTGGAAATAAGAAGAGACTATCATTGAGAACCTTTTGATTCTATACTATATTTATTTTTTCCACTGGACACGGACGCCCATGTGGAACACTAGTTCTCATTGATCCTTCTTATATTTTGTGCTTCTTTCCTACATAGATTTTAGGCCCAATTTTTATGTTAAACCTGTGTATTAGCTATTGTTTATCATAATTTTTCTATTTACCATTTTTATCTTTCCAATGAACTGTTGAGAGGGTGAAATAGTCACCGGATTATTTCCCCCACTAATTTGGGGTGCATGAGATGAACAAAGGAAAACATGGCACAAACGAAGAAAGTTGAAACTAATGTGCACATCTAAAATAAAAATCCTTTAGGGGGAGTAGGATATATGCATGGAAACAACCATGTAATATTCAAACAAATGGGAAAATCCAAGTCAAAAGTTTTATTCACAAATAAGTATACATTGGGTAAA
Organism: Taxus chinensis; assembly: GCA_019776745.2. Lineage (NCBI taxonomy): Eukaryota > Viridiplantae > Streptophyta > Pinopsida > Cupressales > Taxaceae > Taxus > Taxus chinensis. Next base: position 703,943,868 of record CM034150.1, on the reverse strand, counting down.
TGCACCAAGTTGGGGGGCCAAAAGGGGGTCTTAAGTGGACACATTTTTCTGAGAAAAAAAAACTTCAACTTGTACAAGTTTTTCGAAATAGTTACACTCAAAATTGGAAGATGTTGTAGAAATATGAATCGTAGCTTTTTCAGTCTAGTTTCTAATCTACTAAATTTTATTGAAAACATATAAGTTTAAGTGGGTTAAACAACTAAAATACAAACAAATTCTCTTGTTTTTGTTAAAAAACATAATAGAGTGACTTTTGTGCCCCCCACAATTTTTTGTGCACCATTTAGTATTTTTAAAAACCCTTTAGTAGAAAGATAGCTAGGAGCATCTAGTTTGGACTCCAATTTTTTTAGATTTCTTTAGTGAATATTTTTTTATTTATGATTTTTCTAGTATGGAAATTTTATGTTTTGAAAAATAACAGAGCTCCGACCGTGCCCCCCCTGCCAACTACCTCAAAAACTATCGAAAATTAGTTTTTTGTTTGTTTGAGTATGTATATAATTATGCCTATTTTGGGATACTATAATTTTTTTAAAATTTTTTTGATCACCCGAAAAATAGATACACAATGAAAGATAGACATATTTACACTTTAAAAAATAGCTATAAAAATGCATAGTTAGAAAATAAATAATATGGAAACCTTATATTAGTTAGAAAATTTGAAAAATTATATTTTTAGAAAGAAGAAACTCTACTCTACGTCGTGGTATAAGTTTTTAAAAATGGATCGATTGTTTTATTTTGATTTATCATAGAGGAAGTGGCATTTTTACATTTTCTTATAAACACACGTTGTTTGTTGTGTTTGTGCAGGTCCATGCCTCAGGCTTGGGGATCCAAACTGGATCCCAATCCTTAAGGCATGGCTTGGGAAAAAATAAAATGCAAAACACGTACGTGTTTTTCTTTTTTATATATATTGTGGTGCCCAACATCCTTTCATCTCTTTCATAGGAATTCTGCAAACATTCTGTTTTGTCTGCAATTTTCTCTACATTCTTGCACAATTTTTTAGTAGTTAATTTTGTCCCTTACCCCAATAGTTGATTTTTTCTAATCATGGGTGATAAACTTCAATCTAAGGACAAGAGGAAAGTCAAGAACAAGACACCAAAGCAATTGGAAGAGAAGAGGATAAAGAAATTGAAGAGAATGCAAAAACTTTGAGCAGGGCAAGGTACATCCGCTATATCAAATGTAGCTAATGTATTAGAAAATGGGGATGAAATACATAATGAAAATGTAGAGAATAATTATTTTGTAATGAATAATGATTTTGCAATGAATAATGATATTTAATTGAATGATAATGTTGGTATGGATGAAAAAATTGATATGAATCCAATTGTTGAACCCTTACTTGAGAATCCAAATGTTAACTCTAAAATTTGTATGAAGAAAGTAACCTTGTAAATGAATCAACACCTCTAAGAACACCTCCTTCCATTTTGCGAAGAAAACCAATTCACTTAATTGAAATTGATGAAAACATAATAAAACCAATGCCTAACAAAATGTCTAAAAGAAATGCGAGAAGAAAAGCTAGTGGAATTTGGAATAATTACTATGAGAATTTAAATGACACACAAATATGTCGATTATTTGTTTCATTGATGAAATTAATTAAGATGAGACCTATACTAAAGACCCTGGGGTTAAGAACATCTAATGTTGTTGATCAAAATGTGTCAATTTTTGAAAACATACATAAATCATACCAAATTGTAGGTGGAAAAAGATACACCAAAGATAGTAATGCTACACGGCGTGCACTAACTAATTGTATAGTAAGTGATAAAATAGTTAATAAATGCTTGATTAGAAAAATAAGTACTGCTTTAAAGCTAAACGGAAAAACACTAATGAAAGCACTAGAGAGACATAAACATCTTGAGTCAGTCAAAAACATTAACTATTGGGCTTTCTCTAGCAGACTTCCATGAAAAGACAAGAATACATCTGATATTCTAAAAGAATTAATTGTAAAATTTTGGAATGAGAACACAAGGGTGTCACCGAAAAGAAGAGATATAGTAAAAAGAAGAATAGGTTCTTGTAATCATGAATTGTGTGTAAAACATTTCTTAGATATGACTCAAACAGAATTGTTTTCTAAGTTTAAAAATGAAAATCCAAAAATTAACATTTGCCAAAGATTATTTGAAATGACAAAACCCTTTTATGTGAAAATCAATCACTCACGTACCACTTGTTGTTGCAGGCATCATGTTGAATTTTCAATGCATTATGATGTTCTTTGTCAAATACGTTGTGTTTTGCATACTGACATCATGTTGCAGGAGTGTGGAATAAATGTCCCACAAAAATCTTCAAGGGAATTTATTCTAACAATATTTTTTGAAAAATCAACAAGACAATTTTTTATAATAAACCATGTTTGGATGGAACGTACAATGTATGTGGGGGCTTGCCAAATCTAAAAATTTGTATCCACGAGGAGAATACATATTCAATAGGAAAACATTTGGTTGATTTCACTAAATATAAATCAGTGGCATATCAATTAAAAGATGGAAAATAATCTAAGAGGTGTGAGCTTGTTAGAAAACAATTACTTGTATCAGAATATATGGTCAAATTCAGAGAGGAAACTTTTTATGAGTATGCAAGGCACACACATAGAGCTCGATGGTTGGATGAACAATTCAAGTTAAGCAAGGACACATTCCGACTTGGTACTATTGTTTCAGTAGTTGACTTTGTAGAGAATTACACATTGTAGCCACAAATGGAGGTTCAGTCTCAATATTATAACTCAGTGCAATTTTCTATTTTCGTGCATCTAACATTCATGCACTCTCCTAATAGCACTGAGCAAGATCAAAAAATATTAAGAGAGTATCATTTACATCAGTGATGATCAGACACATTCTACAGAATATGTACAAGGGTGTTTCTAGGTGTTTTATGCGAACTTCAATGAGAGGAACATTAGTTTCGAACAACATTACATTTGGTTAGACAATTGTGCATCACAATTCAAGAATTCATCACAGATATTTTATTGGCTAAGCAAGATGCACAAAGAAAAATATGTATAACATATCTGAAGTTTTACTAAGGTAGAGCATGGAAAAGGAGAGCATGATGGTGTAGGAGCATGTGTTAAAAGAGCACTTGCAAGAGAAGAGTTAAATTTCAAGGATGGTGCTAAATTTATAGATGTAAAAAAAATTGTTGATTGGTGTGTTAAGGATATGGGCCATGAATCTCAAGAGAGATCAACAGTTCGTAGATATTTTTAGTTGATATAGAAACAACATTTGACAAACTGTGAAGATTGTATGACAGTTGCAGGAACAAGTGATATGCACTCATTCCTTAATTCAGATGCAAATGCTTGGACTATTTATACTAGATGCATGACATGTTTTTGTATATCATGCATTGATTTTGCGTGGAATGAATGTGAGTCACAACTGTGGGTGGATGAATGGACTTGTAGACCTCTAATTCCACTCGACACACTTCTAGTTCCATGAGCATTACAACTTGCAGGGTCTTCAAATCAAATGACAACATCACCTAACTTTGACCAAGTCTTTGATTTAGTGCAACAAAGTACATACATAGATGTACATGCCATGTTTTAGATTTATAAATTATTAAATGGTCAAATCTAAATGTATTTATCAATTGACTAAATAGTTCTACTTTGTGATACATACGGCATGTTTTTGCAGTTATTACGATGGAATTTAACGAAGAGGGAATAGACTACTTCTTATCTCATTGTGTAGAGGGAAACAAATTTGACTTCCACAGTCATTGATGGTGAAGACCTTGAGTATCCCATTGGATCAGTGGTAGTCACTAGAACTTGGCTTCAATGATATCCTATAAAAAAATCAAACATTTGGTTGTTTGAATACTATGAAGTACATCGGAAGATAATTCACTATTCACATTTGTTCCTTGCAACAAATATTAAATTGATCAAATATCGAGGTCGGCCATCAAATAAAATTCTGTGGAAGGTTCCTGGATCAAATCATGAAGCAATTCTTGCTACTGTCAAGAATAGAGTTGATCCTTGTAGTTCATTGGATTGAATTTGTAAAGTTATGTTCTTCATGAATTTAATTTGAATATTTACTTAAATGATTTTGTTTAAATTTTGTATGATTTAAAATTCTATTTAATTGCTTACTAACATGTTTATGTAGGTTAGTGGTGCCAAAAAAGCTTCCACCTTCATCTGGCTGGCAGTGTCAATAGAGAATTTATTATTCTTGAAGCCAAGTGAAGATAAGAGAAATTAAATATTAGAAAGGAACAACAAACAGAAATTCTCCATCTCCATCTGGTTCTCTTGCTGTGCTATTTTTTAAAAACGCGCGAAATAGTGCAGTCTGAGTCAGTGTAGGGCTGCCAGACGTTGTAGTTTACAAGAAGAATCTCATGGGACCGAACCAACTATGCCAATAATTTTGAGTGGCTAGGTGAACACTAGTGGAGGCTTCCTTTGGCTCCCTATGCTCCTTGTGTTTTCAGACTACCTTGTCCTGGCGTAGTCACTTAAGAGCCTTTAGGCTCAAACACACTATATATTCGACAGGTGATTTCTCAGACTCTGTGACACATAGAGATCTCTCATCAAATATGAGACCTCCATTTTGGGGCCCTCTACAAAATCCACTTACAATTTTCTCCATTTCTATCTAGTTCTCTCACTGTACTATTGTTTGCAAACGAGTGAAATAGTATAGTATGAGTCAGTGTAGGGATGTCAGATGCTGTAGTTTGCAAACAGAAGCTCGTGGGACAAAACCAAATATGCAAACATGCTGGGGTGGCTAGGTGAACACTATTAGAGGCTTCCTTTTTGTTTCCTATGTTCCCCATGCTTTCAGGCTACCTCGTTCAGGCGTAGCCGCTTAAGAGCCCTAAGGCCCAAACACGCCATATCTTCACTAGGTGATTTCTCGGACTCTGTGGCACCTAAAGACATCTCGTCAGATCTAAGACCTCCATGTTAGGGCCCTCTATGAAATTATCTCACGTTTTTCTCCATCTCCATTTGGTTCTCTCGTTGTGCTATTGTTTGCAAACACATAAAATAGTGAAGTCTGAGTCAGTGTAGGGCTACAAGACGTTGTAGATTGAAAATGAAATCACGTGAGACCAAACCAACTACGCCAACATATCGAGATGGCTAGGTGAATGTTATTGGAGGATTTTTTTTGGTTCCTTACACTCCATGTGCTTTCAGGCTACCTCGTCTGGGCGTAGTCGCTTAAGAGCCCTGAGGTCCAAACACACCATATCTTCAACAGGTGATTTCTTGGAATCTGTCGCACTTAGAGATTTCTCATTAGATCCGAGACCTCCATGTTAGGGCCCTCTACAAAATCATCTCACGGTTTTCTCCATCTCTATCCGGTTCTCTCGTTGTGTTATTGTTTGCAAACGGGTGAAATAGTGCAGTATGAGTCAGTGTAGGGATGCCAGAAGCTGTAGTTTGCAATCAGAATCTTGTGGGACCAAACCAACTACACCAAAACATTGGGGTGGCTAGGTGAACACTATTGGAGGCTTATTTGTGGTTCCGTACGCTCCCCGTGCTTTCGTGCTACCTCGTCCGAGTATAGTTGATTAAGAGCCCTGAGGCCCAAACACACTATATCTTTGATAGGTGATTTCTCAGACTCTGTGACACCTAGAGATGTCTCGTTAGATCTGAGACCTCCACATTCAGGCCCTCTACAAAATTTTCTCATGGTTTTCTCCATCTCCATCCAGTTCTATTGTTGTGCTATTGTTTCCAAATGCATGAAATAGTGGAGTTTGGATCAATGTAGGGTTGTCAGACGCTGTAGTTTGCAAACGGAAGCTTGTGGGACCAAACCAACTATGCCAACACATTAAGGTGGCCAGGTGAATGCTAATGGAGGATTATTTTTGGTTCCCTATGCTCCCTGTGCTTTCGGGCTACCTCTTCTGGGCGTAGTCGTTTAAGAGCCCTGAGGTCCAAACATGCCATATCTTCGACAAGTGATTTCTCAGACTTCGTAGCACCTAGAGACATCTCGTTAGATCTAAGACCTCCATATTAGAGACCTCTATGAAATCATCTCACGGTTTTCTCCATCTTCATCCAGTTATCTCGTTTTGCTATTGTTTGCAAACGCGGGAAATAGTGCAGTCTAAGTCAGTGTAGGGTTGTCAGAGGCTGTAGTTTGAAAACGGAAGCTCGTGGGACCAAACCAACTATGCCAAAACATCATGGTGGATAGGTGTACACTATTGGATGCTTCATTTTGGTTCCCTGCACTCCCCTTACTTTTGAGCTACCTCATCCGGGTGTAGTCACTTAAAAGTCGTGAGGCCCAAACACACCATATCTTCGACGGGTGATTTCCCAGACTCCATGGCACCTAGAGATGTCTCATCAGATCTGAGACCTCCATGTTGGGGCCCTATACAAAATTTTCATGTGGTTTTCTCTTTTTCGATCCGGTTCTCTCGTTGTGCTATTGTTTACAAATGTGCAAAATAGGGAAGTCTAAGTCAGTGTAGGGCTGCCAGACGTTGTAGTTTACAAACGAAAGCTCGTGGGACCAAACCAACTACGTCAACACATTAGGGTGTACAGGTGAACACTAGTGGAGGCTTATTTTTGGTTCCCTACACTCCCCATGCTTTTGGGCTACCTCGTAAGGGCATACTCACTTAAGATCCCTGAGGCCCAAACACACCATATCCAGGGGATTTCTCAGACCCCGTGGCACCTAGAGACATCTCATTAGATCTAAGACCTCCACATTAGGACCCTATACAAGATCCTCTCATGGTTTTCTCTATATCCATCTAGTTCTCTCTTTGTGCTATTGTTTGTAAACACGTGAAATAGTGTAGTCTGAGTCAGTGTAGAGTTGTCAGAGGCTGTAGTTTGCAAACAGAAGCTCGTGGGACCAAACCAACTATGCCAACATGTCGAGGTGGCCAAATGAGCTCTAGTGGAGTAATTTTTTTGGTTCCCTATGCTCCCCGTGCTTTCGAGCTACCTCATCCAGGCGTAGTCCCTTAAGAGCCCTGAGGCCCAAACATGCCATATCTTCGACAGGTGATTTCTTGGACTCCGTGGCACCTAGAGACATCTCATCAGATCCAAGACCTCCACATCGGGGCCCTCTATGAAATTATATCATGTTTTTCTCCATCTCCCTCTGGTTCTCTCGCTATGCTATTATTTGTAAACACGTGAAATAGTGTAGTTTGAGTTAGTGTAGGGATGTAGGCGTTGTAGTTTACAAACGGAAGCTCATGGGACTGAACCAATTACACCAACACGTTAGGGTGGCTAGGTGAATGCTAGTGGAGGCTTTCTTTTGGTTCCCTACACTCCCCATGCTTTCAGGCTACCTCGTCTGGGCGTAGTCGCTTAAAAGCCCTTAATGACTAGATTGTCTTAAGAATGAATTTGATAGGGGTATGTCTAAGAACACACGGGAGTTATCAATCACCTAGTAAATCTTTCTTGTTTAGTTCTGGATGGGAGTCAGCTGGCCTATGACTTAATGACCTTCCATTCATTGATAATTTATGTTATGATAAACCCATGGATGCTTTCAAAAGCGCCTTAAAAAGGATAGGGGTAGTCATCAAACCTAGTGAAGGGTGTGATGTGATTTCCAAATAACTTGAAATGCCTACATATTTAAAGGTAATAACATGAATTGGATATGATTAGACGATCAAGAATCATTGAGTGTCTGAATCAGAATTACATTGCATATGGAGACATTCTCAAGCATTGAAGTAATGTATATGGAGAGACATTATCAAAATATCAATAGATGAAAGGCATCAAATTGTGACAAATCTCGAGTGTTTTAATAGGGGAGAAGACTACAAATCATAGAAGAATGTAGTAAGTGCATGATAAAATAGGAACTAGTACAAAGAGACCATGAGCAAGAAGAAGTGCAAGTAAGGTAAATATACATATACACATTGATAAATTGAATGAATAATTACTTAGATTAGGTAACTCTTTATATACATACATTATATAAATATTGATTCCCAAAATTTGATGCATATTATACATTGAAAATGCTAGTACATGTACATCACCAATAAATGAAAAAATAATCCATAATGTTTTAAATATTGTCAAGTGTACATCATATTAGTTTCATGCGAAAATAATCTTAGAAATGTAAGGTCTCATCCAAAATTATAAAGTTCCAAATAGTATTTTAATGTGCATAATAAATACAAAAATTCCCAAATAGGTCATATACCATCAAGTTCAAATGTCATATAGGTGTACATACAATGCCATACACATAGACATACAAAAACAATGTCATGTAAGACATATATATTTCCTACTCATAGAAATGGGTAAGTGCACCAAGTTGGGGGACAATTAAGTGGACATCAAATCCTGAATTTTACATTAAAAATAGCAAAACATCAAATTTAGTCTTCCGCAGACTTGAACCATGCCGAAAAGTGAAAAATATGTCATAAAAATGGTGCCATTGCGTAGGGGAGACTGTTAGCTTTGTATAAATACTGATTTTAAAGTGAATAGAATAGGATAAATATCATTTTATAATTTTTTACTAATAACAGGTCTTTAAGACACTTTTTTCCATGAATGTTTATGTCTACGTTTAAGACTACAAATTTTGTTTCACTTATCAGAATGTAATAAAACTTATACCATCCCAACCATGGTGAAATTATATACATGTTCAAAAAAAAACTTATTTTATTTCAATATTTTTTGATGAAGTTATGGCGGGCAAATGAAAAGTGCTTTGTTTTCTTTATGTTTCCATACCACTTTCACGGAAAAAATCATAAAAAATAAAATGTTGCTAAAAAAAATACAAAATAAAATCCATCCCAAGATAGATAGTGGCATCTAACTTCTCACCAAAGGAGAAAAATATATATCAATTTTTGGTCATCCAAATCATGGGCAAATGGACTATAATCTTATAGGCGTTTTTTTTTTAAAATACTAAATCATTGAATTTTAAGTTTTTAATATAGCTAATCTTGTCCATTTTTTAAAAAAAATAGTATTTTAGAAACTAGATTCTAGATGCTACGATTCATTTTAATATAATTTTTTCTAATTTTGAGTGTATGTATTGCTAATAATCCCTACAAGTTGATATTATGTTGTTATTTGCAATATGACGTCCACTTATGACCCCTTTTTTGTCCCCCAACTTGATGCACTTACCCAACTATATCCCTCTCTTGGCCTTGCTCGAAGAAGGCTCTCCCTTAGACAAAGATGGACATCCATGAGATGACTTTTGATCATCTGAGCCCATGCTTTGAGTCCTCTTCCACTGAATACTCACTTGTAGATGAGCCTGTAAATGCAAACAATGTTTTTTTGTCAAAACTTAATTTATATATGTTTTCAACATGTATTTAAGACCATGCTAGAATGAAAGTATTTACATAAATACACAAACTTACCATAAGTTTTCGATCATGTCGAATTTTCATCTCACGCTCAGATGAGTCATCGAGAGCTCCTGTAGTACAAAAGGGGGTATGAAGATGATGAAATGGAGGATTTTGTGCCCTTGAAGTCAAAATGGAGGGGGTTGAAGTTCCCTACATACACATAAGATCAGAAAATCTAACATCAGAATTAGCGAAAATAGAACTAAGTACATGTATGTACATAATGACAATATTTTAACTATTTTTATCAATATAGAACTATTGTTTTTACCTCGCCACTCCTGTGAATCAAATGAACAGGGCTGCTACCTGTCACAGGTAACTCTTGCATATACACAATGAAGGACATTATTAACATGATTTAATAATCCTACAATGAAAGACATTACTAACTTGTAATTTAACATAATATGAATTACACGAGAAATTTAACAAAACTTATGTGTTGTTTGAATACCTCAATGAGCTACTACACAAATGAAATCATAGTGGCAACACCTTTATCTACTTATCGCAGAGATGGTGGGGTGTCTATTGAAGTCAACATCTTTATCAAACATGTATATCACATGAGTTAGATGGACATACAAGAACATACATATATTTGACTTCAAAACTAATACACACACACACACACACACACACACACACACACACACACACACACACACACACACACACACACACATGTATGTGAAAATTTTACATAATTATCATTCTAAATTACCTCTGTGAATGTATGTGTATGCATGGTGCTTTCTGCTTGTGGTTGGGATTAAGATGCGCCTCCCGTGCACTGTAATATCAATGCACATATATGTAAAAATACAATTATTTCAAAAATTTAACATATATAAGTAAATCAAGTACTCTAAACTTTTTGTAACACACATAAAAGAACATAACAAATATACCTATGAAGGTGACACCAATGAATGTAATCCAAATGTATCACTCAAAAGGACATCTGACATAGCGACATTATCATGTTCACCCCTAGCGCTAGGTGCACCAAAATCAGTACGTGTGAAATTATCGTCCTCCTCGGGCCCCAAACATATGCTACCACATGACAAGTAAAGATGTGGCCTCATGTTAGTACTCCCTAAGGGAATACTATGTGTACCTTCATGAGCATCTGGCTTAGAAATCTCCCTCGTATGTCGAACAAAGGTTGCAGATAGCCCCTAAAGCATGTGGAGTGTATCAATCTCTACTGTCTCCTTCACTGCTTGAGGGACAATCTTAGTGTGAGGGGGCTTCTATGTAGGGAATCTACCTTGTTGAATAGGTTCACATTGTGTACCTAGTTGATCATGTGCAGATCCTTTTCCTCGGCCTTAGAAATCTTGGAAATCAAAATAATTTGGGATCTCGTTGAGGATAAACTCATAATAGAGTTTCCTCAGAAAGTATAGTGGCACCTCATTGTTATTACAAGGTGGAAAATCAAACACCATCCACCATTGGTCCCAAAAATTATTGTTAATCAAATTATTATTACACCAATGGATGAGAAATCATTTACATGACAACAGAATAGGAAAATTAGTGTGGGAGTCTGTGAATAAGGCGCATATGAGGTCTTTTGAAATTTCTTTTTTCTTTACATCCACATATGACAATTTGTTGGAATAATAAACCCTACAACCCTCTCTGTAAGTTGTCTAACAATAAATTTTCCCTATTTCCGCATCAATTTAAATAAGTAATTCATCCAATATGTTTGCAAGAGAGGCATGGTTGGGGTTTGTAGATTGTGAATCCCTCATTGTTTTGATTAAATCCTCAATTTCAATTTTGTTTTCAACTATTTGGGCTGCTAAATATTCTTGACTACCCAAGGGATGTTGAGTAATTGTGGGAGTGTCACGAGGGATGACAGGAATAACAGGGTTTGGTTGTGGTTGATTCCCTCGACCTCTAACTGTAACAATAAAAATATGTATTCAATTCAAATTTTAATCTATAATTATCATATTTCAATGCAATTTTGAGAAAAGAATTTTTCTTACCTCTTCTTCATGGTGCCATCGTCAATTTAGATCTTCCCAGCAATCCAGAAACAATCCTTTGAGCTTGAGATCCAACTAAATGAAAAAACATGAGGGCACAGTTAAGCTCTGAAACTCGCATTTAAGGGATATGAAATGATAGAGGCTCAGGCCTCTTTCTTTTGTTTATAGTAGGTATAACGTATACGTGTTATAATGCGTATGCATTTTGTAATGCGTACGTGCTATAATGCATACACATTATGCTTCGGTTATTTCCGAGCTAAACAAATTAAAACACGTAGGCATTTTTCTTTTTTTCAAATTCTTGTCCATTTTTTGGCCACCCAAGTTCGTGCACTTACCCCATTATGTAATAGAAACAAGTAAAAACACTAAATAACATGGAAAAATACACAACATGTAGTTGTTAAAATACATGGGACACCACTCATGATGTCAAAAGACACTTGAAACCTTTAAGGAGATGTAAGAAAGAAAATAATGAAGCATGGGGTATATCACACAAATAATAACAATCAATACACAAGAAAAGAATACAATATATAACAAAATTATAAAACCATGATTTGAAGTAGGCCTACAATACATATGCTACATATGAAACACCCATTATCATGTTAGGAAAACTTGATAGTATTTCCCAATGTATACAACTGGAAATAGTAATGAAAGTACTAGTTATTGCAATGGTAACACCTGAGTATAGAGAAATATAATAAGTATATTTCCTCCAAGAGCCTTGATGGGACTGGCATGGCATAGTGCCAAGCATCATACATCATGTACAAAAATGTAAGTGATCTTAATTAACTATAAAGAGTACCATGTGAACATGCATGTGTGTATGGGAAAATTATAGAGCATACTATGAATCTAAGTAATGTGAAATATAGAATAGAATGAACAAGAAATGATACATCCAATCAATATTTAAGCTATTATTTTTGAATTTTTATAAATATATGAACATTAAATAGAATATCTAGGAGAGAGGAGAAAGGTTTCCACCCAGTGTATGTGTGTAATGTGAAGTCCAGATAAGTAAACGCACACTGAATAGTTTTGTTTGAACCTAAAATTAGAGTGCTTCATTTGGTAGTGAGGGGGGATAATATTCCCCCAAATGTGAAGTCCATGTTGATCTATCCAATAATCATAGTGGGAGTGGACCCAATATCTTATAATGTGAAGTTAGTATGCAAGTGATCATGATCAATGACTCTATGACCACAGGGGAGTGCATGTTTAGAAATGGAACTTGAAATGGTCCTATATTTAGTATTAATAGCTTGTTTCCTATGAGGACACCTATACATTGTGAGAAAGAAGTAGAAGCCACTTTTGTAGGAGATCTAGGTGTATATATAATAGTAGTAATAGGAATTGTAAGGGCTCTAGATTCTAGAGGATTGTGTACCAAATTCATGGGACCATCATGATATTATGTAGAAGTCGGTGCACTAGAGATAGAATAACTTAATTTTTGGTCATAAGAGGAGGAAAATTCAAAGGATTCCTGGGTGGGATGCCTCAAATAGTGATAAGGTCACTCTCATAGATGAACTTGAGGCATAGGTGAAATATGGATGGTACGTGTTTCTCATCCCTAATCCAAGGGATTCTTAAGACCATGTCATAATGTAAAAATATATATCCAATAGTGAAAGGTATGGTGATAGTGAGAGGCCCAAAAATTATGTGGAGGATGAATTGACTACAAGAAGTAGGTGATCTATGGGTCATTTAAGATAATGGAAAACCGATAGCTTACAAAAAATATAATGAACATAAATTGATCTTGTAATTTGGATTCACCATAAAAAAATTATAGTACTGTAACCAATGGAAGCATCAATGTGTAATCTATGTGGTGGAAAAGAATTATGAAAATAATAATCAATGAAGGAAATGAAAGGTGAACGTATATAAGTAATATAAAAAATAAATCCAAGAGGGTGATATAAATATGGAGGAACAACATGATAAATAGGATTTAAAGAGGATTTATGACATGATTTTTCATTCTTTAGTAGTAGATCATTGAATATTTTAAGCTTACCATTATCATTAGTAGATTTAGGAATAGAAATGATAGATTCAAGTAACTCAATGTCCTAATTATCAATCAAATCTTGAATGATATGTCTAATATTGAAAAAATAATTAGTAGAATCGACATTCCATCTATGATATAATCATATTTCATATGTTAAAAGAGTTCATTTCCATAAGGTCTATTAGTATCTAGTTGAAGAGGAGGCAGAAGAGAAATCAAACTATTTTTAAGGAGTTCAGGAAACAACATATGTGGTGGGTATGAAAATAGACTAAATGTGCAGCGTGTAGTATGCAATTTCAACTTTGTATGTTGAGATATAATATTAATATTAGGATTAGAGTCACTACAGTTTCCCTTGAAGACATATTTTTTTGGAACTTGTTAGTATAAGCATCAAAGAAATTACCACCATTTGTAAATTTTCTAAAAGAAAGTAACTTGATATCACAAATTTTTAAAGTATGACATAGTTGATCAAAAGATAGAAAATAATTTCAAATCCTAAACACTCTTACAAGGGAGGTAATAGGATTTGGATTAAAATATCTTATAATTAATATTCAACAAAGATAATGATCATTTTAGAAAAATTAGTCTTATAATGTAACACATAGTCACTAAGATGGTCATTAGTGCATTGTTTTATTTTTTCCATTTGTGCATATGATATCTTAATGTCAATATTCATATAAAATCAAGATACAAAAATATTTGTAAGGGGAGTAAAATATCCAATAGAATGGAAAGGCAAATTGTAAAACCATCTAAGGCATAGTCCTGTAAAATCCTAGAAAATAACTTTGTCAAGAGTGTGTCATCATAGGAATAAGTCAAAAATGTTACATGAAATGATTGAAGGTATTCTTGGGGGTATCCATGGCCATAAAAGAGAGGAAACATAGGTGAGGAAATTTTGGGAGGAAGTAGATGAGATGTAACCATGGGTGTAAGAGGACTCTGAAGAATAAGTGTAGAATTAAGATATGGAGAGGAAGATGACAAGGTGCATGTAGTAATTGATGAATTTGAGCTTGAAAATCATGATACTAAGATTCAATGGCATGGGTTCCTAAATAAGTGCTAGGTTTGATGTGAGAAATGATAGGGGAGAAAAGATGAGTGTTAGATGTAGAAATAGGAATATAGTTAGTGGAATCCACCATATTTATAAGAGAGGAGGAGAGTGAAATAAAAGATGTAGCAGCCATAGTGGGGATAATAGTGGTATCTAGAGGGGAAGAAGTAGATATGCCTTGGGAATCTACATGAGCAAAAAAGAGCAATAGACTAATATTTTCAAGATGATCAACAAGGTATGTATTTATCTCATTGAAAATTTCAGTGGTAAATTGGTGAAAGGTGTTATCCATGATAGAAGATAGAAAGATCTGAGAATAGTCATTAAGATTAGGTTCAGTAAATTTTTTGAAGAAATTTACATCTTTATGAGAGGAGCGATATAAAATATATAGAGAAGTAATAAACAAGATATATCATGAAAAGTAAAAATAAATTTGTAAGATAGGATATAAGAGTGAATTACCTTTTATCATGAGATTTGGGATGATTCTGGAATAGAAAATAGTTTGGAAAGATTGAATATGATCTTTCCAAGCTCTGTCTAATAAAAATAGGTCTATAAATTATCCATATCAGAGCCCTCAGATGTGGACACGATAACCTAGGAGTTGTTTGAATTGGGTGTTAGTGCCCTTACAATAACTCTTCTTCTAGTATTTTGAGGGTATGCCATTGTATTTTAACTTTTTTTTCTATCACAAAAATTTCATTATAGGATTGTTGTGTCACACTTGAACCTCCAAAATAAACCAAAGCTACCTACATAAGGCTCAATAAAACTTTAAATGAAATAAATAATGCATATTTTTTAGTTGGAATGACCTCGTTGGTCACCCTAATGTGATTGTGACCAAGATTTGCACTACAATTCAAACTATATGTAGTTATTTTGTGTGTGTGTATGTGTGATTTGAACTATGTCCCTTGAAGTTAGGTTCCCATTTTTCTAGTCACACCAGGATAGTCAAATATAATTAATTAATCCCCAATATGAATGTGTGAGATGGAATTCAGAAATACCCCTTCCTATACAATGAATAACTCATCCAAAATATTGTCTATCAATTTTTCTCTTTACCCAAATAATAGATTGTAAGCATTATAAAAAAATTTTGCAACCTCTTATGATAATAATTAATTAATGTGTGTGTGCGCACATGCATATGCACACACATGTGTTTGTGCGTGCGTGCGTGCGTGCGTGCGTGCGTGCGTGTGTGTGTGTGTGTGTGTGTGTGTGTGTGTGTGTGTTTTATATATATGATTCTCTTGATTGAAATTCCTCATTAACAAAAATAAAATCAAACCCAAAGTAATAATAAATATTGTAAAAACTCTACCAAAAAACACTACAGTTGAAAATCAAGAAAAGGAGAGAAAAGGACATAAGTTTCCAAAGGGGAGAGTAACACCTAGGAACTCTTTTCCCTAATGGATGCTATTTTCTAGGATGTCCATAGGGTATAAAAGTAGATGAAGAGATGGTTCATATGTTTTCTAATGTCCAAGATTAAAGTTATCATTCCAGAAAAGTAAATAAGATGTGAGTGTAAGAGGACAAAGTGATGTAAAATAAAAAACACACGTTGTTAATGTATATTTTTATCAGTTAGGAAAGATGCATATAATGATATAGTTAGAGGCCTGATGTAGTTAGAAAGTGCGTGATTTCATGACTACACGTTTCTTGTTTCTTACCTGCACAATCATAGCTATAAGTAATATTAGATAGAAAACATTATGACAAATTTGTGTGAGTTTTGGCTTCTCCCTTCCATATCTTGGATTCTTCACTCTCTTGTTGATCATATTTTATTATCTCTACTTCATTTTTTTATTAAAATCACATCGTTTCTTCCTTCCTTGCTCTTGAAACTTCAACATGTATGATATCATATTCATTATTCCCTTCCATGATTAATGTTTCTAGAAAACTTGTTTAATTGTCACTTTATCTTCTTCACTCAATCAAATAACCTTTACTCATAAATGTAAAATAAATTTGAGGATAAAAAATTTTAAGTCCGTATATCACCTTTAGAAGATACTTAGAAGACATCTTATCCATCTTCTCTTTGGTGATATTTTTCTTCACCAATTTCCTCTTCTTCTTCTCCTAGCATCAAAAACACTTTTGGATAACAAATATTGACATTTGTATATACCTAATTTGTCACATTTCATATCTTATACTTGCTACTAAAAATTTCCTTTGTGGAGATAAGGTTCATTGACGCATCTATTAATAGAACAAGTTCCTTAAAGGGCCTACTAGGAATGGGGAATGATTATTTGCGTAACCACTATGGGTTAGAGATAGTACACACAAAAAGTGTTTCTATTGGGTCTTGGCCTTATTTTTCCTTAAACTAGGTATCTTTATATTCCTAGGTCACATACACATCAAATTATCAATTTATTGGTTGCATCTCATCAGTCTACACTTTTCTCCTCCATATCCATGATCTACGAAAACTTTCTTTAATTTTTGAAGACAACTTACCTCTTTTTAGAACCTATAGACAATATCATCACCGATGTGAAATGGTGTTGGTGTTGTACTTCCATTGGCCAATACCATCACCCATAGGTGATGGCATCCTATATATGTGCTCACCTCATATAAAATTAAAAAGGAAAAGGAATGCATGTAATCATTCGAACATCCATTAGTTATTCTTTTTTCACCATCTGCTCATTTTCTCGCCTACCTCTTTGTTTATCTTACATATTATTTGGATTGGATTGGATTATAGTCTTCTTGTATTGTTTCTTGCACTATTAGGTTACCTATAGTGAGTGTAGGATAGGAACGGTGATCCCCTTCTCCACATAATAAGGACTCTCTCTCTCTCTCTCTCTCTCACTCAGTGTACTAATTCTCTAGAGAGGTAGATACATCAGTGACCACCCTACAGGTACAACGTTATTGCTCTAACCATCTCTTATCATTTAGTATAGGTAAGTTCAGTTCCTTATTCTTTGTTCTATGTTAGCTTAGTATTTGATATGTTTGAATGCAAGTTATCATAGTATTCTTATCCATTAACATCTCCTTAGTTATCATTACCTTCATTTTAGTTATTTCATCCATGTTTTTGTCATTTATTGTTGATGTTAGGAAATTAATATTTACATTGGTAAATTATTATTTACTGTTACCGTGAGTAAATACGGTAATATAGTTTGTTAGTATAATTATTATATTGTTGTAGATAATAATATATTATTGATAGAGTTTGTTATACCTGTGAATAACATTCCGAGTTAATTTTTGTAACACCTTCCTATTTTATAGGAGGTTGTTTATATTTTATGATGGCTATATAATAGCCTAATGTATTTCACGAGATATACAAATAGATAATATATTGATAATATAGAATATATATATTGTTTCGTTGTGCAAGTCTGATTCAAATTTGATATTTATTATTGGAGAGAGTTACTATGGAACAATAATTTTATTTACAACTTGGGCAACTATGTCGATCACTGTTGTGGAGTCTTTAGTAACGATGGTAGATATTTGATGTTGGATTATTACATTCTTCTAGAGTTAATTTTAATTACAGATCAGTACATATATATATGCTTGTAGATCTCCATGAGACAAAACGTGTAGTTGTTGGTCTTTGTACAAAATTTTTACAGCCATTGGTCGAGCAAGGCAGAACTACATTGTGTCATTAAACAACGAGGCATTTTTTATGTGATGTCCTCAAAATAATGTCGCCCAACCACAAAAATAGTTACAAGATCCTGGAAATAAGTTCTTCCGGAATAAGCATTATGATAAATACCCAGGCTAAAAATTTGAGGATCTCGCTTTCGACCTGATCGAAACAGTGGGAGGCTTCACGTGCAGATTGGGTAGTTTCCTAGAAATGTGCAAATTTTCTTGTAATTTTATTCTTCCAGTTCATCGTAATCACTTATGTTTGTTCTCTATTTTCTCCTCATGTGTGCTTGTTCTCCTCACATGATCCTTGCATGGGATAGCCAAATCTACGTGTTGTCTCATTGTCTGTCCATTTATTTATGGGGTTGGGCGTTGCGTTTATGGAAAGGATTGTTATCTCAACACAGCCTGAGAAAGATATGTGGAAGACATATATTCATCTAAACAACAGCTTCCACCGCCTACGATTTAGCATCTCCATGTAATTTGATCAAAGCTTCAAAACTAGCATCCGATTTTTTAATATGGCATTAAACGTCTCGCCTACTAGTGAGCTCGAGTTATCCCCAATTCATAGTTTTCATGCCTATTGCCTTGAGATCAAAGTTTCCTCCAGCTTGAATGTCATATGTGTAAGTATTAAGTTGGTTATTTTGGAATTATTTGAGTAACTTGTTTTTACAATCTATGTTACAAAGTTGAGTCGATCATTCAAATGTATTTATTTCTCTAGAGTTAGTGAGTCATGTCTATTTAATTAGAAACTATTTTCTGTGAAAAGTCAATAGTTTGTATTTGTTGTAATTATATAAAAAGTAATCATTGATTACTTTTTATCATGTATATTAGAATCATTGGATTTGTAATTGTTCATTACAAATCAATTTTATAGTCATTAGTGTCTATTTGTTTGTAAAAGGTGCATTTTCGGTTTTAGCTGACACCTATTTTTTTTTAATTGTGAAGGGTCATAATGGATAAGTTGAGTCACATTGAAAAATTTGAAGGTAAATATTTTCATACATGGCAAGTACAAACCCAATTATTCCTAATCAACAAAAATTTGTGGGATATTGTTGATGGAAAATAGAAGAAACCAAAAAATGTAGATTAAGCAACAAAATGGCAAGCAGAGATCGAAAGGCTACAACGATTATTTGATTAGGTCTATCAAATGGTTATTTGTATCATATAGACTTAAAAAATTCCTCTCACACAATTTGGGAGACATTGAACAAATTGTTTGGATCATAAGCTGGAAGTGAAACAATATCTTTAAAGTAGAGATTGTTCCGCCTCAAGATGGAAGAAGGTGAAAACATGGTGGAACATATTAGTATGTTTGGCTCTATTTAATATCAACTATCCAGATTAAATATAGATGTGCCAAATGATGATGCTTAAGCAGTATTACTCAATAGCATGCCTCCATGTTTTTCTAACATGGTCTTTACATTGAGTAAAATAAATCCAAGTTTAGAAGAACTTATTTCTTCTTTTCTAGATGAATAAAGGAGAATCATGTTTACGGAACTAGAGGAGAAAGCCTTGTATGGTAAGAAATAAGATAAAAGAAGATCTAAATCTTCTTTTAGACCTAGATCATCTTATAAACATTCAAAGAAGCGGCTCACCTGTTATTACTGCAGACAATCTGGTCACTTGTCCTCAAATTGCAAGAAAAGAGTACAAGACTTACTTGATGGGAAACTTTAAGATAATGCCATGACTACTAATGAAGAAGGAAAAAATGAAGAGGAAGAAATATTGCTTATACAGAAAATCAAAGTGATGAATATTTTCTCTATTAGATAATTTTTATTGGAGGATGGAGGCAACGAAGGCTGGAGGTCAGATAACGACCTCTCATTAATCACCAATGATGAGGCCACACAAAGATGTGGTGGCATTTTGTGGTGTGAGTTTTCTTTCAGTTGTGTGCTTTAGTTTTTACAATTTGTAGTTTTCAATAACTGGAAATTTCACATTGAGGGGGGAACATGATCAATATGGTCCAATGTTCCATTTCCATTTTTTCAGTTGTGTATGTGATTATTCCTTCTTAATTTCCCCAATGCAAAAACATAGTAAAGAACAGATAGCATAGCGAAATGCAACATCATGAGCCTTGATGAAGTAGAATAGTCAGAAGTGTTCCTTTTCATACCTAGGTTTGTAGTAAGCCTCTTGAAAACCATTGAGGGCTGCTCAGATGTGCTCCCTAGAGTGACTGGTTGATAAGAAGATGATTCATGAGCGTGTTCCCATCCTCGTTGGTTAGATTTTTTCTTGACAAAACATGATCGATAATAAATTTATGTTTTCCTTCTTCTAGCTTCAGTTCAAGTGTGTGCCAAGATAATGAGCATGCATAGGCGGTAGGATGCAAAGGAAGTGTGAAAATTCATTTACTACCATGTAAACATTAAGGGGGGGAATGTTATGAAATTAATATTTTCATGGGTAAATTTTTATTTACTGTTACTGTGAGTAAATACGCTAATATAGTTTGTTAGTATAATTATTATATTGTTATAGATAACAATATATTATTCATTGAGTTTGTTATACACGTGAATAAAATTTTAGGTTAATTGTCATAACACCTTCCTATTTTCTAGGAGGTTGTTTAGATTTTATGATGGCTATATAATATCCTAATATATTTCACAAGATATATAGATAGATAATAAATTTATAATAAAGAAGATATATATTGTTTCGTTGTGTAAGTCTAATCCAAATTTGATAGTTGATCCATACCTATCAACATCCAACCATTGATATATAAGTAGGGTTCCATCTTTTATCTTGATCATGGGCTTTGGAAACCCTATGTTAACCTAGTGTAGGGATTATGAGCATCTTGATATGACCGTAGTGCTCACTATAGATTCTTTAAGTATATACCCTTGTATACATGTACATGTTTGTTATTGATTTAGGAGTGCATTTTATTAAGACACATTTTAGCCTACATATATTCTCTGGTGAAATCAACGTGAATCTTACAGACCTTCTGATCGATTATATCTTGTTAAAAGTATCAATCTTCAAATTTGAATTCATCTAAAAAACCACAAATCCTACAAACCCTAACAATATTTTTACATAGACACCATCACCCGGAGGAAATTATATCTATTCTTGTCACATCTAGTTTTAGAAGATTCCGGCCCCTATACAAATCTTATTACATAAGTGATCTTTTTTATTGTTTTTATTTCAGTTCCCAGACACAATCCACCCATATTTGATCTTCCTTATAAGGATGATTCTATTTTTTACACATTTTCATTACACCAATTTCCCTTGTGTAAACATTCAACATGGTTGATTCTATCTCAAGCATAAATTTCTATGGCCTTGTTCTCAGTTTGGAGGTTATAAATATTTTATCTCTGAATATATTTTTGGCACAACTAAACTCCTAAACCTCTCTATGGTATTTTCCTTTATGCCTACATAACCTCTCTATGCTCCTAAGTGTTCTCACTCTCATCCTAAAAGTGTTGATATTGTTAGACAACTTAATCTCACCCATGAAGCTCTTGTCCATTAAGCTTATCCCTCGGATAAATTAGAGAAAGGTCATGTAACACCCGTAGGACTACTCGCATGAGGCCCAAACAAAACAGGTTTAGAGAGAGAAAATTATGAATAATTTTTTTTTTGATTAGGTTCAGGTTACAAGAGGACAGTTGCGAGGCGTCGGAGAAGATTATCGATCTATTAAAATCGCCTCAAATTTCAAATTCAATTACATCTTTGTTACCTTCCTCAACAAGGTCCTAGAGTTTTAATTAAGAGACTTCGTTAGCTTTCCACAAGACTCCATTAATCCCTGGTTGGATTAAATAATTTAAGGACCCTTAATTAAATATTTAAAACAAAATTTAATAATGCAAGAACCCAAACTCTTGTAGTCCAAGGTCATACAATACAATGAGTTAATTGCTTGCCTAGAGGGTCAAGTGCACAACTTTTGCTAAATTCTCCCCCCCCCCCCCCCCCTCTTATTTCTATTTATCTTTTTAATTCCCACCAAAAATTAGCCCATCACTTAAGTGGTGTAGGATATAACCTCCACCATTGGATCTATTTTCTCCCCACCCTTAGATCTAGGTTGGGCAAGGAAACCCTAGAAATCCTTATGGATTTCCATATGTTTCTTTTTTTTTATCCCTTTTTGTTTTATTTCCTTCTTACACCCAAAGCTCTCATTTCCTTTTTTTTTTTTTTGCTTGCAGGTTAAGGGAGAAAGAGGAAGGAGCTCCATCCATGGAGGCCATTACAGCCATGGGACTCTTCTCAACAATTTTTTTTTTTTTGCTCAAACTTTAATGGAGGAATTTTTCTGGCTTGTAGATCTGACCTGGTTGCTGGGGGTTGTTTGGTTTGCCCCAAAACCCTGGGCACGCGGATTTTGCATAGTGTATATATATATATATATATAGACTGTATGATGGCTGCCTACACACACACGACACACACACACATATATATGTATTTATATATATAAATAGAGAGAGAAAAATACAGGATATCCGTGGTAGAGGGCACGAACGCACAGGCCGCGCAAGGCATGGCCGTTTTTTTTTTGTTTAGTTATTTTAAAATTGTCTGTTATTTTTTGTTTGCTGTGTACAGTTTATAGGGCAGGGGGGGGGGGGGGGGGGGGGGAGGGGGCGCCGACCCCCATCCCCACCCCATATGGTAATATGGGGGTGGGGATGGGGGCGGCGCCCCTTCCCCCCCCCCCCAATCCGTTGCATAACAGCGGAACAGGCCGCGGCCCTTACAGCTTTTTTTTATTGTTTAATTTCAATACACATTTTAAATTCAACATTATTTCTTTTTTGTATATTTGTTTTTTTTTTGGGTACGACATATATATATTTATATATATATATATATATATATGTGTGTGTGTGTGTGTGTGTGTGTGCGTGTGTGTGTGTGTTTGTATATGATAGAATGGCACATATACATATGTGTATTTTTTCCACATGAGAGAATAGAAACAATAAATAGATAAAAGGAATTTATAACTTGTTAAAGTAAATATATTGTAATAATGACTTATCTTACCATTATTGAAATATTTTCATTATTGTGGGTATTAAATATTACTTTTTAATCAAGATAATAATGAACCTAGAAGGAAATATTGACAATTTATACACTTGTTTTAATCCTCCTTTCTCTTAGGGAATGATAATTGTTGTATGTAATGTAGAACAAGTAAATTTCATTTCTTTAATCCATGTTGAAATCATTTGCAATGAGAACCAAATAAGAAATTCTTACTACCATTTAATATTTAGTCTACTTGTTGTCCAAATGGGGTAATTGTGTTTTCAAATTTCTATCTATCAACAAGAAAGAAACTAGCTTTTACTACACATGTAATTTGATTAATACAATGAAATAAAACCAACATTTCACAAGAAGGTATTTACAACCAATCTCTCTAATAGTACATTCACAAAATTATCACAAGCCTTTTGTACACATCATTTCTTTATTATCTTACAATCCATTCAATAATAAACATCTTGCAAGTAAAATGTTGCATTCAACCATGTGACTTTTGATACAATATAGATTACAATGTCCATTATTTTTGAATGAAAACAAGATGATACAACTCTCTTTCTCTTACAAATTTACAACAAAATAAAGTATATAAGGTAAATGGAAAGAGTCTCCACAAGCTCCAAGGTGCTCTTCATCCATGCTCCAAGTTCCAAGTAGCTCAATCACAACCAAAATAGGGGGAGAGGCAACACTCTCCTCCCAACCAAACTCAATGGAGAAGAGAAGCAATCTCCTCCATTGACCCCCGAGCCCCAAACACAACACAATGAAAGGGTGGTCTCCAACTCAAGGCAACAATACTTGCTTCCACAATACAATTTCTTCACAACATTCAAAGCTAAAATAGAAGAAACAAAGAGACACACAAATAACACCAAACATTTCACAACAAGGCTTTCATCCAAGCCAACAAGAGAAGGAACTATGGGAAAGTTTTCCTTATGCCTCCCCATTGAGATGAGATGCCCATCCAAAACCCTCCACAATAAAACTCAAGCCCCTATGACTCTTATGCCTCCCTCAAGTACCCCTTTTTCCTCCCATACTCTTATGCCTCCCTCCTCTTATGGCTCCCTCAAGAACAAGGTAAGAATGTGAACATTCTTCCCCAAGATGGGCATCCCTCTCAAACTCCCTCCACAATATCCTATTCTACTCTTATGCCTCCCTCATGAGTTTTCCCATAGACCTCTCCTACACTACACATTAAGCACTCTATCCATTTTCATAATACACAAAAGTAAACATACATTATTCACAATTTTAGCATCAACAACAATATGAAAGCAACAAAAAAAAGAGAAGGTTTCCTACCTCTCCATTGGAGAAGCCTAAACCAAGAAGCTTTGCACAAGCTCCCTCCAAAAGCAATCCCAAGCATGCAAGTCCAAGCTCCTTTTTTTTTCTTTCTCCCAATTCTTTTCTCTCCCAAAATAACAAAAAGAACTTTCAACAAAAAAAACCTCCAACCCCCTCAACAAGAGAGGAAGTTTCAATAAATAGACAAAAGGAAGGAGTGAGGGTGATGTGGCTCCATGTAGGATGCCACATCACACATCCTCAAACCACCTCCCAAAGTCAACTCAAATCCCAAAACACCATAAATGGGTGGTTGGGTTGATTGACATCTCTTTTCCACATCCATCCCTTCCCATGTGTCTTAAGGCACAAATAAATGCAAATGAAGAAAAGTGCACTCCAAAGTCATATTTCTCTTCCCAAAACAATAAATAATCCCCTTTTTGGCTTCCCAACCCATAGATATGGTTGGTAAGGGGTTTTGGGAAGTGTGGGACAAGTTCAACTTGTCCCACAAGTCCCCCAAAATTGCCCTAAATCTCAAATTCGAGTTTCAAAGGATTTGGAGTGGTCAACACTCAAAACAAGCATTCAATACAAGAGGCCCACACAAGGCTCAAGGAGCCAACCATCAAAATTAATTACATCCACTAGACTTCCCCCCAAAACTTAAAATTTAAAACAAGGTGTTAAATTAATTTAAACATACTTAGAAAAAGTAATTTAAAAAAAACATATCACAAATGAAATCATCTACTAAAGTAAGTTAAAACAAGTAAATAAAATTCTTAACCCCTTGGTCACCTTAGAAAATTTCCCCCTCATGAAAATTTTCTCAACACATAAAAGAACAAAGGTAACACAATACAATTTACTAGTTGCCTTGACGACCAATTGTTGTAACCACCCGACATCTTGTTGTGTTTGGTTCCCAATCCCCCTCATGGTTGTGATCATGTTGTGTTTCCTGCAAAATATAAAATACCTCCTTCGGCCTTGCGGCCATGTCAAAATATCCAAAATAATCCATATGCATGAAATTTATTAACATCTATACGTAATTCAATCAATCATTATTTCTAGGTCTAAATCACAACTTAATTATGCATTTCATCATTATCCAAAATTATAGTAATGTAAATTCAACAACTACATTCTACTCATCATGGTGAAGAAATCCAATGTTAGAACACATGCAATATATCCATATAAAAATAATATCGGTATCCAATAGTCTGTCCATGAGTCAGTGTAGATCATACTGAAAACAAAAATCCAATCATAATCCCAAATGCATCTACTCACAAAACATCATGCTAATCAACGTAAGTATAAATCATATCCATATCCAAAAGTCTGCATAACTCAAAATGGTAATCAACTAAATGTCGTAGGGAAGTGGGCATTACATCCCCCTCCCCTTAGACTAGACTTCCTCCTGAAAGTCACTGAAATAAGTGTGGAAACTGAGCTCGTAATGATGTAGCATCCTCCCAAGTAGCAGCAGTCTCATCGTACCTGTCCCATTGGACCCGAACCTGATCAATCTCTCTGCCGCGAAGGCCCAGGGTCCTGCGATCTAAAATGCGCATGGGCTCCACCATCACCTGCCCCTGATCCTGCACCTGCAATGCAGTCCAATCTAGCACATGAGAAGGATCAGAAACATATCTCCTTAGCACAGAAACGTGAAATACATCATGGACGCGCGATAAGCTAGGTGGCAGTGCTAGACGATAGGCTAAGGGGCCGAGGCGCTCCAAGATCTCGAAGGGGCCCACAAACCTAGGAGCAAGCTTAGAACCTTTTCCATAACGGATAGGGCTCTTATGCGGTCTGACACGAAGGAACACCTTCGTGCCTACCTCAAAACTGCGATCTGTCCTATGCTGGTCTGCATACTTCTTCTGTCTATCCTGCGCCTCCTGCAATCTCTGTCTGATCAGGGTAACCTGCTGCTCCATGTCCTGTAGTAATGCTGGCCCAAGGGAAACCCTGTCCTCAATCCTGTCCCAACTAAGAGGTGTCCTGCACTCTCTGCCATATAATGCCTGAAAAGGAGCCATGCCTATAGAACTCTGGAAACTATTATTATAAGCAAACTCTACCAAATACAGATACTCTTCCCATCTCGACTGATGATCCATCACGTACATCCTGAGCATATCCTCCAAAATCTGATTCACCCTCTCTGTCTGTCCATCTGTCTCAGGGTGATAAGCTGTGCTAAAATTAATCCTCGTCCCGAGGGCATACTGCATGGTGGTCCAGAAATGGGAAGTGTACAAAGGGTCGCGGTCGCATATGATCTTCTGCGGGATCCCATGTAATCTGACAATCTCATCAAGGTATACTCGTGCCACCGCACTAGCCGTATAGGTAGTCTTCACTGGGGAAAAATGAGCTACCTTCGTTAATTTATCCACTGTGACCATGATGGCGTCGTGGTGGTATCTCGACATCGGCAACCCAACAATGAAATCCATAGAAATGGTGTCCCACTTCCACTCCGGTATGGCGTGAGGATAGAGAAGGCCAGCTGGATGCTGATGCTCGGCTTTCACCCTCTGGCACTCTAAACAGCAGGATACAAAAGAAGCTATGTCTCTCCGAAGTCCTCTCCAAAATTACAACTGTCTCAAGGTGGCGTGCATCTTCTTCACCCCGGGATGGGCTGAATACGGTGCACGATGAGCCTCTATCAAAATGTCATGTCTCAAGTCTCCATCTCTAGGAACATAAATTCGACCTCTGTGTCTGAGAAGACCATCTGCCTCTAATGAAAATCCATCAAATCTCCCCTCAAGGGGTCTCTGAGACTCAATCTCTACTCTGGCTGCAAGGTAGAAACTATCCTGAGAAAGCTGCTGCAAGATCCTATTCCGCAAATCCGTGCCCACTGAGGTGGCCATAGCCACATGTCTCCGTCTACTCAAGGCATCTGCCACCACGTTCTCCTTTCCCTTCACATGCTCTATCTCCATGTCATATTCACAAAGTAACTCCATCCAACGCCACTGACGAGCGTTGAGATTGGGCTACGTGAAGAGGTGGCGAAGGCTCAAGTGATCAGTCCTAAGTGTAAATCTCCGGACAAGAAGAAAATGTCTCCACCGCACTAAGGCATGTACCACTGCTGCAAGCTCAAGGTCATGGGTCAAATAATTGAGCTCATAATCTTTGAGTTTGCGGGACTCAAAGGCAACTACTCTACCCCCCTGCATTAACACTCCTCCAAGTCCTGCCAAGGAAGCATCTGTGCA
Source organism: Taxus chinensis (assembly GCA_019776745.2). Taxonomy (NCBI): domain Eukaryota; kingdom Viridiplantae; phylum Streptophyta; class Pinopsida; order Cupressales; family Taxaceae; genus Taxus; species Taxus chinensis. Next base: position 703,915,893 of record CM034150.1, on the reverse strand, counting down.
TAAGAAAAACTCTCCATGAGGATCAGGCACTGCAAGGATAGGTTCTCTCGTAAGGCATTCCTTCAGTGTACTGAAGGCCTGCTCACATCTATCAGACCATAAAAACTTCTTCCCTTTCCACTGAAGAGAAGTGATAGGGTGCGCAATCCGGGAAAAATCCTAAACAAACCTCTTGTAGTATCCTTCTAGACCCATGAAACTACGCACCTCGGTCACACTAGTGGGTGCTGGCCAGTCCATGATGGCTTGAATCTTGGAAGGATCGACTGCTATACCTTCCCCAGAAATGATGTGGCCCAAATACTGCACCTCAGTCTGAAAGAACGCACACTTCTCCAAGTTCCCGTAAAGGCGTTGTTTGCGAAGACACTGAAGAACCTGGCAAAGGTGCTCCTCGTGCTCCTCACGTGTGCGTGAGTAAACTAGAATGTCATCAAGGAAGATGAGCACGAAACGATCAAGGAAGGTCCTGAATACCCCATTCATCAAACTCATAAACACTGCGGGGGCATTCGTCAAACCAAAAGGTACCACTGTGAACTCGTAGTGGCCATATCTCGTGTGGAAAGCTATCTTGTGAATATCTATCTTCGCAATCCTGAGCTGATGGTACCCTGACTTAAGATCTATCTTAGAGAAAATGGTAGCCCCCTTCATCTGATCAAATAAATCATCAATGCATGGAAGGGGGTAACGATTCTTGATCGTTACTTTATTCAGCTGACGGTAGTCAATACACAACCGTAGAGATCCATCCTTCTTCTTTACGAAGATAACTGGTGCACCCCAAGGGGATACACTAGGACGAATTAGGCCTTTCTCCAGAAGGCCCTCAAGCTGCAACTTGAGCTCACATAACTCAGGAGTGGTCATCCGATAAGGTGCTCGTGATATAGGCTCTGCGCCCGGAACTAGATCTATATGGAAGTCGATCTCACGTGGGGGAGGCAATCCCGGTAGCTCTCCTGGGAACACATTGGCAAACTCTGATAAGATGGGATGGTCATCGAGGGAAGGTCCTCTGGACTCATCCTCTGATCTGTCACTGACCGTAATAGCATACAACATGGCAACCCCGTCGCACACACCGCTTAAGCTGCATAGCGGAGATGGTGCGAATAGAAACGGGTCCTCCTAACTCCTGATATCACTAACTCCACCCCAAGATCATCTAGTGCAAGCAATAGTCTTATGGTAACAATCCACTCTAGCTCTGTGAGCGGACAAACAATCCATACCCAAAATGACGCCATAAGATCCTAATGGAAGGATCCTAAGATCAGAAGTAGTGGTGAAGGGTCCCAAATCCACTACACACTCCTTGACTAAGGAGTCTACAGAAATCTTGGCTCCAGAAGCCATCTCAACGTCCCAACTACGGCCCTGCCTAACTGCCACCAGCCTACAATGCTCTACTAAGGATGGTGCAATAAAAGAATCAAAAGAGCCAGAATCAAATAATATAGAGGTGGAAATACCACCAACATTACCTGTCGTCTCAATCACAGTACTCTGATGCTCAGCCTGGCGGTTCTCGACCACTGCATAGATCTGATGACTCCGTGCCATATCTCCAACAGTAGGCTCTGAGCTCTGTGTCTTACCCTTGGTATGGGTTATGTAGGAAGTCTCTCCAAAGATGTCCAACAACACCGCAACCATAACAGCTGCCTGGTCCTCTCCAGTGGGAAGCAACTCCATCTGGTAATCTAGATGACTGAGATACAGATCCTGACGATCTGGCTATGGACTGCTGAGGTCTCTGCTGACGAGCTCCTACCTGATTGAGCTCTCGGTGCACCCTGTGTCCTGATGGGACCCCTAGGAGGAGGCCCCATACTACGTCCTCTCTATGCATCGAATCTCTGAGGAGGTCGGTAAGGTGGGCAGGTCTACTGCTGCTGTTGCTGCTGCGGTGGTGGCCTAAATGAAGCTTGCCCTGAACTCTGTCCACCACACGAAGGAGGAACTGACCCCTTCGACCTATCATCCTGCATCTGCTGGATACGGCTCTGAACTCTGTCTCTAGCCTACTGTGTCTTTCCCCGTGTCTCCTCTGCAATATAGCCCTTCTCCACGGCCTCTGCTAATGTCTGTGGGCGGTGAATGCACACTGCGCCACCTAAATCCAAGTTCAGGCCCCGGATGAACCTGTGAATCCGTACCTGCTCATCCTGCATATAGTCGACGTACTGGAGTAGGTCCAGAAATTGACTCTCATACTCCGCTACTATCATCGATGCCTGGCGGAGGTCATGAAACTCGTCTATCCGCTGCTGAATAAATCTCCTGGGTAAATACCTACTTCTGAAACACTCCTCAAATAACTCCCAGGTAACCCTCTCTGAGTCAACATGGAGCTTCTGCTCCTCGGTCCTCCACTAGAATCCTGCTCCATCCCTCAGAAGGTGAATCGCTACACGAGCTTTCGTGTTGCTACTACAAGGACAGAGCTTGAAGCATCCACTCAAGCTCACCAACCAGGCCTCTGCCTGAAAACCACCTGTATCACCTAAATACTGAGATGGTCGCGGCTTCAGGATCTCCCTGATGTGGTCTACAGCTGATGTATGACGAATACTAGGTCTCTCTGTATGCTCCTCCCTCTGTCTAGGGCTCCGGGACCTGTCCCTATGTCCTGAGATCCTGTCCCCATATCCCCTCTATGGTGACTCTACCCTAACCGATTCTGCATGGAAGTTTTCTGCTTTGTGCTCCTCGCTATGTCGAGGGGAAGCCTGGGCATCTACTGATGGCTCCAGACTACGTCTAGCAAGCCATCCTCCCAAGGGCTCTCCGCGTATAGCGGCATTGACATCCTGGAGTGTCTGCAAGATCTGAGGTAGGAGAGCTGCTACGGCCTACTCTGGCGGTGGTATATCTAGGTCTATATGAAGAGACCCCTTGCCCAATCCGCGCCTCCTGCATAGATCAAGGTGGGAGTTAGTTCATTGTTCTAGGTCTTGTGTCAGTATTCTGAATTTGTTGTTTACTATAATTATCAACATTGTGGTTTTACATTTTAAAAGAAAATTAGCTCTGTACTAAGTTAAATGTTCCTGTTTCATGTGCTCTGCGTGTGCCCAAGGGTCCAAGCTTCGAACCCCTGGCTCTGATACCAAAATGTAACACCCGTAGGAACTACTCGCATGAGGCCAAAACAAAACAGGTTTAGAGAGAGAAAATTATGAAATAAATTTTTTTTTATTAGATTAGTTCAGGTTACAAGAGGACATTTGCGAGGCGTTGGAGAAGATTATCGATCTATTAAAATCGCCTCATATTTCAAATTCAACTACATCTTCGTTATTTTCCTCAACAAGGTCCTAGAGTTCTTGTTTAAGAACTTCATTAGCTTATCGAATATGACTCCATTAATCCCTGGTTGGATTAAATTATTTAAGGACCCTTAAAATAATTAAAAACCCCTTTTCTTTTATTTAAAACAAAATTATAATAATGCAAGGACCTCACACTCTTGTAATTCAGGGTCATACAATAAATGATGATTAATTGCTTGCTAGAAGGGGTCAAGTGCACAACTATATTACTAAATTCTTCCATCCCCTTCTTATCTTCTATTTCTAATTGTCAATCCCACAAATAAATTAATCCCCATCACTTAAGTGATGTAGGGTGCATAACCTCCACCCTTGGATCTAAATTTTTTCCCCACCCTTAGATTTAGGCTTGGCAAGGAAACCCTAGAAATCCTTATGGATTGCCATATGTTTATTTCTTTTATCCCTTATTTTCTATTTCCTACACCCAAAGCCCTCATTTCTTTTTTTCTTTTTGTTGCAGGTTAAGGGAGACAAGGAGGAAGAAGCTCCAATCTATGGAGGCCATTACAGCCAAGGGAACTCTTCTCAACAATTTTCTTTGGCTCAAGCTTTGATGGAGGAGTTTTTTTCATTGTAAAGATCTGACTCTGGTTTTGGGTTGTTTAGGTTGCCCCAAAACCCTGGGCGCACGGATTTAGAGTGCGAGTGTAATGTATATATATATATATATATATACATACATATATATATATATATATGTATTATATATATATATAGATATAGAGAGAAATGTAAATAAATATTTAAAAATGTATTTGAGGCCGCGCAAGGCCGAGGGCTGAACAAGCACATGGCCGCGTTTATTTTTTATGGCCGCGCAGGCCGTTAGTTTTTTTTTTTATTGTTGTTCGCTGTATTTTCAGTAAACGCAGGGCAATGTATAATGGGGGGGGGGGGGGGGAGGGGGGGCGCAGTCCCCACCCCATATGGTAAATGGGGTGGGGATGGGGGCGGCGCCCCTTCCCCCCACCCCCAATCCGTGGAAAACAGCGAACAGGCCGCGGCCCCCCCCTTTTTTTTGTTTTTATTTTTAATACGCATTGACAATTCAATAAACTCAATATATATATTTTTTTTGTACAATATATATTTATACATATATATATACAATATATATATATATATATATATATATATATATGTGTGTGTATATATATATATATATATATATTCCCACATGAGAGAATGGCATGTGTATTTTTTTTCTGAATATATAATATAACCCACATGAGTTTAATAATATTATAGCAAAATAATTCACTATTTTAAAAAGATAAAAGGAATTTATAACTTGTTAAAGTAGATATATTGTAATAATGACTTATCTTACCATTATTAAAATATTTTCATTATTGTGGGTATTAAATATTACTTTTTAATCAAGATAATAATGAACCTAGAAGGAAATATTGACAATTTATACACTTGTTTTAATCCTCCTTTCTCTTAGGGAATGATAATTGTTGTATGTAATGTAGAACAAGTAAATTTCATTTCTTTAATCCATGTTGAAATCATTTGCAATGAGAACCAAATAAGAAATTCTTACTACCATTTAATATTTAGTCTACTTGTTGTCCAAATAGGAGTAATTGTGTTTTCAAATTTCTATCTATCAACAAGAAAGAAACTAGCTTTTACTACACATATAATTTGATTAATACAATGAAATAAAACCAACATTTCACAAGAAGGTATTTGCAACCAATCTCTCTATTAATACATTCACAAAATTATCACAAGCCTTTTTGTACACATCATTTCTTTATTATCTTACAATCCATTCAATAATATAATCATCTTGCAAGTAAAATTTTGCATTCAACCATGTGACTTTTGATACAATATAGATTACAATGTCCATTATTTTTGAATGAAAACAAGATGATACAACTCTCTTTCTCTTACAAATTTACAACAAAATAAAGTATATAAGGTAAATGGAAAGAGTCTTCACAAGCTCCAAGGTGCTCTTCATCCATGCTCCAAGTTCCAAGTAGCTCAAATCACAACCAAAATAGGGGGAGAGGCAACACTCTCCTCCCAACCAAACTCAATGGAGAAGAGAAGCAATCTCCTCCATTGACCCCCGAGCCCCAAACACAACACAATGAAAGGGTGGTCTCCAACTCAAGGCAACAATACTTGCTTCCACAATACAATTTCTTCACAACATTCAAAGCTAAAAAAAAGAAGAAACAAAGAGACACACAAATAACACCAAACATTTCACAACAAGGCTTGCATCCAAGCCAACAAGAGAAGGAACTATGGGAAAGTTTTCCTTATGCCTCCCCATTGAGATGAGATGCCCATCCAAAACCCTCCACAATAAAACTCAAGCCCCTATGACTCTTATGCCTCCCTCAAGTACCCCTTTTTCCTCCCATACTCTTATGCCTCCCTCCTCTTATGGCTCCCTCAAGAACAAGGTAAGAATGTGAACATTCTTCCCCAAGATGGGCATCCCTCTCAAACTCCCTCCACAATATCCTATTCTACTCTTATGCCTCCCTCATGAGTTTTCCCATAGACCTCTCCTACACTACACATTAAGCACTCTATCCATTTTCACAATACACAAAAGTAAACATACATTATTCACAATTTTAGCATCAACAACAATATGAAAGCAACAAAAAAAGAGAAGGTTTCCTACCTCTCCATTGGAGAAGCCTAAACCAAGAATCTTTGCACAAGCTCCCTCCAAAATCAATCCCAAGCATGCAAGTCCAAGCTCCTTTTTTCTTTCTCCCAATTCTTTCCTCTCCCAAAATAACAAAAAGAACTTTTCAACAAAAAAAAAACCTCCAACCCCCTCAACAAGAGAGGAAGTTTCAATAAATAGACAAAAGGAAGGAGTGAGGGTGATGTGGCTCCATGTAGGATGCCACATCACACATCCTCAAACCACCTCCCAAAGTCAACTCAAATCCCAAAACACCATAAATGGGTGGTTGGGTTGATTGACATCTCTTTTCCACATCCATCCCTTCCCATGTGTCTTAAGGCACAAATAAATGCAAATGGAAGAAAAGTGCACTCCAAAGTCATATTTCTCTTCCCAAAACAATAAATAATCCCCTTTTTGGCTTCCCAACCCATAGATATGGTTGGTAAGGGGTTTTGGGAAGTGTGGGACAAGTTCAACTTGTCCCACAAGTCTCCCAAAATTGCCCTAAATCTCAAATTCGAGTTTCAAGGGATTTGGAGTGGTCAACACTCAAAACAAGCATTCAATACAAGAGGCCAACACAAGGCTCAAGGAGCCAACCATAAAAATTAATTACACCCACTTGACTTCCCTCCAAAACTTAAAAATTAAAACAAGATATTAAATTAATCTAAACATACTTAGCAAAAGTAATAAAAAAAACATTACAAATGAAATCACCTACTAAAGTAAGTTAAAACAATTAAATAAAATTCTTAACCCCTTGGTCACATTAGAAAATTTCCCCCTCATGAAAATTTTCTTAACACATACAAGAATAAAGGTAACACAATACAATTTACTAGTTGCCTTGACGACCAAATGTTGTAACCACCCGACATCCTGTTGTGTTTGGTTCCCAATCCCCCTCATGGTTGTGATCATGTTGTGTTTCCTGCAAAATACAAAATACCTCCTTCGGCCTTGCGGCCATGTCAAAATATCCAAAATAACCATATGCATGAAATTTATTAACATCTATACGTAATTCAATCAATCATTATTTCTAGGTCTAAATCACAACTTAATTATGCATTTCATCATTATCCAAAATTATAGTAATGTAAATTCAACAACTACATTCTACTCATCATGGCGAAGAAATCCAATGTTAGAACACATGCAATATATCCATATAAAAATAATATCGGTATCCAATAGTCTGTCCATGAGTCAGTGTAGATCATACTGAAAACAAAATCCAATCATAATCCAAATGCATCTAGTCACAAAACATCATGCTAATCAACATAAGTATAAGTCATGTCCATATCCAAAGTCTGCATAACTCAAAATGATAATCAACTAAGTGTCGTAGGGAAGTGGGCTCCTCACTACAATACTGACCAAAATTAATCATCTAAAATTCCAAACAATGAATATGAAAATCATGATAAAACACCGAAATACAAAGGTCATTCCTCTTGCATAGATCCTAACATGGCAATAGTTAGGATCCTAGATCAAGTGGCCTTATCTCAAGCTAGCACCGCAACTAATATGATCTAAATGCAAAACAATATGTTTGTAGATAACATCTCAAAGAGTGGTTCCTATATTTCCCTCTTATAACCCCCATTCATTGGTAGATGCACATGGGAATCCTATTCCTCCGCTGCTAATTCAGAGAAAAATATTAGAAACTATCCAAAATGAACCTGTGGTTCCCTACACTGTTGTCATAGACTTAGGAGAGATTATCCCTACAATCTCTTACGATGGTTCTGTGAATCCAACCCGTTATTTCAAGACCTTTTGAAATACCTGCATAGAACAGATTTAAACAAATAGTGACATAACCACTAAGATTCTATATTAAAGACTTCCATAGACACGACCTTAGAATGGTATAACTAGCTTCCTCCCAATTGGATAGCTCACTTAGAAAGCATAGCCAAAGTTATCATCTATAAGGTTAAGCAACAACACCTTCTTGCAAAGGTTTACACTACAAGATAAGGGTATTGTATCCACAAATTTTCCACATTTTCTTTGTGGGTATTTTTGTTCAAATTGTGAATCCAATTTTGTAGACTCCACCCACAATAATTTTGTGGAAACATAATACATGACAAAATTTGTGAAAATATCTACAACAAAAATAATTGTTTAAATTCCACAATATTGTTATTATAGATATTGTAATAATTTTAATATTGTTACATAGTTACAATTGAAAATTTTGTGTTTATATTCACAAATTTCATATTAACTTCTGCAAAAATTGTGGGTAAATAGATATTTACAATATTACTAAATTACCATAATTTTAAATCAATGTTAAAAATTTAATCAAATATTCCACTTATAATCTAAAACATAAATAAATATTATAGTTATAATTAATTTTTAAAAATAATATAATAAAAATTTAATAGAATTATAATCATCCAAAGTAAATAAATTATTTTTCAAGGTAAATAAATTATTTTTAGTAATATATAGATAAAGCTGTGTGAGAGATAAAAATTAATTAATTTAAAGTAAATAAAAGAAATTCCTAGCATAACCAATAAATTGCACATAATTCTACTAAAAACTATGGCCTCCAAAAACAGAAATTACAGGATAATGAATTATTCATTATGCGAGGCCAAACATTCAAAAAAAGTTGTATAAAATAGAAAAACGGAAAGTTCTTTTATATTTCTCATCTAAAAAATAGTAACATCAGAAAACCAGATCACTGTTTAAAAAGACAATACAAAAGAGTTTATTTATTACTGAGAGTAAAAAAAAGAATAGAAATGACAGATTTTCAAAAAACCCTAAAAAAAATTAATATTTTGACATATCATTTTATGCAAACACATTATCCATAGTATAATCTTTATTACCATTAATTTGATTTAAGAACTCCTTAGCTATTCTAAGGTTTTTAAATAACATTAAATAGATAAGTGAATATAATATTAAAAAAAAATTATTAAAAAATTAAATTACGATATACATTTAAATAATAATTAAAAATTAATTAGAAAATATCCAAATTTATATATGCAAGAATTAATAAAAAACAATGATCTATTACATACGTTTTTTATAAAATTCTCTGCAACATTTCTGTCATATTTATCAAAATTTATATATGTGAAGATTGATAAAAAAAACAATGATCCATTATATATATTCCTTATGAAACTCTTAGCAACATTTCTGTCATATTTACCAACTACAATCTTTTCATTTTATTTTTCATTCGTATCATTGCATAAAACACAATTTTTCAAATTTCTTTATGAATAAATTTCCCAAACATTACTTTAAAGGGAACAATTCTTTCAACAGTGAAAGCACTTGCGCTACTTTAAGGCTTCTTTAAAATAATGAAATAGATATTCAAAACTGCGTATTGGAGGAGGAACACAAATGTATATGTAAAAAATTTAATCCCAAACACTACTGTACGATTTACTATCCTTATCAAGGAATCAGAGTGTTTCTCTTTTGATCCCATACTATAACACTTAGTTGACTAGTCTTACTATATAATTAATATTTATTAACCCTTCATTTTCGGATCAGTTTAGATACTCTCAATCATACCAGCTCATATACGATTTGTTTTCAATATTTGTTAATGTTGTGTCTAACTAATTACCACATATTAAGAATGACTTAGAGCATGGTCCCATGCTGGGGGCTACTGCTCCTATTTATTTGGGAAATATGGTCCCATGCAAAAAAAAATTATCGCTGCTGCTAAAACCCAACAAAGTTCCTGAAATTTCTCAGCAGCTATAACTTAGGGAGAGGATTTCCAGCGCCATAAAACGGCTGGGGGCACAAAAATAAATCTGCTGCTTACAATTTTTAGGGAGCTTTTTTGACACTTGGCATTTAGTTTAAGCTTCCCTCTCAATTTTCCATCCAAAAGTTTATTTCGGATTCATGGGACCCTATTTTTGCTAGTGCTAAAGCTTCATATTTTATCTCTGCACAGAAAAATAAAAAATCATGGGACACTATTAATGCTAAAATATCCTAATATTTCTCTCCCTCAGCTGCTCAAAATTTTTAGTTTTCCCCTTGCATGGGACCATGCTCTTAGTCTCTTAGCGAGTGCAGACCTATCTCCAAGGATTCATGCAAGTGGAACATAGTCTTAGTTATGAAATGATTAGCAATTATTTTTAGTGTGGATTATTTAAAAAAAATTACAGTTGAATTTATATATTAAATATGGTTTATTTATTGTTTAATTTTAGTTTTTTTTTGTATTATAGAAAATAATTAGTTTTCATATTCTATGAGAATGTAAAAATTTGTGACTTTTTTTTGTAAGTTTTAAATTATAAAATTATCATATTTTGGTTTATTTGTAGTTTTCTCATCTTATTTATTAAAATTAAATTATTCATAAATAAATATATAATCTTAATTAGCTTAGATTATATTTGAAATTAAATATTTTCATGAATTTTCCACAATTTAACGAGTATGATATTATTGAATATCAACTAATAATATTTTTGTGTGGTTTTTTATCCATTTAATTTTAGTAGTGTAGATTATCTACGACTAAAATTTATAATACACTAAATATTTTGGTATTGTAGATTTTTTTATAATTTATGTTTAAACCTTTGAAATACTGTGAAAATTAGAATAATGATATACTATATAATTTTATTTTATTTTTAGACTAAATATTATTTTAGTTTCAAAATACTAGTATTTTTTCATACTACAAGACAAAATGTGATATTTTCAAAATGAAATTTTAAGTATATGGTCATTGCGTAAGTTTAAATTTGACTTGAACAAAATTGTGAAAATTGTACATTCCCTTTTATAGAAGTTATCCAATAAATGTTGATAATTCACATTTTTCCCACAAAATGATTATTTTGTGAATAACATTGTGGATAAATAACCCTACTTCTAGTAGTGTTATAAACCTTAAGCAATGGGCTCATGAGTCTGCCCAAGGATTTATTAAGAAATGGAATACTCTTTCCATCTAATCCAACCAAAATCTTGATAATAAAATTTTATATCAAATCTTCCTCAATTCCCTTACACCCTCTCTCCAATATAAAATAAGGTATTTCTCTCACAATAGGTTGCAGGAATCTGTTTAGAAAGCCAGAACACAATACCATCTCATCTGTGAGTTTATATGTACTTCCTATTCATCACCTAAACTCAAAAACACAACACATGTAATCATTCATTGGAATTTTGTAGACACCCGTAGTTTTATCAAATTACTATTATTCCTAATATTTCACTAACTATTCTCCTTCTCGCAAATTAACGATACCTCGTTAGTTAGACCTCCTCCAACTCATCGTTTACAACATTAATTTAGTTGTATTTCTCCTATAAACCAACTAATGGGGTTAATATAATTTCTTATTAGCTAAAACCATATTCTCACCCTCTTCTATACCACCTTTACTACCTTCTTAGTCTATCAATCCATTTCATTAGATTGATTAGACCTCTCAAAACCCTCTTGAAACTCTAATTATTCTCTAAAAAGGATTAGCTAGTTTAACCTAGTTTAATTAACCCTAAACCGTGATTAACCTCTTCTAAACCTATTCAAATCTTATTTTGACTCTCTAAAGTGCCATTTTGGCATATCCTTTTGTTCCACATGCACCAAAAGTCTCTCATTTATGAAATTGAAAAACTATAAATAACCCACTACCCCTAGACCGTTTCTAAGAACTCTCCTCCTTCCTAATATAAAATATAGCTATTTTGTTTAGGGTTTAGATCTTATTTCATTTGTTTTATTGAGCTATTGCTTTGTCATTGCACTACACACACAAGAATTGAGTAAATGGGAAGAATGATTGGCCTTGAATCCATTAATGGTGAGCTCCCATTCCCATTATCACATAACTGATTTCTTAGAATCTACTTAGGTTCATTTTAAAGATCTTTCAAGAGTAGAGGATTACTAAATATGCTATATTTTCTTATTTCTTTCAAGACTAATGTATGAAAAGTGATGAATCCTTGTTTTATATCTTATCATGATGGTCCATTAACTAGTTTGTTAAAATCCTTTGGGGTTTTTTTAGAAATTATTGCCCCATGTTCATGGCTTTTGCAACTTTTCACTGAGACACATTTTGGCACACCCAGTGGGAAACTCACCATTATCCTCTAGGAACCTTTTTCAAGATTTCCAGGTCCACTTTCATGTTTCCTAGGAGAAACAACTTGTTATTTACTTAATTTCATTTTTTAAGTAAACTGAATCATTATTGTTCATACATATTTTGTGGGTTTAAGTTGGAAATAGGATTCTTTAACTAATGTTTCAACTTGTTTGAAATGTTGAAAATTTTCATTTCCGTGAATTTTGTAGGTTTTTCAGGGGGTATGTGTAGGTGTTCTGGGGGGGAGCATCTCATTCAAAACCCTAGCATAGGCAGTTGAGTTGGCCATCGCACACCGATTCTGTCATATTTTTCAATAGAGCAATTCTTTTACAAAGGCAATCGTATATGTTAAACCATAGGCGTATCCATCGACTATCAGGAGTATCCGTGCCTCTAGAAGTTTTGGTGTGCTTTGGCGTACCATACGTAAATTTGTCATTTTGGCTCACAAGCATACCTGTCAAAAAATTAGTGTCTCCATCGGCTGTCAGGCATTACCTGTCTCTTTAGAGGCACGCTAGTCTATATTAACAAACTATGTTGATTTCCATTTTTTCTTACAGGATGTCTTCATTGAATTATAGGTGTCTTTGCCGAAACCCTAGTGTACCTGTCTAACAGGACTGCGTAGATGTTGGAACCCCACTGAAAAAAAAAATTCTATCCACGCGTCCATGTTCTATTGGGGTGTGCATCCATTGATTCTAGGACGTGCAGGTGTTTGTGCTAAAATTTGATTTTTTTTCTCCTCTAAACTGTAAGATCATTTATTTAGAGTTTTTTAGATGTTTAAAGGGTTTAACAAGTGATTACAAGTTGCCATTTTGTTATTTAACTAACATATCTCAAAGTGTTTGAGTTTCTTAGCTAAGAACAAGGTTTTTGATGTGTGTATGCTCTCTCCTCACACCTTCTAGGTGATCTTGGAGATCAAAAAAACTTATAAAAACCTTTTGTCGCATGTTCAAATATGCTTATTTTTATGCTTCTTAATTAGATTAGCCTTTCAAAATTAGGTTTAAAACAATTCTATCTTTTGCAAGCACATTTTAAAGTACTTTTCACAAATAAAAATTTAATGGATTTTTTATGGTGTGTATGCTCTTCCTTTGCACCTTTTGGTGATCTTAGGACTAAAAAAACACATGTAAACTCTCTTTCTTGATATCATTATTTTATGGAAAATTACTAACTCTATGTGTATAGGCCTAAATTCTTTCATAAGAAATAATTCAAGATGAAACAAAAACTTATACTACATGTTTTTTCATACAGGTTTCCAAACGGTGTGCTACTTAAAACCACATTAAGTTAAGCAAGATAAAAAAACACACCATTTCACTTCATATTGTATTTACAGGTTTTAGAAAAGGGTGCGTCCCTACCTACTCAACTAGAACATAACCCCTTTGGCATAATGCCTTAAGTTACAATAATGGGGCTTGGTTCTAAGACCCCTAAATTAATCCATCGTTGAGTAACCTCGTGGATGAAATAGGAAGTTCTCCACTTACCCACTTGACTAGATTTTACACTACAAGTTAGAGTCAAATTTGTTTGTATCACGACCCCAGTGAGAATACGCATGAATGCACTAGTTTCTCATCAAATTTGAAGGGGGTAAATTAAAGTCAATATACTCCTCAAATTAGTCATTGCGAATTTTTTAGGTAAATCTAGCTCACATTTAGAAACTTGTGACACCTAGTTGATAGATATTATTAAGGAAATCCATTCTGTCTTGGGGCCCACTTTGCTAGTCCATTGTCACATCAAACCATCACAAAGTGACAACTCACTTTGATTCTAAAACTTATTTCTCGAACAAGGAAAAGAGACCATGTAAGTTATAGCTAAGTTTCTTTCATCACGGAATTAAACAATGTTTCACTTAGCTCAGTTTCATTCTCACCTTCAAACGAGGTGAAACTCTTCCCAAGTGACAACTAGTTTATTTTCACCTTTTGATCTATACCCTTGCATTATCACTGCCAATTTTTTGAGGTGAGAAGGGAGCATACCGCGTGATTCTTATCAAAGATAATATTCACCACTTTTTTGTCTATCTACGCCCATCCATGTTTACGGCTAGGTTGTTAAACATCTCTAAGTATGCAAGTACATTTTCATGTCTTTGATAGTTCTTTGATATTGATTTCAAGTTCGTCTTCACTACTATGATTTTGGTTCTTCATTTATCTCTCCTTAGGTTTATAGTTTTTTTTCTCGCATTCTAGTCACACAATTTTGGTACTTACATCGTGTTTTCAATTTCTTGAGAACTTGATATAAGTCCCTCTTATTGTGCGGTTATGCTTCTCGCACAACTAAAAACTTATTGTTATACTCATACTTAGTTTTAGTTCCGATGTCATCTAAGTCTTTTTGAAAGTGTTGATATTGCTTTATATATACCGAAATAACGTCATCTTGATACTAACACCTTTCTTATTCGGTTAATGTATAAGGATAGTGTTGTTACACTATACATATTCGTAACTTCCATTTTTCAGAAAACTTATCTTTTATCGGCATTTAAACTAGTTTTAGTATACCTTGTCGAGAGATTGCGTCAATACCACTTTAATATTTAGGCCTTGTTATAATTATAACTTGACCTATGTATTGATACAATATTGTCACTATCTATTGTGGACCCTTCAATGGAATCATAGTTTAAGGTATAAACTTGGCATAATGACAATTCAAGTGATCATTGCATTTGAGTATTCATATGAGCGTTATTTGAATCATAAAAAAAACTACATAGCATTACTTCTAGAGCACACTAGGTTATTTCAACATCACATCAAACGACTTACACAAACATACACCTAGCTTTCATGCAAGCTTCAAAGAACATTTAGACAAAACCTCGTATAAACTTTGACTAGTGATGCCTAGAATCATGAAGATGGCGTCCAAACTAAACAATCATGACTTAGGAGAAAACCCTTTTGAGTCCTTCCCATTTAGCGTGGACAACTTAGCACCTCTCTTTTTAAAGTCAAGGATGTAGAGCCATTGATTGATCATAGCAGGGAAGAATATAATATTCTGAAGAGAAACATCAACTAGACCTAGGTCTGTTTGACGAACTCCTTTATTATAACCGAGATCAAGTACTCACAAGAGTCTTAGAATTAGGGACTAAGATTCCATAGGAACAGGAACTAGAAACCAAGGTCATTAATCATAAAACAAAAGGATGAAGGTCCCTCTTAGACATGGATAACCCCTTTGACGTAGAGTACACTTCTACTTCTTGGAGACATCACAACACCACTGAGGGAGATCCATCCAAGCCACTTGGTGATCCTCAACATACCTTATTACAAAAAATTCATGTAAAGTGAAGATTGAGAACAAAGCGTCAACACCTCCCAAGTTCGATGAAGAAGAGGATCCTTTAGTTAAAGAAGAGATTCTTCAAAAATAGATCCTGAAACTGAGACTAAAATTAGCAAACTTAGGCTCTTCAAGTAGGAATGTATACAAAGAAAAACTCAAAACAAAATCTAGCAAGTTCCACTTTGATCCATATAATGACATAACTTTCAAAGTTGTTAAGGCACAAAGACCAATGTTTCCTACTAAAGAACAACTCATTGAACATGAATTACAATCAATGAAAGATACGCTTACTACACTACAAGAGGGAAGCGTAGGACATGGTAGGAAATAGTTTTACGAAGAACTATTCCCTTACCCCTTCGATAAAGACATGTTACGATAACCCTTCCCAAAGCATTTTACCATTCCTAAATTCGATAAATATAAAATCAAAGGTTATCCTCATGATCACATCAAGGAATTTTATATGGCTTTCGAAGAGGTCACGTACAGTGATAATTTCTTAATATGAATCTTCCCTCACAACCTAGGGGCACTGGAATTGTAATGGTTCTTTAGCATACCCAAGGGCTCTATTACAATATGGCCCATGTTAGCAGAATAAATTGTAGGACATTATTCCTTCAACATGGAAAATGATATCACAATGAATGACCTGTACGATAAAAAATATAATTCCAGGAAGACCTTTGCAATCATTTTACAATGATGAAAAGGGTTGAAAATTTGTTTCCCTTGTGCCTTGTCAGAATAACAGCTAGTAAGAACATTTTTGCCTAACTTGAACCCACATATAGCCTTTCATTAACAAATTCACTATGGCTCTAACTTCGAAGAATTTATAGAGAAGGGAAGTCATATCAAAAAGGCACCCATCGTAAAGGAAACACTGAAACTCGTTGTCAAATACAAACACAAAGAAAAATCCTTAGATAAACCAAAGTTCTTGAAAAAAAAAACATTTCATTGGCAATGATATTACGAACTCCAAAATATTCCAACCCATGCAAACTGGTTTTCTTTTAAATATCTCACAAGGACCTCGTCCCAAGGCACCGACCAAATGTGTGTTCATACCTTTAATAGAATCCCTATCTACCATACTAAAATAGTTAGGTAACATAAACATGGTGGAGTACCCAACCATGACGGTACCATATAAAGAAAATTCTCCAGAACCTGGTTGGTTCAAAGAGCATGAGTAGTGTGACTTCCACCATGTTAAAGGGCACAAGAAAGATATGTATTTGAGACTACATCGTTACATACAACACCTCATTTAAGAGGGAAAATTCATCATAGATTCTCCCCCTGACTCAGGACAAAGTCCAAATGATAAAATGGACATCTATAAAGATCCCTTTCCTAACCATGCAAATAAAAAGAAAAGGAAGCCAAATCAAAGACAAACTTCCAATGACTATAGGACTATTGCTTATGTTTATCCCACTAATTTATAGCCCCTTTGATTCTCTCATCGGATGTATCCATTCATCTGATGAACATGTAAATACTATTAGGATCTTAGAAAATAGTTATGTAGTAGGGATGTGACGCGCTCATTTGATCATACCATAGCCCTACCTATCCCCAAGAAAGGTCAGTACAATCTAGTAGAATAGTTAGAGAAGACGCCCACTAGGATATCAATCTTAGATCTCCCAAAAATCTCTATTACACATAAAATTATATTATATAGAACATTTCAGAGTTCGGGAGTCTCTATAGATGTAGATCTCACACACCTCCAAGCCATGAGTGCACACCTTGGCTCCAATGATCACATCACTTTTGATCATGCTGTAAACCCTCGTAATGACCTAGAACACAACTTACCCTTATATATAGAAGTAGTTTTTACCCTCCGTAAGATCAAGAGAGTACTTGTGGATGGCAGATCCAGTTTAAAAAATTTTACTTTAAATAAGGTTAAGTAATTAGGCCACTCAGAAATGGATCTAGGAGCCAAAACTTTTACAATCACGGCCTATAAGAATGAGGAGAAAGATTCATCATGCACTATAGTAGTTCCAATGGAAGTAGGGCCAATTTTTCATGATACAACATTCCATGTCCTTGAATTGGATCTACGATACAACATGCTCTTATGATGCCCATGGTTCCATGCCATGTAGGGCCATTCCTTCAACTTTCCATCAATGTATCAAAATGTGCCATAAAGGACAAATACTCACCATTCAAGGTGATCTAGAACTATTTACACATTGTATAGCCTTACATTATTTTTCTCGTGCAGCTTATGAATGCCCTACTACAAACATTTTTGTTCCTTTACAAACAGAGGATATTAAGGAACGTGTGGATCCAAATTCACTCACTCCTTGTAATCAATACTTTCCTTCGTTGGTCAACCCTTTCGCATCATGGGAGGCAACATCGGCTAAATATGTCCCACGTGAATTGTTCACTCTTAAACAATATTTATTAATATCATATCTATTAGTGTCACCCAGGACATGTGGAAACCCTATTTTTCAATTTAGAAGCACTCGGGATAAATTCCCCCAAAAATTGGATAAGTTCATTCCTAGTGGTTTCTTATCCAAGGAAAATATGTTAGAAGATCCCATAGCAAAATACCTAAAGGTACCATGGCTTCAATCCATTAGGCCTTGCTATATGTCAAAGGCCACCATATGATTTATGTCATGGGTTTACAATGGGTTTGGATGTTGGGTATCAAAGTGCAAGGGTGATTAGAACCCATTCCTATCTCTCGCTTCAAATCAGACAACCATGTTTGTAATATAAGGCATCATGATGATGCACCCATTAATATTGATTTCACCTCTTCTAAACGTGAGGATGACTCATCTCATTCAGATAGCGATATATATTCCTAATGTAGCCTCTACGAGGATCTTGCCTTAACTAACCTATTCCCTGATTCGGCTATCCTTATCTTATCTAGATCTAATCCTCAAAACAATTACCATGTAACCCTTTTATATCCCTAACTTGTAGATTGGGATCAAAAGTTCCACGTGTCAATTTATTTTTTTGAGAATGATGAGGGGTTTATGTAGCACATAAATATAGCTTTCAAAATATATATTCTCTATTGACTCATCTTCTTGGAAAACCTTATCAACCTTGGAAGAAACAGGGGAAAACTAAGAGGCACGCTTTTCAGCCACAAATGATGGCCCCTCTCCAATTGTAGAACTCAAATTTATATAAAGATTACCTGGTTCAACATCACTTGAACACATATGGTAATATTTAACCACATATTGATCACCTTTCAGAACTTATATCTCCTTTTTTGATTTGTGATCTCATACTACTTTCGAGATTTGTTTTCCTTCTAAATTTGTTTTTCCTAGTTCTTGAAATAACTTCCTAGTAGGGTCCCTAGTGAATAAATATATTCTTCCCTCCATATTTTCATAGATTAATGAAAAATTTCATTTGACACAGGTTTAAGACACTACTAATCATCAAAATTTAAATTTAACACAGAGTCATCACTAAGGATTTTCACCTTAGTTATGCAAATGCACTATAAGTAACTTTCCAAGTGTCTATCAATGCTTAATTTATCCAAATATTAACATATCCAACCTTCCTTTACCCACATTTATCACTATTGATGGCAAATTTATTGCAATAACCACTAGAAACTAGAAATACTGCACAATGAACTTGTAATCTTGCACAAATCTTAACAAAGGATGACGTTTAAACAACACATTTGTACTTAAATCATACAAGAATCATTACCTAGGTCAATGTGTGTACGAATTTTTTCAAATAGTCCCTAGAAGCGGTGCCACATCGGTGTTGGTATCCAAATTGATTCTCCCCGCGAGGGGCCGAGCAACATTACGAAAATTGGCAGGATGCTTAAAGACAAAAGAACCGTGATATGAGTTGTTTTGTAGCCAGGGAGAGGATTCAGCTGACTCTTTATCACTCGAGCGTTAGAGAAGTGGATAGCACCTTAGTGAATGTTTTCATATACCCTCACTACTTTATGATGTGCCTTCAACCAGGGTTGAGAGGACCCATTTTGTAACCCGTGTTGCTGAAGGACATCAAAGAGATCCTTCTTCACACAATTTTAATGAGAACCTAGAGGAAATATGATCAATACAGCACAATCTAACTCTCACGAGTTGTCACACTAGAGATTGGAGATGTTTCCTGGTCAAGGTTTGGGTTACTAAAGACAATGATTGAATCCTAATTGTCCTTGCATACTTTGGCACTAAAATTTGTTCATTTGTGGATACACGGTACAAACAAGGGTATAGTTCATGTAGGACTCATTGTTTGAGAAAATTTTGGTGGGAAAGTTAAGCAAGATGAAGTTTATTTTACCAGATCTTTGAGAACCTTTACAAATATTGGAAGACTCATAGACAAAATTCTTCAAAATAGCTAAAATATTCCTTCAACCAGAGGTTGTGTACCAATGGAGGCCCAGAGATGCACAGTTTCATACATTCTTCAAGAGTTCAACATAAAGGCTCATGCTATATACTTAATTAAATGCTAGAAATCCATGGTTCGTCACGCCTAAGACACACTCATAGGCTTACAAACAATCTTTATAAACATAGTCAAAGTAAAGTGATTTTAAATTGTTTATTTAATTACCAAACGAAAGCTCTTCTCATAATGAAATTGAAAATGCCACAATAATAACACATGAATGATATCTTATGTGACTCAAAGAGATTTTTAACATAAGATTGCAAAAGGAAATATAAAAACTATTTGAAAACATTCTAAAATACAAGAAGACAAAATTATGCTCAGGATCAACAAAAATTTATTCGAGGTTCATTAGATTCATTCAGCAGGGTGAAAGTTTCTTGAAAAATCTTAGAGCTTGTCAATGGCTGTACACTTGCAACCATCTTAACATGATTAAATATAAAACACATGAGATAAAAAAGTTTCTCAGATGGTCTCTCTGGGAAATGGTCTTTCTCAAACTTTCTTAGAAAAGTTAACCCCCCTTATGCAAGAGTATTCTCATTGCATTTATACAATTTCACTTTCTCACTCCCCCCAAAGTTTCCCCCCAAAAGTCTAAATCTTCAAGAGAATATTCCTCTCTATTTTTTCTAGGTGGAGAAGTTGTGAGCCATTCACATTTCCTACTTTCATCATATATGATTGGGGGCACCATGCCATCACTTTTTGAAAGTCTTTTTAATAATTCTTTTATTCTGTCATGCAAGAAATCTCCCTTTTTAATAATTCTCAAGTGGCTCCATATGGCTTGATCTGACAAGAAATCATTTTCATCTTTGAGAAAACACCTTGAGAAATGAGTTACCTTGTATGGATACTTGCATTCGTGCCTCTCAAAAATGATTGTCCTCGCATTGAATTATACAACATACCTGGACTACAAGTCTGAGTCGGCCAAGTGCAAAGAGGAGTCAGTTGAAACCTCCATGTGTCTCCTTTGTGCAACTGACAATGGTAAAGTCTAGAGGTAAGTTCCAAAATGAGTGTGGGCCCTTCACATCTTCAGAACCCTAGATATTTGGCATCGGTTGCTGAAAATTAGGAGTATGAGAAGGTCCAGTGGAATCTTCCATATGTCTGTTCAATGCAACTTTGAAGATGAAGTCTAGAGGTGGGACCCCAAATGAGCACACTCTCTCCACATGCCCTAGGCCTAAGAAGGCTACCTTAGTCATTGAAAAAGTCTCATTATAAAGAGAATCCAGTGGAATCCTCCACGTGTCTCTTCGGTGCACTTTTTATATGGTGCCCAAAAGTGGAAACCCCAAACAAGCGTAGGATCTCCATGTGTCTCGGCCCGAAAAAAATTGTTAAAATTTTTTAAGAACTAGCGGAAGGTGCCATGTGCCTAGGGTCTGTGAAAATTGGATCGGATGCTTGACAAGTCTAAGTATGAGCATATCGAGTGGAAGCCTCCTTGTGTCTTCTTGGTGAAACTCCAAAGGTAATACCCAGAGGTGGATCCTCAAATGAGCGCAAGCTCTCCACGTGTCCTTTGGTCCAACAAAGTTACACCAGCTGTTGAAAAGTCTAAGCATGGGTAGAGCCAGCTGAACCTTCCACATGTCTCTTCAGTGATTTTTCGGTATGAAGCACAAAAGAAAAACTCCCAAACAAGTGTGGGCCTTCAAAGTGTATAGGGTCTGACAAAGTTGCACCAGACACTTGAAAAATAAAAGTATGAGAAGATCCAATGGAAACCTCCACGTGCCTCCTTGGCACTCTTTTCAAAATTAAAAATTTAGGGGCACGGGCCCCTCTATGTGTCTCGGGCTTAAGAAAGTTACATCGAGCACCTTGGAAAGTATAAGTATGAAGAGGAACCAGCGAAAGCCTCCACATGTCTTCTTTGCGCAACTCTAAAGGTAAGACCCAGAGGTGAATCCTCAAATGAGCGTAGGATCTCCACGTGTTTATGGTCTAACAAAGCTACACCAGCCATTGAAAAGTCTGAGTGTGGGCAGAGCTAGGGGAATATTCCATGTGTCTCTTTGGCACTTTTTTTGTTTGAATCTCAAAATAAGGACTCCCAAACAAGCACGGGCCTACCACATGTCCTGGGTCTGACACATTTTCTTCACACGCTTGAAAAGATCTAATTTTTGGAAGATCCAGTGGAAACCTCCATGTGTCTCCTTAGTGCAACTCCAAAGGTCAAACTAAGAGGTGAATCCTCAATTGAGCACATGCCCTCCAAGTGGAAAATATTTGAGTTAAAGTGGACCAAAAATATTTAAAATACTCTAGCGACCCTCCTCTCCACTTCTAACTTTTGATGTGGGCCCTAGCAGATTCGCGCCTCACTTTTAGAATTTTTCTTCATATCAAAATAAAGCTTAAAAAATCCAAAGTTCTCCGGTGACCCGCCTCCCCGCTTTGAATTTTTAATGCGACTCAAACATGTGACATTAATTTGTCCCCCACGGAGTTGCAGATCATTTTATAACTTTTCTCCATTTCAAAAAAAGGTAAAAATATTCAAAATTCTCTGGCGACCCGCCTCCCTAATTTTAACTTGAAAAATGGCCACATGTCCATCTTCAAGGTCAAAGTAAATAATTTTCCCTGCCACTTCATATTGTTGAATAGCCAATCAGAAACTATTAGGGGCCGCAGGACCAATTTGGCATTTAACACAAATATAATAAAAGTGACAAGTTCACCAACAATACCCATCGTGCCGTGTCCAATTAGAAAAGACCGCGTATCCATGGATGTTGGGATAGGATTTACAAAGGAGACACAGTCATGGAAGACACCCAACAAAAAAACATTTCCCTGCGGAGAGAAGACTGTAAATAATACCAAGACTCAATGTCATCCATGACCCAAGGAAAATACTGACAACAACAACCAAATCAAGGAGAAAGATTTCACGCATCCATACAGGGAGATAGAGAATCCTTCAAACCATGTGGATTGAGAAATTTTGAAGAAATAGGCAAGATTAAATTGAGCACCAACATCGGCTCTAAATCAGGGATGGAAACTCCCTGCGAGTGCCGCAAGAACAACAAACCATGTGCCAAAAAAAATCCATTGGGAAACAGTGTCAAGAAAAATATTTCAAATCAAAATAACAATAACCCAATTCCCCAAAGAACAAACTGAGAAACCAAAAAAAACCCGGTCACCAAGGACCAGGACAAACCAAAAAAGAAAAAACACAAAAATAGAACAAAAACAAAAGATTATACACTGTACAATGATGCATGCCTTGATTTTGAGAAATCAATCAAGGAAATGTTTCAAGTGCCTAACATTAATAGGCAAATCAAGCAATTCCCCATCTAAATATTTTAAGAATAAGGTGTGCTTTCTAATCCTAATATCAATAGAATAAGGGCCCATCCATAATGCGTCGAAATTTTCATGTTTTCCCTTATCCTCATATATGTTATCCCATAGTAGCACCAAATCTCCCACACTGAAAGCTCTTGGATTCACCTTTTTATCAAATATGTTCTTCAGTTTCTTCATGAACATCACATTTCTTTAGGGGGATTCTCTGCTCTCTTCATCTAGTTCAACAATTTTATTAATACGAGCATCATTGGGATTGACCTCCCGGTCCTCCAATTGTTGGAAAAATTGGTAAGAAGATAATTACATATGTAGGGGAAGTAGAGATAGAGATCCATACACCAATTTAAACGGGATCTTTCCAGTAGCTCTTTTAACAGTGATTATATCAGCCTAAATAACAAACTTCAATTTCTCATCCCACTTTTGTTTGTTTAATTCCAAGGTCCTTCTGATTATCATCAAAAAATTCTTGTTGCTTGATTCTGCTTGTCCATTACCTTGGGAATTATAATTTGAAGCATATGCTAAATTGATCCCATACTCATGACACATGGCTACCAAAGGTTTGGCTCGAAAACTCATAGCATTGTTAGAAACTATCTTAGTAGGCACTACAAACCTGTAAATTATATGATTCAGAAAGAAGTCCATAACAATATGGTGGGTACATTTATTGGTAGGGATTTCCTCCACCCACTTGGTGAAGTAATCAGTGGACAATAATATCCCCTTGTGGCCTACACTTGAATAATTTGAAATCTCACCAATGAAATCCATTCCCCACTGCTTAAATGGGGCTTCAATTGATACCGGCTACAAAGGGAGGGATCCTGAAGCTTTCAATATTCCTGAAAACCATTGATAGCTCTCACACTTTCTTACCAGTTGTTGGTCTTCAAAAAGGAACTCCAAGAAGAGCAACAGTCAAGGGACAAGAAGTCCCTCCTCTTTAATGGGAGAGGTTCCCTTATTCAGAAACAAACCTATTTACACATATACAAAGCATGGTTTTACTATGGAACTTGGATATTATGAAAGTGTTTCCTAAAGGTCATCAATCACAAAATAACTGAGGAATGAAAATGCGAGAATGAGCAGAAAGGTACCATTAAGAATTATAGATGACAGAGTAATTATTTATGCATGCAAGGGTACAACAAATTGGAATAAGATCATTTGTATCACAGTAATAAGATGAAATTTGAAAAGACGCAAAGTTTCCATAAATAACATCTGCAAGAATACAAAGCTTCTTAGCATAATACAGACAAATGATCTAACAAGATTAAATGAATAGCTTGAGAATAAAGGAAACCAGATACACAAAGAAAGAAAAATCCTTCTGTATTGATTTCTTTATGATTTGTTTACACTTTCAAAAATAAGCCAAGTTCCTCTCTTCAAAATGGCGAGGAGAGGCCATTATATAGTTTTCAAATTAGTTACTCTCGGTAACTACTTCTTTTAACTAATGATTAGTTAAAGGGCTTCTAATCGCAATACCTCAACTAATTACAACAAATATAAGAGGAAAAAGAGGAAGAAAAGAGAATAATTAGGAGAAGAAGACAGGTGCTCATGACTGGGAGGGACCCACCGACTTTAAGATCCACTGTCTGAATCTCTTCAACGCCTCTGCTATGTCTCTGCCTCGTGGGATTGATGTGTTGGTAGAAGACTGAGTCAAAAATCCGAGGAACATCTCCATTTCTTTGTCGAACTCGACATGAGTATGATAATCTTTATTTGATTCTTCAATGGAAGATTGAAGAGATCATATCTCCTTCATTTTTTCTTTGGAAATGGAACTCTCCTTGAATACATCACCTTTGACAAAAGCTCTGAATTGAGCTTTGATTTCTTGTAAAGAGAGAGGCACACCAGAAGTCTCATCATGAAGATGACAATGTATATCTTTGAAGGTAGATCTAACTAGTGTTTTGAAGGCCTCACCCTTTTTCCAGCTATTCTTTAACTCTCCCAAAGCCTCCTCCAACACCTTGATTTTCCATTCCACGCTGTAGACCCAGGACTTTGAAAAATTATCCTTTGCATCCTCGAAGACCTTGCTTGCCATCAAAATATTTTCATATGTTTGTCCCATTAGATGGAGGTCTACTATGCAACTGCCCCAAAGTTTAAGTTCTTTATCAATGCTCCCAATTGTGGAGGAGAGCTTCTATTACAAACTACTCGCCCTTCCCATGGAGTTTGAAGGCTTCATCAATGAAGTTCAATCCTTCAACAAGCATATCATCCACCATGGCCTCCATAGCCCTTCCATAAATGGAATACTTGTGCATGTCTTTGATACTCTACACTTCATCCTGGCTCAGAATTACAGGTGGTGGAAGAGTAGTCAATGGGGTAGGGGTCTAAAACTTTATCTTTAGATAGCAGTGACTTAATAAAACCTGTGAGAATCTGGGCCTGCTCCTCCAACTGCTCTATGGTTTGTTTGCCCTTTCTCTACCCTCCCAATGACTCTGGTGACTGTTTCCTGAAGATTGTGGATCTCACCTTCAGGGGTGGACTCTCCCATGGGAATTCTCGAGAGCTCCAGATCAGATGCTTGCAAATCTTGCTCTGACTTGTCTGCCTTAGGCTTGGCTATCTCCAGGAATTGTTGGCCCTGAGCATCAGACACTATCCTGGAGGTAGTTCTGGCTTTTTTGGTGTGAGTTAGGAGGAGTAGTGCCTAACAGGGCCGCCACAGCATCAAAATTTGGTCCTGAGATCCGGGAGGAAGACTTTCTCTTCCTACTGTCAACAAGAGGCTGCACCCAGGCAAAAGAGGAAGAGGAAGAAGAAGGTGGGGCAAGAGGACCAAGAGACAGAGAACTCATGGCACCCAAGGTTTGTACTGCTGTTGCCTCTATTTGAGATATAAGTGGGGCGCTTGTGGCTTCTGATACAGAGGGGTCACTGGCACCCTGAAGTTCAGTGCTTTGGACCTCTTTTTCTTTATTCATGGGGGCTTCTGGAGCACTTGTAGATACAGGTACTTCACTCTCTTCGCTTTCACTGAGAACAATGATGTTCTCTGGGCCTGAGGACAACTCAGTATGCTTCCTTAGGGGATCTTCCTCCACAGGCTCCTTCTTGACTTCTCTGACTTTCTTTTGATATACCTGGGTGGACGAGGAAGGAGTGGAGACTGTAGGTCCTTGAGTTGACGAGGCTGGAGGGGTCTGTACAGGTGCTTCCGATCTAGGGTGTCAATGCTTCCTTCCTTGGTGTTGAAGCATCCTTGGAGGAGGATTCCCCTGAGTGCCTCCTAAGCTCACAGACTTTCTTATCAAACCAGATCTTGGTCCTCACTAAGACCGGGGCTAGGATTTCAGCCAAATCATCTTTTTCCTTTTTGAACCAATCCAAGTCTTCCAAGGGGGTGTGTTTTGACCACGTTGTCATACTCATATGAGTACAAGTCAGAATTGTCATCCTGGAGCCCTTCAGGAACTTGGTACAGGTTAAGCTCTTGGATTAATTGAAGGGAAAACCTGCCATAATGTCTTCTCCTTGCTTCAAAATCATCAGCACAGTCAGCCCAATAGTCCTCTGTGTCTGCCCTATGATGGTAAGTGATCTTGATGTTCTGCTCAATAAACTTCTTCAAGTCAAAACAAGTTCTTGGCTTGAAGAAATGGACAGTAATGGGAGCTAGGGCTCTTTCTATATTTTGTGCATCCAGGGCTGTTTTGCAGGTGTAATTTCCCAAGATGATAGGGAAGTGTAGGCCAGTGATTTTCTTATCCCTGCAGGTTCTGTGCAACTTATCCAGCTGCCTGCATACTTCTATTAAGGCCATTTTGTCATTGCAGAACATAGGAAGCTTGAGAGGAGTGCTCTCATAGCCTGCAAGCCTTATATAGGAAAATTTCCTAAATTGGATGAAATAGGCACCATAATGCGCTATCAGATTCATAGCTTCATCAGAAAATCTCCTCGCCGTGTCGCTTTCTAGGAGCCTGACAATGTACATGGTGAAAGCATCATTCACCCTCCTGAAATTGTGATTGCTAGTTTCCAAGTGTGAATTGAGGGCAGTAGGCATACACAGGGTCATCCTTATGAGCATCAATGTATGAGAACCCAAACCATTGCCTCGATGCTGCTAGGGTATACATTAAGTATGAAGTCATGTAGAATTTCTTGGTCTGCTGCACATTTGACAACTGCTCAGCTAGGTTCATACTAATGATCTCTGCCCAATTGATATTCTGAGTTCCTTCGCACACCATATTGATAAGCGGGCACATCCAGAAATGGAACTCATTTGTAGAGGGTAAACCCATGACCTCGAGCCAGTAGGATTATAAAATCCGACAATTCTTCATTGAAATCCACACGGAAAAGAGTCTTAGACAGACGAGATGCCCCCTTCTTAGGGTTTTTTTAGCCAGGACTTCGCCACCCACGCCTTATATTTCTCACTGTCTTGATCGAAAAGGGCTTGTGCCTGATTTTAAGAAATAACTATAGCATTGTCCGTTTCTGGAATCCTTAGTGCAGTGCCAATGGCGGCAGCGTCAAGTTTGGCGATGAGCTCCCCATGCACGTTTGTCAACTCACTCGAGTCAGGGTTGAAATGAGCCCCGCAGGAGAGCACTGTGTCTGCGCATTGCACTGAGATAGGGAAACCACCAGCGAAAAAGCCAAACCACTGATCATGAATCATCTGTGCCATAGGTGAAGGGTTCATGTCTGTCATCCTTGTCCAAAAATCCCCAAAGTCGAGGTGGCGAACCTCACTGTCCCCGATATCGGGAACGACAGACTCGAGTGGTGAAATTTGTTCCTGTCCCTGGAATTTGATCTTCATGTTGATAGTAACTTGGAGAGCAAAGCTGCAGGCTGGACTTGGGATGGAATTACAGGGGGGAATGGATACGCGCGCAGAAATTTTGGTCGCAAGGGTACGAGCAATAGATAGCATGAAAGCAGTGTGCAAAAACGCATAGGGGCAGCTTGTTATATAGCCGTTTAGGAGAGAGAAAGACAATAAATGTGCATTAAATACACATC
The DNA here is from genome assembly GCA_019776745.2 of Taxus chinensis. Classification (NCBI taxonomy): domain Eukaryota; kingdom Viridiplantae; phylum Streptophyta; class Pinopsida; order Cupressales; family Taxaceae; genus Taxus; species Taxus chinensis. Next base: position 703,887,520 of record CM034150.1, on the reverse strand, counting down.
TACCAAATTGAAAAGCAAGATATTCAGGTAGAGCGGGAAAAATTAGCACGAATGGCACTTGGTTCATTTGGGACACGAGGGACGCGAAAGCGCGAAGTACGCGGTTCGGTCGATTCGGGCGACGCGGGGAAAAGACGCACAAATGTTTTTGGGACATGCGGGATGAAAGTACACGGAATACGTGACTCGGCTGAATCGGACGAAAAGGGAACAACTGGTCCGGGTGAACTTGGGACACTTGGGACAAAAAGTTCCGATGGGCCCGAAAAGAACGGACTTCGGGTAAACCGGCCGATCGGGGAACAGAGAGCCCGAATGAACCTGGGACACGCGGGACAAAAATGTTTGACAGGCCCGAAAATCACACAAAATGACCCAAAAAACGCAGATTTTTCCAATTTCTTGACTTTTCACATTACCAGGACAACAAAAAAGACACTTAACCTTGAAAATTTTCAATTTTCAACTTCTTAAAAGCAGGGGAATTTTGAGTGGACAACAGCTGGCTCCTTCTGGGGATGACTTGGCATAAGTTCAAAGAATGAGACAAGGCAAGAATTTAGACAAACTAGGGGAAGTAGACCAGTACCTTATCCATTGGGCCACGGAGTCAACAAACCAAAACAATACAGAAGACAACACACCAAAACAGAGAGAAGGAAGGAAAAACAAAACGCTATACAAAATGTACAAAAGGACTTCCTAATCACCTATGACTTAAACAATTTCAGGTACTGCCCACTATAAGGAAGTGGGAGAAGAAGAACCATCCATATAATCAAGGTAAAAATAATTCTCACCAGCAAAGTGCCTGATCTTGAAAGGTCCGAGCCAAAGGGAATCAAACTTGCCATGGCTGCCACGAGGTTCATGCCTTTTATCCCATAGTAAAACGATGTCTCCAATTTTGAAATCTCTGAACCTGGCCTTTTTATCAAATAGGACCTTTACTTTCTGTTGGTGGGCCAGATATCCTATCAGCAACTTTCAATCTATCCTCATTCAATTTGTGGAGATACATGATCCTCTTATCCAAAGAATCCTTGAAACTGGTATCTTCAATGGCCTTCATTAAATGCAGGGCTGGAAGCTCCACTGTGATTGGCAATTGGGCCTCCACTCCATCTACTACCTGAAAAGGAGACATCCCAATGGCTCTCTTAGGTGTGATCCTATCTGCCCAAAGAGCATCATAGAGTTTCTAGTGCTAGTTCCGTTGGGATTCGTTGACTAATTTCCTTATTATGGCCACCCGATTTTTATTTGTTGATTTTGCTTGTCCATTTCCCTGAGGATAGTAATCTGAGGAGTGAGCCAGGGAGATGCCATATCCATAGAAAAAAACCATCATCTCGGTTGAAGAAAAGTTTGAAGCATTATCTGTCACAATCTTGTTTGGCACACCATACCTTACCAAGATGTTTTCTTTGATAAAACTGCATACTACTTCTGAGGTAGTACTCTTCACTAGAATGGCTTCTACCCACTTGGTGAAATAAGCTGTGGCAGTTAATACATGGGTATGACCAACACTAGAAGAGGGATTAAGTGTTCCAATGAAATCCAAACCCCATTGTTGAAAAGGTTCCTCGATCATAACTGGTTTGAGAGGTAACGAAGCCAACTTGGGTCTTCCTACGAAAGTCTAACATGCTTCACATTTATCAACCCACTTTGATGCATCCCTGAATAAGGTAGGCTAGTAATATCCTCCACGAAGAATCTTGTGAGTAGGTAACAGTTGATGAGTAGTGCCCTCCACATGCTTGATTATGAAAAGCAAAAAGTAGCTTCTTCTGCTATTCTTTTGTCCACACATTTTAGAAATCTCCCATCCAATCCACGCTTAAACAAGGAATTTTCCCACAAAACATATTGGGCTGACCTTAGTTTAACAGCTCTCTTTTCTTTGGTATTCAAATAAGAGGGGCATTCCCCATAGGTTGAGAAAATGTGTGATATCAGCATACCATTCATCGATTGAGCCAAGCAACAAAATGGTAGGAAGATTAGCCTCATCCTCTAGTAACCCATGTCCAGCTCCCTCAACGATGAGTTCACACAAGCTTTTTCCACGAACGAGCTTAGTTGGTCTGATGTCAATGTCATATTCTTGGACCTTAGCCACCCAATTCCCTCTCTTGGATCCGAACTCCTGTTGTGTGAGAATGGACTTGATGGTTGTATCTGGTACAAATACTGTGGAGTGAGAATTAAGAATGTAAAAATGAAACTGTTTGACAGCTTTAACCACTGCGAAAGCATGTTTCTCCATTGTGGTGTATTTTAGCTCATGATTTTTTAGAATGTAGCTCATGAATGCAATTGGGAGTTCATGATCATTTAGAATCTTTTTGAGTCAGAACAACAGTCTAGGGTGCTAACTGTGGCATAGCAATAGATAATAAAATCTTTGTTGAAATCTGGACACGCTAAAATAGGAGTCTTAGCAATAGCCTCTTTAATACCTTCAAAGGCCTTTTTTCCTTTAGGAGACCAACCAAACGTCTGTTTGCCTTTCATCATTTGAGAGATATTCAAAGTTAGCTCTGCAAAATCAGGGATGAATCTCCTCAGAAAGTTAATCTTACCAAAGAAGGAGTGCACTCCTTTCTTGCTAGTTGGAAGAGGAATTTGCTGAATGGCTTGAACTCGCTCAGGATCAATTTTTATACCTTCTTTGGAGACCACGTGCCCCAATAATTTCCCCTCCATGACACAAAAGATGGATTTCTTAGGATTTAAAGAGATCCCATGTTCTCTACATTTCAAGCAAAACTGTTTCTAGATGCTGAAAATGATCTGCCCTTGTTTTAGAAAATACAGTCAAGTCATCAAGGTATACGACGATACACTTTCCTTTCAAACTTCCAAAGGCCAGATCCATAGCTCTGTGAAAAGTGGCACCAGCATTAATGAGCCCAAAAGGCATCCTTTTGTAAGCAAAGGTACCCCAAGGAGTAGTGAAAGCCGTTTTGTGTTGATCTGCGGTATTAACTTCTACCTGGTTATATCCTGAGAATCCATCAAGCATAGACAACATTTCGGATCCCGTTACTTGCTTGCAAGACCTGATCCATCATGGGTAAAGGATAGTTGTCTTTTAAAGAAGCTTGATTCAGATTCCTGAAGTCAACACAGATACGAATTTCACCATTTTTCTTTCTAACAGGTACAATATTGGCAATCCATGTTGAATGGTGAATAGGAAAAATGATTTTGGCTTTTAATAGCTTCTGTATTTCCTGAAAAATGGTGTCAGCTATCTTAGGATTATATTGCCTCTGCTTCTGCTTGAAAGGCTTAATTCCAGGTTTGAGAGGGATAAAATGCTGCATCTCCTTTGGTTGAAAGGCTTTTAAGTCTTCATAGGAATAAGCAAGGACATCTTTATACTTCTTCAAAAGACTAATTACCTTCTTCTTTTCTTCTGGTGTGCAACATTTTCCAATGTTCACGAGTTTAGGATCGAGTAGAACTCCCAATATTAATTTTTTCATATTCAGCTGATTGTTGAGGTCCAGTAGAAGCTTTAAACTTTACATACCTGTCATGTTTGTCAAACAGTTCTTCTAAACTCACCAATCCTTTTGGAATCTTGTTTCCTTTGAGTTTGATACATCCATCCTGATCCGCTTCTTCTTCTTTGACGGCTTCTTCATCAAAGGGCACACTTTCACGAGGCAAATTATCGCTTCCTTCAAAGTACAACTGTTCAAAATTATCCTTGAGTTCTAAGAAAGAAAGCAAGTGTTGATCGTCATTGAAAACTTGCCAGTTACTTGTATTATCAGGTACACTGGGTCTATGGATCATCTCGATGGTGAACTTATCTTGAGAAAAGTTAGGATGAGGTATAAGCAGTGACCCTGAGACTGCTAGTGAATCAGCCCTAGTATTCTCTTCCCTAGGCATTGCTTCGATGGAGAAAGCGTCGAGAAATTCAATGGAGTCCCAAACCTGATTCCTGTAATGTTTCAACCTTCTATTCTTTACCTGGAAGAGGTTCCTAACTTGCTTGACAATCAACTCTGCATCCCCACGAGCTAGAAGATTCTTCACACCTTGTTCTTTTGCCACATGGAGTCCAAGAATGAGAGCTTCATACTCTGTTGTATTATTGGTATTTTCAAATTGCAACTTGAATGAGAAAGGATGAATGCTTCCTTCAGGCGACACCAATATGACACCAGCTCCAGAACCAGCTGAAGAACAACTTCCATCAAACTCTAATATCCAAACACCATTAGGATCTTTAGGTGACACTTTGGGGGGTTGGATTTCTCCTGGAGACATAATCATGTAGTTGCCATGCCCTATATCCTCATAGAGTATTTGTGCTTTGGGATCATCAGTTTTTTGTACAATATACTCAGACTGCTTCTCAGGCAAGCAACTTCTTCATTTTCCCATTAACAGGTATGAGGGCATGTGACCAATCCATTTGAATTTCTCCACCCACATCCTTACAGAAGTTTCTACTTAGCAGCATCCCATATGAAGGAGGAATATCTGCTACTAGGATAGTAGCCAAAACTTTCTTCTCAGGTAAAGTAGCAAAAGCCACTTGTGCATCCTTAATCCTTCTGACCAGGGGCACTTCCTTACTCTCCATGGAATAACAAGATCCGTAAGTACGTGTGAGAGTTAGGCCTAAGGCATGAGCTACTTTGGCAGGCATTACATTGTCTGATGCCCCTGAGTCTATGACGCAATTACTGAGCCTATGGCCGGCTATAAGGAGTGTCACATAGAATGGTTTGATTTTATCATTGGGTGAGGTGATAGCGGCTACCAGATTAGGCTGTGGTGTAGAAGAGGGAGTGGGTAAAAGGCCTTTAGAGGTAGTTTTAGAATGAGAATTGACAAAGTGAATCATTTTAGCAAAAGCCTTGGGATGGGTTTGATAATATTCAGCCTCTGAGATTTGAACCTTAGTCTTTTTTAGGTGATCAATAATATCGAAAGACCCAGAAGTGGACGGGTTTTCATCGCTTGAGATCCTAGGTTTATCAATTTTAGGGGAAAAAGAAGTAACTTTAGTAGCAGAATTGACAGGACTCACCTTTGGTGTAGATGAAATGGGGATAGGGGATCCTCTTTTTGCAATTACAGGGATAGTTATCGGCTGCTCCTTAGATTTTTTGGTGGGCTGCATCACTTTCTCCCTCTGATTTGTCTGCTCTCGAGTCATGACAGGGTATGATTCGCTATTCATGTCTGCTACTACTTCATCATAATCATCTCCTTCATCAATGCCTTCAGTGGTGAAGAAATTAACTCGAGATCCCTCAAGTTCATCTGTTTCATCATCAACCTCTTCAAAAAATTCCTCACATTCTTCATTAACCTCCTCATCCTTTGGTTATTCAACTTCATAGGTTGCATTGATAGGAACTTTAATAGGATGTCCTTCAAGCGCTAGCCTTCTTTGAGAAGCAGGAAATCGATTTCTAGGCTGAAAATTCCTCCTTGGAACATCTGCATAGGGAGTATGCTGAGCACAATTGTTTCTTAATGGAGATGAGATCATTTGTAAGTTTTTGTACCAATGGATCAGTATTAGGTCCAAGAGTGGAAGAGGAGGAAGAAGCAGACTTATATTTAGAAGGTTCTCTCCTCAACTGTCCCTGACATGATTAAATCATTTTCAACACTAACAACAAGAGTTTTGATCCTCGGCTAATGTTGCGAGATTAACCCTCCTCAGTGCATAACTAACTTCGGGCAATTGGGCGTTTAGGAAGAAACATTTTTGGATTTGGTGTACAGGTTGAGTATTTGGTGGAATTTTGTTAATCAAACATGTTGAATCGAGCCACACAATTTCTCTCATGGGCTCTTGTGATTCCTTTTTTATTTGAGAAATTTGGGCTAGTAATGCATGCACGTCTTCCGCCGGTTTGAAACGGTTTTCAAACCTAGTTCTCATTGTGTTCCAACTAGTGATAGCTCCCGGCCAGAAGGTGATAGAACCAATTAGCAGCATTATCTTGTAAATTCTCAACAAAAAGCCTTACGGAGACATCTTCATGTTCAACTCTTAGAACTCTGCATGCAACTATGAAGGCTGCGATGTGTTCATCAAGATGTACCTTGCCATCAACCTTAAATTTAGGAAAGTTCTTCCGGTTACCTATGGGTAACTCATGCAAAGGATGAGGAAGGGCAAGAGGCCCAACACGATGACCCCAAGGTAATGGTGCCGCCATTCTTGGAAAAATGGCTTGAAGAGGAACTGAAACACTAGCAAGAATAAGAGCTCGAAGATTAGGATTGATTTGCTCTGAAGGAATATCACCCGTAGGGATTCTATTTTTGACAAGAGGAGTGCTTGTTGAATGAGCCGTTTTATTTCTTCTTGCTGAAGGAAAAGGAAAACCCTGCTGCTCCAAAAGCTAAAACTGAGAACCTTCAAAATGAAGGGCCCTTCTCCCTCGAGTAAAACATGGAGTCGTCAGATCAAAAGATGATCGATAAATGATTATAGAACTGGAATATGATTCCCCAGTAGAGTCGCCAAAAGATCCTAATGGTGTTTGGATATTAGAGTTTGATGGAAGTTGTTCTTCAGCTGGTTCTGGAGCTGGTGTCATATTTGTGTCGCCTGAAGGAAGCATTCAAATTCTATAAGAGATTTTGGGTTCGATCCCCAGCAGAGTCTCCAAAAACTGTTGGTCATCAAAAAGGACTTCAAGAAGAGCAACAGTCAGAGGACGAGAAGTCCCCTCCTCTTTAATGGGAGAGGTTCCCTTATTCAGAAATGAACCTATTTACACATATACAAAGTATAGTTTTACTATGGAACTTGGATATTATGAAAGTGTTTTCTAAAAGGATCATCAATCACAAAAGGATTGAGGAATGAAAATGCGAGAATGAGCAGAAAGGCACCATTCATAATTATAGATGACAGAGTAATTTCCCTATGCATGCAAAGGTACAACGAATTAGAATAAGATCATTTGTATCATATTAATAAGATGAAACTTGAAAAGACACAAATTTCTTGTAAATAACATCTGCAAGAATACAAATCTTCTCAGCATAATATAGACAAATGATCTAACAAGATTAAATGAATAGCTTGAGAATAAAGGAAACCAAGATAGACATAGAATGAAAAATCCTTCTGTATTGATTTCTTTATGATTTATTTACACTTTCAGAAATAAGCCAAGTTCTTCCCCCCCCTTTTAAAATGGCAAGGAGAGGCCAAATATATAGTTTACAAATTAGTTACTCTTGGTAACTACTTCTTTTAACTAATGTTTAGTTAAGGACTACTAATCACAATACCCCAACTAATTACAACAAATTCTAGAGGAAAAAGGGGGAAGAGAAGAGAAGAATTAGGAGAAGAAGACAGGTGCTCATGACTGGGAGGGACCCACCGTCTTTAAGATTCGCTGTCTGAATCTCTTCAATGCCTCTGCTATGTCTCTACCTCATGGGACTGATGTGTTAGCAGTAGACTGAGTCCAAAATCTGAGGCACTTCTCCATTTCCTTGTCGAACTCGACATGAGTATGATAATATTTATTTGCTTCTTCTATGGCAGATTGAAGAGAGCAGATCTCCTTTATTTTTTCCTTGGAAATGGAGCTTTCCTTGAATAGATCGCCTTTGATAAAAGCTCTGAATTGAGCTTTGATTTCATGTGAAGTGAGAGGCACACCAGAAGTCTCATCATGAAGATGGCAATGTATATCTTTAAAGGCAGATATGAACTAGTGTTTTGAAGGCCTCACCCTTCTGCCAGCTATTCTTTAACTCTCCCAAAGCCTCCTCCAGCTCCTTGATTTTCCATTCCCCGCTGTAGACCCAAGAATTTGACAAATTATACTTGGCATCCTCGAAGACCTTGCTTGTCGTGAGAATAATTTCATCTGTTTGTCCCATTAGACAGAGGTCTACTATGTAACTGCCCCAAAGTTTAAGTTCTTTATCAATGCTCCCAATAGTGGAGGAGAGCTTATGTTGCAAATTACTCACCTTCCCGTGGAGTTTGAAGGCTTCATCAATGAAGTTTAATCCTGCAACCAACATATCATCCACCATGGCCTCCATAGCCCTTCCATAGACAAAATACTTGTGCATGTCTTTGATACTTTTCACTTCATCCTAGCTCAGAATTACAGGTGGTGGAAGAGTAGTCAATGGGGTAGGATCCAAAACTTTATCCTTGGACAACAGAGACTTGATGAAACTTGTAAGAATCTGGGCCTGTTCCTCCAACTGCTCTATGGTTTGCTACCCTTTCTCTACCCTCCCAATGACTCTGGTGACTATTTCCTGAAGATTGTGGATTTCTCCTTCAGGGGTAGACTCTCCCATGGGAATTCTCAAGAGTTCCAGATCAGATGCTTGCAAATCTTGCTCTGGCTTGTCCGACTTAGGTTTGGCTATCTCCAGGAATTGTTGGCCTTGAGCATCAGACACTATCCTGGAGGTAGTTCTGGCTTTTTTGGCGTGAGAAGGAGGAATAGTGCCCAATAAGGCTACCACAACATCAAAATTGGGTCCTGAAATCCAGGAGGAAGACTTTCTCTTCCTACTATCAGCAAGAGGCTGCACCCATGCAAAAGAGGAAGAGGAAGAAGCAGGTGGGGCAAGAGGACCAAGAGACAGAGAACTCATGGCGCCCAAGGTTTGTACTGCTATTGCCTCGAGTTGGGATATGAGTGGAGCGCTTGGGGCTCCTGGTGCAGAGGAAACAGCGGTGCACCCGGAAGTTCACTTCTCTGGACTTCTTTGTCTTTATCCATGGGGGCTTTTGGGGCGTTTGTAGATACAGGCAATTCACTTTCTTCACTTTCACTGAGAATAATGATGTTCTCTGGGCTTGAGGACAATTCAGCATGCTTCCTTAGGGGATCTTCCTCCACAGGCTCCTTCTTAACTTCTCTGACCTTCTTTTGATATACCTGGGTGGACGAGGAAGGAGTGGAGACTGTAGGTCCCTGAGTTGACGAGGCAGGAGGGGTTTGTACAAGGTACTTCCGATCTGGGTGTTAAAGCTTCCTTCCTTTGTGTTGAAGCATCCTTGGAGGAGGATTCCCCTGAGGTGCCTCCTAAGCTCACAGACTTTCTTATCAAACCAGATCTTGGTCCTCACTAAAACCGGGGCTAGGATTTCAGCCAAATCATCTTTTTCCTTTTTAAACCAATCCAAGTTTTCCTAAGGGGGTGTGTTTGACCACGTTGTCATACTCACATGAGTACAATTCAGAATTGTCATCCTGAAGCCCTTTAAGAACTTGGTACAGGTTAAGCTCTTGGATTAATTGAAGGGAAAACTTGCCATAATGTCTTCTTCTTGCTTCAAAATCATCAGCACAGTCAGCCCAATAGTCCTCTGTGTCTGCCCTATGATGATAGGTGATCTTGATGTTCTGCTCAATAAATTTCTTCAAGTCAAAATAAGTTCTTGGCTTGAAGAAATGAATAGTAATGGGAGCTAGGGCTCTTTCTATATTTTGTGCATCCACCTGGCTGTTTTGCAGGTGTCAGTTTCCCAAGATGATAGGGAAGTGTAGGCCAGTGATTTTCTTATCCCTGCAGGTTCTATGCAATTTATCCAGCTGCCTGCATACTTCTATTAAGGCCATTTTGTCATTGTAGAACATAAAAAGCTTGAGAGGAGTGCTCTCATAGCCTGACAACCCTTATATATGAAAATTTCCTAAATTGGATGAAATAGGCACCATAATGCGTTATCAAATTCATAGTTTCATCAGAAAATCTCCTCGCTGTGTCACTTTCCAGGAGCCTGACAATGTACATGGTGAAAGCATCATTCACCCTCTTGAAATTGCAATTGCTAGTTTCCAAGGTGAATTGAGGGTAGTAGGCATACATATGGTCACCCTTATGAGCATCAATGTATGAGAAACCAAACCATTTCCTTGATGCTGCTACGGTATACATCAAGTATGAAGTCATATAGAATTTCTTGGTCTATGCTGCACATTGGACAACTGCTCTGCTAGGTTCATACTAATGATTTCTGCCCAATTGATACTTATGAGTTCCTTCGCACACCATATTGATAAGCGGGAAAATCCAGAAATGGAACTCAATTGTAGAGGGTAAACCCATGACCCGAGCTAGGAGGATTATAAAATCTGACAATTCTTCATTGAAATCTGCACATGAAAAAGAGACTTAGATCGACAAGATGCCCCCTTCTTAGGGTTTTTTAGACAAGACTTTGCCACCCGCGCCCTATATTTCTCACTGTCTTAATCGAAAAGGGCCTGTGCCTGATTCTGAGAAATAACTATAGCATTGTCTGTTTCTGGAATCCTTAGTACAGTGCCAATGGCGGCAGCGTCAAGTTTGGCGATTAGCTCCCCATGCACATTTGTCAACTCACTCGAGTCAAGGGTTGAAATGAGCCCCGCAGGAGAGCACTGTGTCTGCGCATTGCACTGAGATAGGGAAACCACCAGCGAAAGGCAAACCACTGACATGAATCATCTGTGCCATAGGTGAAGGGTTCACATCTGTCATCCTTGTCCAAAAATCCCCAAATTTGAGGTGGTGAACCTCACTGTCCCCGATATCGGGAACGGCAGACTCGAGTGGTGAAGTTTGTTCCTGTCCCTGGAATTTGATCTTCATGTTGATAGTAACTTGGAGAGAAAAGCTTGCAAGCTGGACTTGGGATGGAATTATAGGGGGAATGGATAGGCGCGCAGAAATTTTGGTCACAAGGGTACGAGAAATAGATAGCATGAAAGCAGTGTGCAAAAATGCATAGGGGGCAGCTCGTTATATAGCCGTATAGGAGAGAGAAAGACAATAAATGCGCATTAAATTCACATCTACCAAATTGAAAAAGCAAGATATTCAGGTAGAGCAAGAAAAATTAGCATGAATGGCACTTGGTTCATTTGGGACACAAGGGACGCGAAAGCGCGAAGTACGCGGTTTGGTTGATTCGGGCGACGCGGGGAAAAGATGCACAAATGTTTTTGGGACATGCGGGATGAAATTACGTGGAATACATGACTCAGCCGAATCAGACGAAAAGGGAACAACTAGTCCGGGTGAACTTGGGACACTTGGGACAAAAAGTTCCGATGGGCCTAAAAAGAATGGACTTCGGGTAAACCGGCCGATCGGGGAACAAAGAGCTTGAGTGAACCTGGGACACGCGGGACAAAAATGTCTGACATGCCCGAAAATCACACAAAATGACCCCAAAACGCAAATTTTTCCAATTTCTTGACTTATCACATTACCAGGACAACAGAAAAGACACTTAACTTGAAAATTTTCAATTTTCAACTTCTTAAAAGCAGGGGAATTTTGAGTGGACAACACCAGTAGAGTTGTATCTTTAAAAAGATTTGGCCACCAGTGACCATCCCTTAATATATTATGGGTTGTGACTCTTCTAGAAAAATTCCCTCCACAAAACTCCTCCATGGAAACCATCAATTATTTTCGAGGCTTCATCTTCAATGATACATCTCAGAAGAACTCCCTCAAGTTTCTTCCAAGCTAACCCATAATCAGTGATGATGTACTTTTAGAATGCTAACTTAAGTTCTCTCTTTTGATTCCTGTTTAAATACTCAAGGCACTGTAGATGTTTGATATAAAAAATAATATCCTTGTACCATTCAGAATTTTTCACTTTCTCAAGAATATTCAACCTTTCTTCTTTAACCTCATTTATTTCAACTATTTACAGGTGGCTTTCTACCATTAACTTTGCTAGGCACAATCCTCTAACCAATTTTGTAGTTTGGATGTCCATATCATATTCTTGCAATTTATTTTCCCATCGACATCTTTTAAATGAAATTTCCATCTCTGATAAGATATCCTTAACCATGGTATGAGGAACATAAGCTATGACTTTAGAGCTCAGGATATATGGCCTAAAGATTTTTTTGGCTTTGACCAAAGAAAAGGCGTATTTCTCCATGATAGTATACTTCAACTCTGCCCCTTGTAATGCTTTACTAAAGAAATCAATTGGCCTTTCAGCTCCTTCATCATCCTTTTGTAACAACACAGATACAATAGTATTCTCTGAAGCAAAGGAAAACATTTAGAAATCATTTTTATAATCTGGAGCTATTAAAAGAGGGGCATTCTTCAATGCTTTCTTAATACCAGTAAAGGCTTGAACGACTACTTCTTCCCATCTGATACTCTGATCCTACTTCAACATACTGGTGATTGGGATAGTTAATTCAACAAATTTGGAAATAAATCTCCTAATAAAATTTATTTTCCCGAAAAAGGACTGAATTCCCTTTTTGGTTCTTGGAATAGAAACTTTGCTAATGGCATCCAATCTCTCAAGATCGATCATGACTCCTTCTTTTGACACTATATGTCCAAGCAACATTTCCTTTTGAACCCCAAAATGGGACTTCTTACGATTCAATGATAAACCATATTCCCTGCATCTTATCAACATCTTTTCTAAATTTTGCAGGTGATCACTTCTTTTTCTTGAAAATATTATCACATCATCTTGATACATGGCAATGAAGTCATATATATATCCTGAGAATTCTACATCCATTTCTCTTTGAAACGTGCCTCCTGCATTCATCAGGTAAAATGGCATTCTGACATACACATAGGTTCCCCATGGAGTGGTGAAAGTGGTTTTGATCCTCTCGGATTGCTTCACAACCACTTGGTTATACCCAGAAAAATCATCTAGAGTAGATAACAATTTTGAACCTATAACCAATTGCAACATGTTATCCATATTTGGTAAGGGATAGTTGTCTTTAATTGATGCCTTATTTAATTTTCTGAAGTAAACACACAATCTTATATCCCCATTTTTCTTTCAAATAGGTACAAGGTTTGTTACCCATGAGGAGTATCTTGTAGGCTATATATTTCCTCCATCCTTTAACTTTTCAACTCTTCTTCCATTTTTTAGGAATGGAGGGGAGTAATTGGTCTTTTTTTCTTCCTAAAAGGCTTGGTGTTCGCTTCTAGGGGTATTTCATGTTGAAAAAGGTCTTCCTTGTATGCTTTCAGTTTTGAATATGACCAAGCCAAGCAGTCTTGGTATATTTTTAGTAGTTAGACATATGATTACTTTTCATCTCTGTTGAAGTTGGTGCCTAGCCATGTTCTCCTTGGCTTATCCTTTGTGCCTAGGTTATATTATTCAACATTCCTTGAGGTTGATATGTGTCTATTAATAATGCAATCAGCATTATCAAAATTTGATTCTAGTGCAACCAAACATCTTGGAATAGTATTGGTTTTCAATTGGATAATGTTTTTACCAAACAAGGTCTCTTTTCCATCATTTACACAAACCATTGGTTCCCAGTCCATACTTTGATTGTAAAATTCCCCTTTATTCTATAGAAACTTTTGGACCTGAGCATCATCTTTAAACACTCGTCAATACTTGATATTGTCAGGTATAGAAAACCTGGTATATATTTCAATATCATATTCACAATAGGGAGACATTGTACAATTTTCAAACCTAGATCCTAATACTGCCAATTTTTCTTCTACAGTATTATAGCTCCTATCATGATGTATTATATTAAAATAATCAAACATTTCAATGAAGTCCCAAACTGCATGCTTATATTATTTCATTCTTTGATTTTTTGTAGCATATAGCTTTCTAACCTACTTGACTATCAGCTCCAAATCCCCTTTAGAAAAAATGTCTCTAAAACCATATTTCCATGCAATCCTTCGACCCAAGAGCAGTGCTTCATACTCAGCAATATTTTTTGTGCACTCAAAATTGAGTTTAAAAGAAAATTTAAACTCCTCTTGGCTTGGAGATATCAAAACAACACCAGCACCATTACCAGATTTAGAACAAGCCCCATCAAACATCAAGGTCCAAGGAGAACCAACCTGCTCAGGATACTTACACACATAAATTTTATGCTCCTTATAATCATCATAGCCCACAAAGTTACTTGCATCGACATCTGTATATAATACTTCATAAGAAGCATTGTTCAGGTCCTTAATGATATGCAACATTTTCTTCTCACCATATAACTTCACAAGGCTGCCCTCAATTGGTATGGTTGCATAAGACATGTCCATTTGCACACTTCCACCCACACTAGCTACACATTTTATGGATAATAACATCCCCAACTTGGTAGGACAGTCCACAATAACTACATTCATGGTTAAGCATATTCCTGAAAAAGATGCCAATTGCACTACTAATCCTTTGACATATCCAATTACTGGCACTTCTCTTGAATCCATAGCAGTACATTTCCCAAAATCTGATGTTACCTTGATATTTAACTATTTCATGACCTCGAGAGGCATTGCATTACATGAGACTCCTGAATAAAACATGTCGTTATGTGCCAGCCTATATTTAATAATCAAAGTGGTAAAAAATGGATCTACGTTAAGCTGAGTTTCAACCAGAGAAGTTCTTACTATCCATATTTCTCCCCTGTGCTAAATATTGGATCAGCCATGACCTTGCATAAGAGAAACCTGAGAGGACTCATTCAAATCCTGCAAATTGGTCATAGAAAGACTCAACCATGGAGTGGTGGAGGCCAAGAGAGACTAAAGGACCATGCGCAAAAGAAACAACTCTGTCGAGCCATTTCCACATCTTAAATCCATTCTCTAAGTTACATGTGGACTCAACAATGGAATTGTAGGGGGCAAAGAAGAAGGGGAAGTTCTGCAGAGAGTCCAGGAACAAGAAAGGGAAAAATGGTGAAGATTCAAAGTTCTTCAGGCTCGAAATAGTTCAAGAAAGGGTCTAAAAATGACTAATTATGGAGGAGAAAATATAAGGAGCCATGTGTCCTAACGGTACTTCTTCGAAAGTGAATCCAAAAAGGAGAAGTCCAAACTTGTGCCAGGATTCCATGCATCCAGAGTCCCAAAATGTTGCAGGGCGTTGAAAAGCCTTCATCTGATAGAAAGCGTGTCAGGTGTCAACACGGTGTAAATTCAGAAAAGGAAGCCCAGGGTGGAGACTCAAATGAGCGTGAGCCCTCCATGTAGCCAATGGTCAAAAAGAGTCAAAAGGCGGGCTTTGAAATTGGCTAAGTATAGAAGTGCAAGCGAAGAGTGCCAAATGTAAGCATGGTGCATCTCCAAGAGTCAAAACCAAGGCAGAGACCCAAACAAGAACTAGACTGACGCATGTCCCATAGGAAAGCGGGCCATCATGGGAAAAGTTAGTTCTTTTCCCCTTTTTATCTCAAAAGGGGTAAAAGTTGCAAAATGGCCAGCAACTCCGCCATAGGAAAAAGTCAACATTTAGGCCCAAGTCAAAAACAAGGCAGGGAGTCGGGGGAAAAGGTGAAAATTTTCCTTTCATTCAAAAGGCACAAAGATAAAAATGGAAGCGCATTTCCCAGCCAACCAAAAGGAGCCACGTGTCTAGGCGGAGCTTCGGGGCTGCGGGAGTTTTTTTTTAAGTTTTGCATGTTTTATGCAAAAGGAAAAAAGATAAATTACGGACCCACAAGCCTGATTTTTGTTCTAATCTAGGTACCACATGTCCCAAACCAAAAGGGGGACCCATTTTTTTAAAAAAAATCCTGCTTATTTGTATGGATTCAATAAAAACTTCAAAGGGGCATATCTTTTGACTTAGGGCTCAAAATATTGTGAATCTGACACCATTGGAAAGGTCTAGGCCTCACCCATGCCATGGAGGCTTGAAACTTTAATTTTGAGAAGGGTAGGTGAAGAAAATGGTGGAAACGTCTCCCAAGCCATTAACGCAGGATCTGTCTATCTCAACAACCAGATCGAATTCGATCTGTTTCCGTAGTTTCCTCTTCTTTCAAGGCGCTGAATAAAGAAATCATGTAGTAAAGACGGATTTGGGGAATATTTTATCAAAAGCATTAATAGTAGCAGTTGATCTTTAACCCAATTTTCATGCTTCCCTCTCTCTTTCTTCTCTCTGATCAAATCTATAAATACAGGACAAGATTCATTGTAAAGGGTTGGTCATTCTTCTTCCCTGCCCCCCTCTCTCTTTCTTCTCCAAGGTCAAATATGGAGTTTAAGCCTCCTCCCCTGGCTTTTTAATGGAATTTTCTTACCTATTTCCCATTAATGGTGTACTGTGTGAACTCCTGGAGTAATAAAATTTGTTTCGTGATATGTTTTATCCATCCTTAACTCATTTTATTGTCTCTTCTTGCCTCTCAACATTGCATGGTATATTGTGCATATCTCTGATGTTCGTTGCAGGTTTTGGGAGCTTTGGTTAAGGGTTTTGAAATGGTGTTCTGTGTGAAATTTATCCTTGGTCTATGATGCATCTGTCCATCCTCTAAATTGCTCACCTCTCTCCATTTTAGGTAGTTGGGTTTTTCATCAGCAGTTCCCTTTTCTTGGTGTTATCATCTCTATAGTGTAGGATTTCTTTATTTTCATGCTCTCTCTCTCTCCTTGGTCCCTTGGAAATGTTAGATTAGGATTAGATATTCACATTTCCTTCCTTAGAAGTAGTTTACTTCTAGGATTAGGAAGAGGAACCAATCTTCTTTGGAGGATCATTCCCATTTGTAAGTCCCACAGCTTGGGGAATGATTCAATGTTATGCAAATCACACCAAATGAGTCTGCCTTGGAAAAGCATCTTTTTAGAGCTCATTTGGGGGTGTTTTGATTTCACACTAACACTTCTGGCATGCCCGGTGGGACACTGGGGTTAGATATTTCATCTTCTCTTAGTGTCTCAGCAAAAACAACAAAACTTACACCATCGTGCACCACTAACAATTTTGGCATGCCCAGTGGGAGAGGTCTGAAGCACCTTACAACTTCAATTCATCAGGTTTGATGTGCTCTAGGTGAATATTTCAGCCTTTGGAGGTACTTTCAAGCACATCTGGCGACTCTATTTGGTCAACAACCCATGCTCTGAGTTTCAAACCTTCTTCCCATCCATTTCCACCCATTATTTCTTCAATCTCCTTCATCTTCTTCAATCCCATGAAGTTGTGCAATCATGACTTCTTTCCCACCATGGAATTCTCATTTGCAGCAACAAAAATATTTCCCTCCATCCCCACAGTTTCAAAATCCTCCTCCAAATCAGCTTTATAAGCCCCATTATCCTAAAAATGAATACAACCCCCTTTTTTTTCTAACCAAAATGTTTATGAAGAACAAGTTTATGCAGATGATGGTGGAAACTCCTTGGCCGAAGCTAATTTTGAGAGGTAGATGTAAAAGATTGAGATGGACATGATGCAGCTAAGAGTCAAGTGCTCCATAATGGCAGCTGAAGTTGGCTACAAGGCCCCTTGTCCATGGGTTGGCCCTATACCAGGTTGGTTTAGCACCCAACACAAGCTGCACCTCATCATTGAGATGGTTTCCCAGATTACCGATTGGACGGAAGGAATGGAGGCTCAAAAATATAGCACGCCTTCCATCCCTTCTGCATCCATCCTTCCATTTTATTTTGAGTCCGCTCTGCCTAGTTGTACCATAAATGAATAACCCCCCACCAACGCACCTTCCCCAGCCAACATCATCATGTTCGATGACTATAGAACAGTTGAAGAATGGCGTGACTAATATGACTCCGATTGGGAAGATGAAATGATATGTGTGCCTATTCTAGATGAAAATCAGTTAGCTCTGGAGGGTGCAGTTCTAGAGGAAAGCCATACAGTTTCAGAGGAAACAAGTGTAGAGAAAGCCATAGAAGAACCTTCAGTTCTTCCTCCCACTTCATCCCCTTCAAACTCAAATGTCGAAGAAGATTTTGAGCTTTCAAACTTCATTTTTGAAGATGAGGGGAACCAGGGTGAGAAAATTACAGATTCAAAGGACACCATGGAGGAGTTCAAACACACACAGAAGACAATGAGGAGGTAGGTTATCTGTCTGACTTGGAGGATTGTCTCGATGGAGATGAGCCCAAGGAGATCACATCATTTTCTCATCCATCATCTACCTTCCAAGAACATGAGTCTATTTCCATAAAGGAGAACATCCAAGGACAACAACCTACATCTCACAACGGCCCTTAGGAACCAAGGTTGGAAGATCTTAATCTTCCATGTTCTTCTCAGAAGGAGGAAGGAAACAACGAAGACCCCATCTTTCCCACACCATCCACTCAAGAAGGTCTATAGGAAGATTCCATTCTTGGAGTTGAAATTAAGAGTAACAGGCACATCCATTGGATTAAATTGTGCCCAATCAAGTACTTGGCTTCATTAGAGCCAAGGGAGAAGCCAAAACTAGTCATTCCCACACTAGGGCATGAGGATAAGCATCAAAGTACCAAGGATCAGCTACAATACCTCTGGGAACTAAGTGAGTAGCTGATTGGAAAGGTATTTATTTTGTTTCTATTTGATACCTTGATTGAGGGAGTGGAGAAACAATTTACATTTATCCTTCCACTCCTAATAACAGCCATGTTCAGCTCCAAATCATTTGTATGGCTGCAAATTTTGAGGAAAGGAAGCTATTTTTTACAACCAGTTGCAGGGTTTGTTTAGCTCACCTTTTCTCCTAGCTAGCATAAGGTAGGTAGGTTTTCTTTCAACATAAGAAGTGCTTATGCACACTCTACATGTCTCATTTGAGGCATGTATGATTTGGTCTTTTTATATATGTTTTGTTCGCATTGCTCTAGAGATGCATTAAGCTAGGATCTTAACTATCCAAGGCAGGGAAACTCATAGTAACCTATAATAGTTGCCATCTTCAAAGAAAAAAATACAGACAACTAAAACCATTTCAAGACAGTCCATTTAAGAGACAGATGAAGCCCTGGGTTAAAACAATTTTCTAATCTTAGAAACCTTCATTTCAATATTTCTTATGAAAATTGAGATTGCAAGAAGTCGGTCGTGTGAATCAGAGGTAGAATTAGTATTAGACCATCTTTCTCGACTCCATGCCCAACGGATATGAAAAGGAAATTTGTCTTTTCATCTAGCAGATAGATACCCCTATGAGTCACCAAATTGTTATCCATATTTTTCCTCCGTGCCAAATATTGGATCAACCATGACCCTCCATAAGACGAACGTGAGAGGACTCATTCAAATCCTGCAAATTAGTCACAGAAAGACTCAACCATGGAGTGGTGGAGGTTAAGAGAGACTAAAGGACCCTGTGCAAAAGAAACGACTCTATCAGGTCATTTCCACATCTTAAATTCATTCTCCAAGTTACAGGAGGACTCAACAATGGAATTGAAGGGGGCAGAGAAGAAGGGGAAGTGCCACAGAGAGGACAGAAACAAGAAAGGGAAAAAATGCTGAAGATTCAAAGTTCTTTGGGCTTGAAACAGTTTAGGAAAGGGTCCAAAAATGACTAAGCATGGAGGAAGCAGTGGAAGGACCCGCGTGTCCTAACGGCACTTGTTCAAAATTGAATCCAAAAAGGAGAAGTCCAAAATTTTACCAGGATTCCACGCATCCAAAGTCCCAAAAAGTTACGAGGCATTGAAAAGTCTTCAACTGAGAGAAATGATGTCAGGTGTCAACTCAGCACAAATTCAAAAAAGGAATCTCAGGGCGGAGACTCAAATGAGTGCGAGCCCTCCACATAGCCAATGGTCAAACAAAGTCTAAATGTGGGCTTCGAAATTGACTAAGTATAGAAGTACAAGCGGAGAGTGCCAAATATCTTCATGGTGCATCTCCAAGAATCAAAACCAAGGTGGAGACCCAAACAAGTGCCAGACTGATGCGTGCCCCAAAGGAAAGTGGGTCGTCGGGGGAAAAGTTGGTTCTTTATCCCTTGTTATCTCAAAAGGGGTAAAAGTTACAAAATATATAAATACATGGGTAGGATTCATTGTAAAGGGTTGTTCATTCTTCTTCCTGCCCCCCTCTCTCTTTCTTATCCAAGGTTGAATGTTGATTTTAAGCCTCCTCCCTTGGCTTTGTAATAGAATTTTCTTGCCTCTTTCCCATTAATGGTGTATTATTTGAACTCCTGGAGAAATAAATTATATTTCGTGATGCGTTTTGTCCATTGTTTGCTCATTTTTTTGTCTCTTCTCACCTCTCACCATTACAGGGTATATTGTGCATATCTCTAATGTCCATTACAGGTGTTGGGAGTTGTGTTTAAGGGGTTTTAAATGGTGTTCTGTGCAAACTTTATCCTTGCTCTATGATGCATTTTTCCATCCTTTCCATTTCTCACCTGTCTCCATTTCAGGTATTTCGGTTTGTGATCAGCAGTTCCCTTTTCTCAGTGCTATCACCTCTATAGTGTAGGATTTATTTATTTTCATGCTCTCTCTTTGTCCTTGGTCCCTTGGAATTTTTAGATTAGGAGTAGATAGTCACATTTCCTTCCTTAGAAGTAGTTTAGTGCTAGGATTAGGAAGAGGAACCAGCCTTCTCTGGAGGATCATTCCCATTTGCAAGTCCCACATCTTGGGGAATGATCCAATGTTATGGAATCACACCAAATGAGTCTGCCTTAGAAAAGTAGATTTTTAGAGCTCATTTGGGGGTTCAGTGATTTCACACTAACAGTTTCCAAATATACCTCAGATGATTCACCCAGTTCCTCAAATTATTGTGGTTTTCTTGATTCTGCAATAATAGGAGGAATCTCTATATTATTAACACTTTTTCCCTCAGTAATATTTTCTTCCTTAAATCCCAAATATTTAAATCCTCTTTTCCTATACTAAGGGATCCTGGGTAACTCAACAATGGGAACAATGACCTTGATCTAACTCAAGATTTGGGATATGTCACAAGGAACATATTTGGGTAGGACAGTATCAGGAGGAAGATTCACATTTTCATCTGATAGTATAGGAGTTTTCAAAGTCTAGGCATGGGCATGAGCATAGATTTTATTTGGGGTAGTTAGGCCTTTTCCAGATTTATCTTTCTTAGGGATCTCCTTAGGGATACTGGTAAGGATTGGAACTTTTTGATTTTCTTGTGGCTCTCCCCCTTTGACAATCTTACTTCTGGTGTTATATTATTTCTCCCAAACAACTGTTGCATTCATTAATAGTTTCTTGTCCTCTTCGGAGGGGATCCCTCCATCATACTTTTTAATCATCAAAGCCCTTAAGTATTCAAAATCATGATTTGGAAAATCAAATGCTTATACCATATCAATTTCAAAATCATTAATGGGAGGAAGAGGCAATACCCGATGGACACAATCTCAAAAGTCTTTAACAATTCTTGCACTTATCAATTCAGTTGAGGTTTCCCCCTGCTGTGAGTTCGCAGGGCTCTCCATTGTGCACACATCATTATTCATCTCATCATCATCATCATCTTCCTCAACTTATTGATCTACATCACATGGGGAATGTGGTAAGAAGCACCTATCACACCACTCGATAACACTGGCCTCTTCCACAATAACAACCCTGGCAGTCAAAGGATCAGGAACCAATCTATTCTCCCTGGGTTGAGGTTATTTATTACCTACTCCCATGAGCCTTTTTCCTCTGTCATCTAGTCTTTGATCACCTCTGGGATGATTTCTAGATCTCTCCTAATCATGTGGCCTATGCTGACACTAGGAACTTTTTCCTATCCCTTTTTTTCTTTGGCCAATTTATAGGATATCTCTTTAACCGTTCTAGCCAAAGTCTTCACAACCTCTTCTAGATCCACAACTTTTCTTGACTGAGGCTTTTCAGGATTGATCAACTTAACACCTTCTCTCTTAAGAGGCTTGCCAACTACCTTAATATTATTTTCTATTTGTAAGGCCATGGTGAAAGCATGCCTCAATGTTCCTGGGTTCTTATCTCTCAAGTAATAAGCAACCTTATTATCAAAAGCATTAGAATATTTTATCAAATAGGACACATCACTTGGCCTTAGGATTATAGGTAACCTATTCAAGGTCTTATTGAACTGAGTATTAAAATCATGGATAGATTCATTTGGATTTTTCTTTATATTTTCAAATTTAGATAAAAGGAACCTGGGATCTGTCTTATCGCCATATTGCAATCTAAAGTAATTTTTCATCTTGGTCCATGAATCTATTGAAATATCTGGCAAAAACTTGTATGAGTCACATGCATCCACCCTAAGAGTGTGAATAAACTACTTTACATACATGTCTTCAAACTCAATTTCAAAATCTTCCATCATATTGACAGAGAGTTTTAAATGGTGGTCACTAGTAATGGCATTATTTCCTTGAAATCTTGGCAACCTATTTTTGAAATCTTATGGCACCATATTAGGATATCCATTCATACCTTTGAAATCTATAGGTCCAAAAGTGTTAACAATAAAAGGAGGTCTAGGTGGAGGTTGGTCCATATTGCCTTGAGGAGGTGATCTTACAGGAGAAACAGAATGATACAGAAAGAGGGGTCTTTAGAGCACAGGTGTATAGCTTTGAAAATAAATATTCTCTATTGACTCAGCTTATTGGAAAACCCTATCAACCTTGGAAGAAACATGGGAAAACTAAGAGGCACGCTTTTCAGACACAAATGATGGCCCATCTCCAGTTGGAGTACTCAAATTTATATAAATATTACTTGGTTAAAAATCACTTGAAGACGTATGGTAATCTTCAACCATGGATTTATCACCTTTCAGAACTAATATCTCCTTTTTTGATTCGTGATCCCTTACTAATTTCCATATTTTTTTTCCTTCTGAATTTGCTTTTCCTAGTAGGGTCCCTAGTGAAGAAATATATCCTTCCCTCCATCTTTGCAGAGATTAATGAAAAATTTCATTTGACACAGATTAAGACACTAGTAATCTTCAAAATTTCAATTCAATAGGGAGTCGCCACTAAGGATTTTCACCTTAGTTGTGCAGATGCACTATAAGTAACTTACCAAGTGTCTATCAATGCTTAATTTCTACAAATATTAACATATCCAACCTTACTTTACCCACATTTATCACTATTGATGCAAATTTATTGCAGTAACCACTAGAAACTAAAAAATACTGCACAATGAACTTGTAATCTTGCACAAATCTTACAAATATTAACAAATTATGACATTTAAACAACAAATTTGTACTTAAATCATGCAAGAATCATTACCCAAGTCGGTATGTGTATGCATTTGTTCAAATAGTACCCGGAAATGGCACCACTTCAGTGTTGGTATCCAAATTGATTCTCCTGCGAGGGCCAAGAAGCATCACGAAACTAGTAAGATGCTTAGAGATAGATGAACCATGATGTGAGTTATTTGGTAGCCAAGGAGGGGATTCAGCTGACTCTTTGTCACTCCGGCATTGGAGAAGTTGATAGCATCTCACTAAGGTTTTGATCTACCCTCACTACTTTAGGTTATACCTTTAACAAGGGTGAGAGGACCCGTTCTATAACCCGTGTTGCTGAAGGACATCAAGAGATCCTTCTTCACACAATTTTAAGGAGAACCTTGAGGAAATATGATCAATAAAACACAATCTAACTCTCACAAGTTGTCACACTAGAGAGTGGAGATGTTTCCTGGTCAAAGTTTGGGTTACTAAAGACAATGATTGAATCTTGATTGTCCCTACATACTTTGGCACTGGAATTTGTTAATTTGTGGATACACAGTACAAACAGGGGTATTTCATGTAGGATTCATCGTTTGAGAAAATGTTGGTGGGAATTTAAGCAAGATGAAGTTGATTTTATCAGATCTTTGAGAACCTTTACAAATATTGGAAAACTCACATACAAAATGATTCAAAATAGACAAAATATTCCTTCAACCAGAATGTGTGTACCAATGGAGGCCCAGAGATACGCAGTTTCATATATTCATCAATAATTCAACATAAAGGCTCATGCTAAAGACTCGGTTAAATGCTAGAAATCCATGGTTCATCATTCCTAAGATACACTCATAGGCTTACAAACAATCTTTATCAACATAGTGAAAGTAAAGTGATTTTAAATTGTTTATTTCATTACAAGATGAAAACTCTACTCATAATGAAATTACAAATGACACAATACTAACACATGGACGATATCTTGTGTGACTTAGATGTATTTTAACATAAGATTGCAAACAGAACAAGAAAAACTATTTCAAAACATTCTAAAATACAATCAGACACAATTATGCTCATGATCAACAAAAATTTATTTGACGTTCATTAGATTCATTAAGCAAGGGAAAGTTTCTTGAATAATCTTAGAGCTTTTCAATGGTTGTACACTTGTAATGATCTTGATGCGATTAAATCTAAAACACGGGAGATAAACAGGTTTCTCATAAGGTCTCTTCGGGAAATGGTATTTCTCAAAATTTCTTAGAAACGTTAACCCCCCTTATGCAATAGTATTCTCATTGCATTTATACAATTTCACTAGCTCGCTCCCCCCAAATTTCCCCCCCAAAATTCTAAATCTTCAAGATAATATTCCTCTCTGTTTTTTCCAGATGGAGAAGTTGTGAGCCATTCACATTTCCTACTTTCATTAGATATGATTGGGGCACAATGCCATAAATTTTGACAGTCTTTTTAATAATTCTTTTATTTTGTCATGCAAGAAATCCCCCTTTTAAATAATTCTCAGGTGGCTCCATATGGCTTGATTTGACAAGCAATCATTTTCATCTTTGAGAAAAAACCTCAAGAAATGAGTTCCCTCACATGGATACTTGCATTCATGCCTCCCAAAAATGAGTTTCCTCGCATGGATTATACCACATACCTGTGCTGCGAGTCTGAGGACTGGCCAAGTGCAAAGAGGAGCCAGCAGAAACCTCCACGTGTCTCCTTGGCACAACTGCAAAGGTGAAGTTAAGAGGTAGATTCCCAAACGAGATCAGGCTCTCCATGTCTTCAGAACCCTAGATAGTTACACCAGTTGCTAAAAATTCAGAGTATAGGAAGGTCCAGCAGAAGCTTCCACATGTCTATTCGACGCAACTTCGAAGATGAATTCTAGAGGAGAGACCTCAAACAAGTGCATGCTCTCCACATGGCCTAGGCCCAAGAAGGATTTCTTGGCCATTTAAAAAAGTATCAGTGTAAAGAGGAGCTAGTAGAATCCTCCACGTGTCTCTTTGGTGCACTTTTGATATGGTGCCCAAAATTGAAGAACCCAAACGAATGTGGGCTCTCCACATGTCCTGGCCCAGAAAAGTTGTTGAAAACATTTCAGAACTAGCAGAAGGTGCCACATGCCTAAGGTATGAGAAAATTGCATTAGATGCTTGAAAAGCCTAAGTATGGGTAGATCCAGCGGAAGCCTCCACGTGTCTTCTTAGCGCAACTCCAAAGGTAAGACCCAGAGGTGGATCCTCAAATGAGTGCAGGCTCTCCATGTGCCCTTTGGTCTAACAAAGTTATAGTCATTGAAAATTCTCTTCATGGGCAGAGCCAGTGGAACTTTCCACGTGTGTCTTTGGCACTTTTTTGGTATGAAGCAAAAAATAAGGACTCGCAAACAAGCGTGGGCCTTCCACGTGTCTAGGGTCCAAAAAATTTTCACCGGACACTTGAAAAATCTAAGTATGAGAAGATCCAGCGGAAACCTCCACGTGTCTCCTTGGTGCAACTCAAAAGGTCAAACCGAGAGGTGAATCCTCAAATGAGCGTAGGCCCTCCACGTGGAAAATATTTGAGTTGAGAGTAGGAAAAAAAATATTCAAAATGCTTTGGTGACCCGCCTCTCCGCTTCTAACGTTTGATGTGAGACCTAACGGAGTTGCGGTTCACTTTTATAATTTTTCTTCATTTCAAAACAGAGCTTAAAAAATCCAAAGTGCTCCGGCGACCCACCATACCCACTTTGAATTTTCAATGCTGACTCAAACATGTGACATTTAATTTGTCTCACGCGGAGTTGCGGATCATTTTATAACTTTGCTCCTTTCCAAAAAAAGGCAAAAATCTTCAAAACGCTCTAATGACCCGCCTCCCCACTTGTAACTTGAAAAAAAACATCATGTCCATCTTCGGGGTCAAAGTAAGAAATTTTCCCTGCTACTTCATATTGTTGAAAAGCCAATAAAAAACTATCAGGGCTGCAGGACCAATTTGGCATATTTAACAAATGTAACAAAAGTGATAAGTTCACCAAAAATAACCACCATGCTGCATTCAAGTAGAAAAGACAACATATCCACGGATGATGGGATAGGATTTACAAAGGAGACATAGTCGTGGAAGACTCCCAACAACAATTTTTTCCCCGTGGAGAGAAGATTGTAAATAATACCAAGACTCAATGTTATCCATGACCCAAGGAAAATACTGACAACGGGAACTAAATGAAGGAGAAATATTTCACGCATCCATACAGGGACACAAAGAATCCTTCAAATCATGCATATTGAGAAATTTTGAACAAACAAGATGAGATTAAATTGAGCACCAACAAGTATTATCTCCAAGTTGTGGGACTTGTTATCACCAAATCATAGCACCCTTATGTTTATACAAGTGCATATACTTGAACTCACAGTGTGATTGGATAACATGGGTACTATCTCCAAGTTGTGGGACTTGCTACTTGAGATAGACCTCCAGAGAAAGCTGGTTCTTGCTCCTAAACTACCTGCCACAATCTACTCTAATGCAGGGGAAAATAACTATCCTAATCTAAATTTCTAAGC
Source organism: Taxus chinensis (assembly GCA_019776745.2). NCBI lineage: Eukaryota > Viridiplantae > Streptophyta > Pinopsida > Cupressales > Taxaceae > Taxus > Taxus chinensis. The sequence goes on along the minus strand of CM034150.1, from coordinate 703,860,976 downwards.
GACCAGGAGAGATAATGCATAAAATGAAAGCCTACACTAAAGCGGTGATACACCAGAAATGGAGGGTGTGAGAGTAGCCCCCAAATGCGTGAAACATAGAAGCAAGATGCACACTAGAAGAGGTGATCATAGTTCTCCATAATCTAGCAAAATGCATTCAGAAAAATATTCCAAGCATACACAATGATAATGGATCCCTGCAAGAACATAATAATAGACACAATATTCTTGTAGAAATATTAAAGGGGCAAGAAGAATGCAAGAAAACACAGCAGGGGAGGATACATCCACAAACTAATATTTTATTGCTTCATGATATGCACAGTTCAATCTATTACAAGATAAGGGCCTGGATCACCATGCAAGGAGTCCACTACAAGTGCCTGCAACACATTGGCTTCACAAAGCAATTTTGACAGAGCTTTTCTACAAAAACTACTTCCTTTACAATGAGCCCCAACACTCCAATTTATAGAAAAAATGAGAAGAGAGAGAGAAGGGAAAATGGAAATCCTGAAATCTGTCATTCAACCATATGTAAGAGGTATTAAATGGAGTGACATGATTGTATATTACTTGCAAAAGGCTCCCCACACTGTCCTAGGTGCTGCAGCAGAGAAAGAATGATGACCATGCCTCTTAATTGCACTCCCAACCACCAAATAAAACACCGTTATGGACCCAGCCACGTTTTCTAAAAAACCTTGATAAATCTCTCATCAAATCCATAATTTCTTGATTTCTGTGTGTCGGGCTCGGAGTCACGATTCCAAAGGTACCAATTTTGTGCGATTTCATTCAGAAATGTAAAAGTTATGGCCTTCTGAGTGCGGGCAGCTGTTTTGGGTCTGGCAGGCGTTTTCTGTCATTTGACGGGAATGAGCATTAGCTGACTGGAGCCGAATATGTTTCTTTTATTTAAATATATCTACCCTCATTAAAAATAAAAAATCGGAGCTCGGAGTCAAAAGTTATGGCCGTTTGAATTTTCACCGGGTCAAATGTTGACTTTTCTTCTTTGCCTTCGGCCGCTTCATCTTTTCGCGTCCCTCGCGTCCCGCGCATACCTTTGTCCCGGCTGTCCCGGACGAAAATCTCCTGCTTCGGCCAATTCTGGCTTCTTTGTCCCTGTTTGCGGTGAAGACTCATGGCGAGATTCCATTCGCTCTCGGCTCTTTCGGATTTTTACGTCCCTCACATACTTTTGGCCCGGATGTCCCAAACTGTCCCAGACGAAAGTTTCCTGCTTCGGCCCGATTCGTCCGGTTCGCGTCCTCCACGTACTTTTGTCCTAACTTTCCTGGAATGCGTGAAACAAGACTTGGACATTTTTTCCTTGCTTTCAGCCGATTCATATTTTCGCGCCCCGCGCGTCCCGACGTCTCAACTGTCCCGCGGACCGCCTGGACTAGGACTTAGCCAATTTTCTTCATTTTTTCAGCCCCAAGCTTGGGATTTATTCTTGGATGGGAGAGTTAGAGAGAAGCCGAGGGGGGCCCAAAAACACGATTTTGGGCCTTGAATCAATCTCCTTGCTCGGGACTGAATAACTTGATGCATGTTATCAAAATTACCTTGAGGGGTGAATTTTGGATAACAGGACTTGCTACTTGAGATAGACCTCCAAAGAAAGTTGGTTCTTGTCTCCTAAACTACCTGCCACAATCTACTCTAATGCAGGAAAAAACTATATTTCCTAATCTAACTTTCCAAGAGACCAGGGAGAGAGAGTGCATCAAAAAACAAATCCTACACTAAAGTGATGATACACAAAAAAAGGAGGGTGTTAGAATAGTTTCCCAATGTGTGAAAAATAGAAGCTAAGTGTGTATTAGAAGGGGTGATAATAATTCTCCACAGTCTAGAAAATGCATTCACAACAATAAAATTCATACACACACAATAATAATGAATCCCTGCAAGAGCGTAAGATAGACACAATATATCTGCAATGAGGTTGAAAAGGCAAGGAGAATGCAAACAAAACACAGCAGGGGAAGATACATCCACAAACTTGTATTTATTGCTTCATTGATATGCACAGTTCAATCTATTACAAAATAAGGGCCTAGATCACCATGCAAGGATTCCACTATAAGGTCCTAAATCATATTGGCTTCACAAAACAAATTTTGATAGATGTTTTCTACTCAAAACTATCCCTCTTTCTTATGAGCCTAACATTCCAATTTATAGAATTCTAAGTAGAGAGAGAGAGAGAGAGAGAGATGAAAATCCCAAAATATGTCTTCCCACCACTTGAAATATGTCATAAATGGATTGAAATGATGTTATTTTTCTTAAAAAAATTCCCCCCATACTATCCCATACCTTGCAGCAATGAGAAATGTCTGCCCATGCTTCATTGAATGCATCCCAACTACCAAATAAAACATTGTTCTAAACCTAGCCACGTTTTCAAAAAAATACCATTAATTATTCATCAACTTCTAGATTTCTTTATTTTTTCACATCAGTCTCGGAGCCACGATTCCAATGGTACCAATTTTGTGCATTTTTATTAGGAATTGCAAAATATATGGCATTCTAAGTGTAGGCACCTATTTTGGGTTTGCCAGGGATTTCTGTCATTTAACGGGACTAGGTATTTAATTGACTGGATCTGAATTTGTTTATTTTATTTTCATATACCTACCCTCATGTTTTTTTGGCGTAGAGGGCATCATGCCCATTCTAAAAAGTCAAATTTCATGAAAATCAGAGCTCTAGGTCAAAAGTTATGATCGTTTGAAGTTCAGGGGTCAGGCGTTGACTTTTCCTTTGTATTACGGCTATTTCACGTTTTTTGGGGAACTCATGTCCCACGTGTACTCAAATGGTATGGGCCTCTTTTCTATGCATCTCCTGATTTAGGATTTCCTATTCTAATTTTCCCACTATTGACTAGACCATCGGGGACATTGACCTTCGCTTCACCTGCATCCCACTTTTCTTGGCTCTTTGTGCGGTGATTTTGGCTTTACGGGTCCCATGCATACTAATGTCCCAGCTATCCCGGACCAATTTCTCTGGGAAAAAAACTCCACCCATAAGACTCATTCCTTTGTGGCTATCTCGAAAAAATCAGGTTTTTTGGGTCCCGACTATCCCAATGTCCCTGTGCGACTTGGGCCGAAAAATTCTGCTTTTGCCACATTTCTTTGCAAATCGATAAAATCAGGTTTTCAGAGTCCCAACTATCCCAATGTCTCATGGACCACCTGGGACAAAAAAAAATTCATTAACCGATTCCCTTACAAACTGGCCATTTCACCTTTTCAGGACCCGAATGTCCCATTGTCCTGTGGACCGCCTAGGACAAATTTTTCTAAAATACCCGCAATAAACTGTTCCCTTAGCATTTCAGTTATTTTGCATTTTTCAGAGCCCCACTATCCTAGTTGAACTTGTGTGGCCTGGGACAAAAACTTCCACATTTTCCACAATACACTAAAAGAAGCCTTTTTTTTTAGATTTTTGTAATTTTTTCTAACTCCTTGAATTTTTTCCTTGGATAGGGGAGTTAGAGAAGAGCCAAAGGGACCCCAAAACCTGATTTTTGGGCCTTGAACCAATTCTACTTGCTCAAGCCTGAAGAAACTATACAAGTTATCCAAATTTACCTCGTGGGGAGAATTCGGGATAATAGGTCATACCTTTCGGACTCAAGAATTTTGGGGCCACCCATCAAAATGCAATGACTGTCATCTTCCATGACATGATGAATGACATCATACAGGATTATGTTGATGATATCTTGGCAAAGTCCAAAAGTAGAGGAGAGCACCCTGAAGTGTTGAGACGTATTTTCCAACATCTCTTAGATTACAAGGTGCATTTGAACCCCAAGAAATGTGTCTTTGGCATTTTTTCAGGAAAACTCCTAGGTTTCATTGTTTCACAAAGAGGAATAGAGGTTTATCTTGCCAAGGTTACAACTATCATATAAATGCCTCCACCTAAAAATCTTAAACAACTGAGAAGTTTACAAGGGAAGATTTAGGAAACCTATCATTTTATTTCACATCTTGTGGATAAATGCCACCCATTTACACATCTCCTCAAAAAGGATGTTTTATTCCACTAGGGACCAGACTGTCAAAAAGCATTCACACTACTTAAATAGTACCTTGTCAACCCACTTGTACTCATGTTATCTACCCCAAGTGAGCCTTTCCTCTTATACATATCAGCTATCCAGTTTGTTATTAGTGCACTACTTTCCCAATATAACCAAGACCATAGATAAAGGGAAATTTATTATCTCAGTCGCGCCTTAATTTCATACAAACTGAATTACCCGTAGATTGAAAAGGCTTGTTTAGCAGTCATCTTCACCTTTCAAAAAAATTTCCATTATCTCCTTAACAACAAAACCAAGCTAATATCCAAATTTTATCCTCTCAAATACCTTTTATCCAAGCCCACTCTTATAGGATGAATGGATATTTGGATCATTCTCCTAAGTGAATTTCACATTGATTTTGTAAATCAGAAATCGTTGAAAGAACAAGTATTGGATGATCAATTGGAAGAAGCTCCTATACCAAGAATGGAAACTTTGTGTCTACACCTGTCAGATGCATCCATGATGTATGTTGAAGATTTTGGAGAACGGAAAGTCCATTTTGATGGATCATTCACCTTCTACAGATCGGGGGGCAGGAGTAGTGCTCATCACTCCCACAAGTGAGGTTATTCCAAGAGCATTCCGTTTGGGATTCCCTTGCACTATCAACATTATAGAGTATGAGGCACTCATTTTTGGCCTCAATTTTGCTATCACTTGGAATATCAGACAACTACGAGTCATCAGGGACTCCCAACTTATCATTAAAAAAAGTTAATGGTGAGTATAAGGTCAAATATGAAGAACTTGTTCCATACAAGAAGTTGGTTGAAACCTTAAAGGAGTATTTTACATAGATGGTCTTTGAGAAAAAACCAAGGTCACATAATAGATCAAAAGATATTATGGGTACAATTTGATCTCTCTTACGCATCTCACCTCAGGAGAGAAAAATGTCTTTCTTTATAGAGCATTTACAAATACCTGCATATGACATGTCAGAATCTTGTTTGGCATGTGAAATTGTTAGTCCATCCTCCCCTTGGTATGACCCTATATTTAGATACCTTCAAGATGGCACATTTCCCCAAGACATTACCCATTCAAAGAAGAAATCCCTTATCTGCCATATCACCCGTTATACCCTCATAGGAGGCACCCTTTATTGTCATGGCTACGCCGGGAATCCGCTTCACTATTTGGATGTTACCAAATTAGTCTAAACTATTAACAAAGTACATGGTGGTGTTTTTGGAGCAAACACTAGTGGTATGGTCTTGCCTAACAAGCTCTTAAGGGTAGGTTATTATTAGCCCACCATGGAAGCAGACTGTTGTAATTTCGTCAAGAAATGTGAGCTATGCCAAATGTATGGAAACTTGATACATTCGCTAGCACAAGATTCGCATCCCATTGGTACACCTTGGCCATTATCTAAATGGGGCATGGATCTCATATCGAAGCTCCATCCCTCTTCTTCTGATGGCCACACCCACATTACAATTGCCACTGATTATTTTACTAAATGGTTAGAGGTTGTGCCTCTTACTTATGTCACTGGTGCACAAATTTCCAAACTCATCATCAACCATCTCATATGCCATTATAGTATCCCTTCTGCCATTGTCACGGATAATGGTAAATCCTTAAAAAATAAAACGGTTAAGACATTGTGTCAAGGCTTCCATATTCAACTCAAATGTTCTACCCCCTATTACCCCCAAGGTTATGGACAATCCAAAGCTACCAATAAAACCCTTGTATGAATCATGGATAAAATGGTAAGTAAGATTGGTCATAATTGGCACTTAAAAATACATCTCACCCTCTGGCTTATCGAACCTCCATCCACACTCCTACTCATACAACCCCATATTCCCTAGTTTATGGCACTAAAGCCATCATACCCTTGGAAGTGGAGCTTCCCTCCCTAAGAATATCTCTCCAAGATTATCTTGATAAGCACGAAGACTATAGAGTAGTTCGGCTAGCAGAGCTTGAGTTGATGGATGAAAAGTGGATAAGAGTGCTTAATCACCTCATGGTTTACAAGAATAGAGTATCAAGAGAATATAAAAAATGGACCATTCATCATGAATTTGATTTAGGTACTCTAGTGCTGAAATAAAATCAAAAGAATACCATCAAAGATACAGAAAAGAAAGGTAAGTTTGAAGATAACTTGCTAAGGACTTATGTGGTGGTTGCTAAGTATGGGTCGGGAGCTTATAAACTATAACATTCCCATTTTAAGAATTTAGAAACAAGGGGGGGGAAAATTACACAATGTTATCCATTCAAAAGAATACATTATTTAGAACACACATTCCATGGCAATCAATCTCATAACAAATAACCATATGCAGCTGTAAATGACTCATTAAATTATAGATCTCTCATTTCATGACTCAGTTACTTACCAATCTCTCATGTTTGTCTTAAAGTATAGAATACTTTATGTATACTATGTATACTTGGTTTTCCTACCCTATTCCGGGTACTAAGTGATCTTTTTAAAGAACCTATCTAAATATTTGTTACCAATATTCATCTGACATCACGTCTCTTTAAACTAGGTGACATAAGACAATGCAACCAGTAGATTTTGATACTTTGGCCAAATATTTCCAATAGATTGTTCATGTTACAATTCCTATACAGCATACTCGTCAATTTGGAATACATCCTTCACCTCACCCTATTTTTATCTAGAATGGTCTTTACTGACTTCTATCAATCCACTTGCCCAAGGTTTGATCCTAACCCAAGTTAGCAACATAATTTGTTATAGGTAGATGCTCATGATGACTTAGGGTATATGGGCATAGTGAACCGACCTAAGTTCGACCGAATGTACCTAGGTACCCTGAGTCATTGAAAGCTAATTCGTATTCTAATCATGCTACTAACTTGACCTAGAGATAAACTAAGCTCAAATTTGTCTAGATCTAGATGATCAATTATAGGAGGGTATTGCCACATGTCAACTACAACACTGTATCCTCGAGAATCCCTTAGTCTTCTTGAAGGTACAGTCCTGTAGTTAACATGTGCCAACATTCAATGGAACTGCTTCATCTCACTGTACATACCCCTTGGTGGTCATTAATTCACAATTAAATTTGGATTAAGATTCAAATTGCATCAGCCTTGCAAAACCCTAATTCCAACATTCATTAAGTTCTTCTTCCATAATTAATCTGATTAATATTAAGAACTTCATTAACTCATGATTGTTTTTATGTAAATTAACTCATCATAACAAGTAGTCTTCAGCTTTGGAACAGATCTTGTCTCATTGCTATAGGCGATACTCTAGGCTCATGTGTGGCAGTTGATGATAAGACCTCCATTCAAGCACATACTACTTATGCTCGAATCCTGGTTAACCTCGATACCTCCAAACTCTTACCAGCAAAAATCAATCTACAGATTTGTGCCAAGGTCTAGGTGCAGAGGATAGACTATGAGAGACTTGCCTTCAGATGTCGGCGCTGCTTCCAAACTGGTCATGTTACAGATGACTGTGAACACTCCAAATGTAAGACCAAAACAACCTGGTGGAAGCATTCTCTAGCTGAACATCTTACAATTGACTCAGATCTAGCTAAGGAATCTAGTGCCCCTCTACAAGTTAACTCACCCATCATGGTTGATTCACAGACCAATACAGAGAAGCCTCCAGACTATTCTTTATAGGTTGCTGATTTAGTGATTAAGGATTTTTCGACCCCCCTTCCTATGGGTCACATCCCCGTCAAACCCACTGTAGTTTTTCTTCCGGTTATAATGGATGTGGGAAATTAGGAATGGACAGTGGTGGATAGGAAAAAGAAGGGAAATGCCAAATCAAAATCCCCCACCATATCAGACAAGGTTTGATTCTTATATTTTTGGGTGCTATTCATTGCTACATTTAGGCTAATGGTCTAATACGCAGTTGCTAGGTAGCTGTGTTGCTATTATGTTGTTGTTGATTAGCTGTTCTTGTAGCAGTTGGTTTGCTTTTTCTGGTTATTGTCCTCGATAGATTATTTTCTGTTGTTGGGCTTTTCTGGGATAAAATCTTGTCTGTTGAGCACTTTTGTATAAGGGTATAGTCCCTTTCAAAAAACTATTTGCCCATAATAACAAAAAACTATCATATTACCCACATTATTAGTTAATCATTTTGGTGAACCCGACGTTTCCAACACTTCCTTTTGACAAATGATTTCCTTACCAAGTTATGGATCAATCCTTTATCCTATATAGGTCACCAACTAAGGTCTCAGGCATGGTTAAACCGTCTGATTTCATGCATCATTCATACCCAAGCATCAATCCTCTCTGTGTAATCATGCACTCGATTTAATCCATGGCTTAGATAAGTTACTACTCTATTCGAATTCATATTGAATCCTCCTATGATTTTCACTCACAGTTCTATTCCTGCCACGGTTACTTTGAACGTCTCCATACTTACTTCCAAAGGAATTGTGTATCATTGAGGTTCAACTTAGAGTTATGACTTTTAAGAAGTCTCTTTATGAATTGTAATTTGACGACTAAAGATTTTCATAACCACTAGTTTCAGGTTTATTTCATGATCTTTCATGAGAGAGAATTGAAACTCTACGGTCCTTTACATGATCCTAGTGAAGAGGGCTTCACATCTACCACTTGTTATATCTTTCACCAATTCAGGATAGTTTAGAAAGAAGAGCCCAAAGTAATCTATGTCCACCAATTATCATTATCAATTGTTGTAGCTAGCAATGACACTTGTATAAAACATGAGGGGTACTGCAGGCTTAGATAAGGGGTCAGCTCAACTAAATCCCTTATGTCCAATTTCTTCTAAGTGCATAACACTCGGGTATTAAAGTATACAAAATCAGGTTACTGAAGCAATTCAACAAGATCATCCCAATTTCACTTCATAAAACCAGACTTCGTACATGGTTAGAACTATGCATTCCACAAGAATATTGGAGTCGAAGTCTGTTCTAACTGATTTATATTCATGATGATGGAATATTTTAATTCAAGTTAGCTAGCATTTCAGGCATTCACTGCAGATGCAAACCGTTCACATATGATATCATAGAATGTGTGGAGCAGGATTTTCTGATTGGCAATTGGAACATATTAAGCTATGCAGATCCAGAACTCTTTGACAAATATTGTGGCAGCCAGACCCTAATACTGTTATACCAGTACACCTCCGCAAATTCCATAAAGAGAGTCTTCTGACACATGAGCACATTGACGGAAGTCAGTCTACATATTGTTAATGTACCCTAGGATCAGGATTCTGTTGAACTACACATGACTAAGGTTATTTCTAAGCTCATACTAAAACGAAGTGCATTCCACACCATACCCGTTCCATTAGACCAACTTCTTCTTTATGATATTTAATATATCATGAATGGTTTAAGTAATGGGGCGAACAACCAGTAAAATAAGTACACACATAGCACATTTCCATAGGGGCTAAATTCACTTTAAGAAATAAATAGAAAATAAATCTAGGCAACTCCATGCCTCTATACACGAGATATAACGTGGTTTGACCCAAGCACTGGGATACGTCTATCCAAATGCAAACATTAGCCCCTATATCTACTTATTTCAAATCTTTAGATGAATATGATAATGATAGATCTTCAACTTCTACACCTAACTCCCAAGATAGTCACTTTCTTAACTTCAAAAGCTTTTCTGAATGATTCTAGTAAACATCAAGAATTCCTTCTTACAATCATCTAATACTCAGACAATTTCATCATTCATGCCCTAGTATCAAGCTAGACCCTAGTATCATTCATAATACAACTTAAGGCTAAACCAGAGCTAAAACCAATACGGACAACCCATTAGATGATCACCTTTCATCAAAGTCATAGAAATAAGCTTGTAGACATTAAATAAATCAGTCACTAGCACAGATAACCGATGTCATTACCTTAACTGACAACCAATATGACTTGGTGTTGACCGATGTAATCAGACCACATAACTAGTCAATGATGGTTAATGGTGCAATTAATCAGACCTTGATGGGAGAGAAACAAAACTAGTATTCCATGTCACTTTAATAACCTCTTATGCTAATATTCATAGCAGGGTTAAAGATCCACATACATCAGGATTCAAGTCCCACTTGGAGATAATTGATTGTTCCATAAATACAAATCATGTTTTAGGATTCTTTCCTTCAGGAAGTTTTCTTACTCTGTCCAGTCTAGGTTGAAAAGATCAAACTTACTGAGAAAATCCAAAAGAAGTGGAGTGTAGCTCCATTCTCCTTTGGGCCAATGGACTTCATTATCATATCCTACGTGGTTCCTTGTGCCTCAGGAAAAGTTTCTCAATTTTCAGGCACATCCTCAACACCTATCGTATGGAAGTGGTTTCATCAGCTCGTAACTGAATCTGTCTCATATCTTGACCAAAATAGAGTAAAGTTTTCCAGATGAGACACACTTTGACTATCACTGTATAAGTTATGCAAGCCGATCTTGTTTTGCCGGAACGGGGAATTTTCCACTGGGAACTTCAGCGCTAGATCCTAGAGACGCCAAATGGGACGGTCAGAAAGCCAGGTTCAGCCGAAAGAGGTAAATTTTAACATTTTAAACAAGGCATTGGTCGGGCCGTGATTACGCAAACCACTTGGATTGGCCAAAATTCATCCTGCCGACCAATTAATTGATTTGAATTACGTTCCATTAAGTTACATTTCGGGCTGTCACACCTCCACGTGAATCGAAGTTGGAAAAATCTCCAAGGTGGCACCAAAGAAGAATTATTGGGCCTGCGAAGGCTCACAGTGACCATGAGGACGCGAACCACGGTTCAGCACTGAAAGCATCAGAAGGAGTGTTGAGTCACCAGGTGGCCTAATTCAGACATAATTCTTCTAAAAGTGACGCAAATGGAATTCTTGCAATAAATTCCGCCCTTTTCGAATGAGCCCGTACTAACCAAGAAATGCTCACGTGTCAAACATGTGGCCGAAAATCTGTCCAAAAGTTGCACTATTTCAGGTGAAATGCTTGATAGGGGCAGGCCCGCATTAATAGGAATTGGGCCACGTATCTAATCGAGCTAGGGATTGTGTCATCTAACCGCTCAGGGAGAAGTTAGAGAATTTGGCCATAGTTCACCAAAACTTTGTGAAAGTGAAGTAAGACCCAGGTTGGTCCTGTCCTCCAACAAGATCATGCTGCGTGTCGTCCAACTGGTGATTGAGCGCGGATTCAAGCAAGTGGAATCCAAAGTCTCTCAGCATCATCAGAAAGACACAAAATACTCAACCACAAACCCATGCGCAAGCAAAGGGGATCTGAGAATCTCGCTTCCAGAGTCATTGGAATACTCATGTGTCATACTAGGTGAGCAGTAGCGTCGTGACACTGAAATCTAGAAATCTCTTCACGGATCAACTACCATTTGTTTTGTGCACCTACAGATCTGTCAGATCTCCAAGTAATCTATTCGTGATCCAGAGCTCAGGATTGGCACGTTCTTTATGCTCAACGGAAAGCTATAGAAATTCTCTTACCTCTTTCTATTACACTCTATCTTGAGTTTGTATTCCTTTAGTCTCCACCTCCTCACCAAATCTGACCAGCCCAACCAGATCTATAGACTTTTTTCCTGGCCAGAAGTGACATTTCAGCGACCAGATCTACATCCCTAATGGGTCGCATTCTCCTGTAATATTATCAAACCTAACCACACCCTTCTCACTCTCTGTGTAATCAAAGAGAAGGTCCCAAAAACCATGCTGTTTATCATACACCTACAGTTAAGGAGGGAATTGCCCCTATCCGATGTCATTTACCTAATCATTATCTGTTTCACCTGGGCTCGACCAACATTGGTCACTGTGAAAGCCAGTTATCGGTCTCATGTCAAAAAAGGGGGGAACTCCTTTTGACCATCAAGCAACTTCTTGATTCAACTCCAGCCAGTGACTGAACCCAAGGATACCTCACCTCGATCCAATCTCAGACCTGTAAAAATTTTCTTTTAACTCTCTGAGGGTGTACCTCCATTTTTTTTAACCATAACCTTGCATGTTAGATGCAGATTTTCTGTGAATGTATTTTCATGAGATACCTAAATGTTTGTATAATTTGCTACAATATCAAATTTCTGAATTATATTCTTATGATATTTGCATGTAAATTGTATGTTGTAAAGTTTGGTCTGTGTCTATTCACTTGACTAGTAAACAAGTTCGCCACTCCTCCTTTGATCTATCACACTGTTAGTTTAAGTTTTAGTCTTTGCACTTTCTATCTATATCTCATTGTAGTTTAGAGTAGGATTAGGATCTGATCCTCTGTAGTTTTGCAAAATATAGATCTAAATCAGAGGAGTTTGAGGAACTCTTAGCCTCTAATCTAGAGATTCCTCTCTCAGTTTCACAAGTCTTCACACTTGGATAGAGGTTTTAGTAACGTTGCGCATTCAACCTTCGACCTACATGCTCACAGGTGATTCCTCCTAGAATCCTGATGTACATCCAGGGGTGCTGTGAGCCTGCAACAACAGTTTTGGCATGCCCGGTGGGAGTAAAAAGGTCTTCACTTTCATTGCAACAACAATTTTGGCATGCCCAGTGGGACATAGAGGTCTTCACTTTCATTGCAACAAGATTGATGTGCACTTGTTGTTGAAGTTCCAGCTTTGACACAAGTTATTAAAATTACTTTCTTTATAGTGACTCCCAAAGTTTAACAATTTAAATTTTTTCTGTGAGGGCAAGCCTGGATATAGATATTCCTTAGATTGATACAGATTGCAGTTGAAAAGACTATGGGATGAATCGTATGTCTTCAAAAGTATCATATTGTTGTTTTTTTCTCCATGTATTTAAGAGCTAAATAAAAGTTGAATGAAGAGCTCAAATAGATTTGCGTGTCAAACTAATAGAAATTTGTCCCGGTAGGCGCTCTTCAAACACAATGCATAGACATGGAAAACAACGCATCAATAAATGGCCCTTCAGACCTATCATTTTCCTTGCATAACCAATACAAGAACTTTATTTCAAACCCAAAGGCATTAACTGCCCACTACATACCTCACATAGGCGTTGACCAAATCGCTGAAGTTCGCAATGACAGCGTTCAAATGAAAACATTCCACTTAGAGGACTTTCACTTGTGAGAAAATCATACGTCACCTCTATGGTAATCATCGTTGTCGCCACAGTGCATCACCGCTCCAACTGTGAACATCTTCTTCTTCGTTTTTCTTTTTGTAATATGTACATGCTTGGTTGTTCGAGGAGGTTGCTGGCATCATTTAGAAATCAGATGCTTGGAGGTAGCATTGCAATTTTTTAGTAACCTTACAGATAGAAGACTCTTTCACAAAATGGAATCAGTTGTGCATAGTCTCATCCCTGACTCCTTATGGGGATAGATTTCCCACAACTTGTCTCTACTAGAACAATTGAAAACTATCATGAGAGCCCCTCTTTCAACGTGCAACTGACCGACTTCGAACATTAAGATTTCAAAGATATATTAATAATAGGATATCCAGTGAAAGTCAGGCTAAAAATATCGTTAGGGGCTTTTCTATATTACCATAGATCTTTGCACTTGTCTTGGTGATGTGACTATGTTACATTCAATCTAGTTGTTGTTGCACAATCCACGTATATTGTTGGGCTTCTTCATACCATGTCCAACACGAACCGTGCCAGCAAATGTATGACTGGATTCAAGTGAATAAGTAAAATACATTGTAGACTCCGTTGGCCTCACGAAGATGAAGTTGTAAACATATTTCGTTGCCAATTTCTACAGCCCTAGTAAAGCACCCACTTTGATCCCTCTTTCCTAGTACCGAACAGTCCCCTTCGAAAACAAAGTTCAAACTGCCCAACTTCTACCTCATGTTCTAGTGCTCCAACTTGAACGTGTCGGGCCGCCGGTCATGAAGGAGCTCTTCCATGAGATCAATTTTTGCCCCATTCGAGCTGGTTACTATCCTGGGAAACATAGCATATTTGCACAAAGATGTTGGAAGTTATCCCAAACTGCTGTGCCTCAGCTTGGTCACCACCACCAAATTAACTGACTCCAATAGACGTTTCCTGTGAATGTAGCTGTCATATCACACTATGCATTTCCTTGCGAAGTCTCTCACATTATTAATATAAAAAATTATCACCTAAATGTTACAACAATTTTTGGGATTTAAGTGCCATATGAACAATAATCAAAATTAACTTTAGCTTAGTGTCTAGTCCTATTGCATGATAAGAAATGTTGTTACTACATACTTGTAACTCAAGTGCAAAATAATTATGAAAATCGGTTACTTTTCCCAAAATTTTCCATTGATAATATCAAGAACTTTAAAAAATAAACTTCCAAATTACGAATAAAAATTTGGGATGATCTTGCAATGGAATATGTATATATTCTTATAATCCGAAGACACTCATTGCGAACAAAGAAATAGAACTAAGCCATGTGAAATACATGTGGTTTCAGTGGCTATAATGCAAGACTTTCTCGGACTTAGCAAGATGTTAATAATACAATTCCAAATGTGCAAGGACAACCCAAGCCACCTTCTAGACCATCTCAAATGCCAGTTGTTACAGCCCATGTACAAGAAAAGAGTGTGTATGCTAGGGGGCAGCAAAGAGATATTTCATCCCCATTTAGCATCATTGAACAAATGAAGAAGACAAATGTGAATATATCTATGTGGGAATCACTATCCATCCTAGGCCCAAGGGATCTTCTACAAGTTGCCATGGAGAATTGGTCAACTCCAAATCAGCAAGCTCATATGTAAGAGAAGGTACTCACAAATGTTGCTCAGCCTTAGGGGAAGCTTGGAGGACATCAAGGTAAATTTTTGAAGCCCCCTCCATTCTATGTTTCATTGATCATTGGGGATAGATTAGTACACAATTGTATGATTGATTCTAGGGCAAGTAGTTCTGTAATACCCAAGCAAATAGCTGATCAGCTGGGTCTCCAATATAAAATCATATCCAAAGGGGTGTTGTTACTGGATGGGACAGCAGTAACAATAGTGGGAGTAATTAAAGATTTGATCCTTACTTTGCATGCATGCCCCAATGTCACTGTGTTGCAAGATGTGTCAGTGATAAATTTACCACCATTTTTTGCCCTATGTTTGTCAAGGGATTTCACAGCTATATTTGGAGGCTACTTATCTACTGATTGGTCACACATGTTGTTTAGAACAAGATATGGAACTAAGATCACAATCAGGTCTGAACCTATTGCAAACTTTCACATTAAGCCTCATACTCCAAGCCAAATCAATGCCAACTGTTCAACATTTGATCAAGAGGAGTATCCAAGCATGGATAAAGCTAACACCAAAGTTGGAAGCATCCTAGATTTGAATCTTGATGAATGGGCAAGCAAGGTGCATGCTTTTTATCCCTACTAGGAAATAGAGGAATCTGAACTAGAATTTTATTGCATACATGAAGAAAATCAATCTATTCCTAGCATCACCAAGCCAAACCATAAGGATGGAAATGAGGTATGGTAGCTATTTTTTGATGGATCAAGAAGTAGACAAGGTGTAGGTGGGGGAGCTATGCTTGTTTCACCTCAAGGCATTAAATATTATTCAAATTTTAGATTTCAGTTTGCATGTTCTAACAACGCTGCTGAATATGAAGCTTTGATACAAGGATTGCATTGGTCAAGGAAAAGAGGTATCAAAAACTTACAAGTCTTTGACGACAATGAGATGATTGTTAATCAAGTTAAAGGGTAGCATGCTGCAAAAAATGACCTACTCAAGTGTTATAAGAATAGGGTGTGGGACCTCATTGAGGACTTTGAAGGCTTTGACATCAACTCCATCCCTAGGAAAGAAAACCAAGCTGCTGACAGGCTTGCAGTAGTTGGGGCAGCCTTTGATGTTGTGGAAAGTATCAAGGAAGATAAAGTGTAGCCAAAAATTCATGCGATTGTGAGGCCATTGGTACCAGCCAATAATGTAAGTTGGAAAGTGTTTGAAAGTGACCAACAAATCATCAATTTCTTGTAAGAAGAAGTTGAGTTCTTAGCCAAAAATCAGGAAAAGTTAGAACAGCAATATGGTGATCAAGTGGTACAGCTAAGAACAAAAAAACTACCAAAAGGACTTGTCACTTTGGATTCCACTTTTAATCCTAATGATCAATTTAGGAAAGAGAAATAAAACATCCAAGTCAAGGGAGAAGATTCAGTGCCCATATCAGTGGGAGAAGGCAAATCACTCCAAATTGGTAAAGTGGCAACCAAGCAAGAAAGGTATGAGTTCATGCAACTTTGCCAAGAGTTCTCGGATGTATTTGCTTGGAGCTATGAAGACTTGAGAGGTTTCAATCCCAAGCTAGCTCAGCATATAATTGAATTGGATCCAAGTGCTAAGCCCATCAGGCAAAAACAAAGGCCAGTCAATCCACACGTGGAGCCTCTCATGAAGAGGGAATTGAATAAGTTAATAGAGGCAAGTATCGTATTTCCCATCAAGAATTCTAGCTAGGTAGAAAACTTAGTTCTATGAAAGAACAAGCTTAAAAAATAATCATGATTGAATTAAGAACATGCACTACTCAATTACACATAGGAATGACACTTAGATTCAACCAATAACTTCCATCTATTAATAAGCACAAAATCTCCTTACAATAATGGCATTCTATATCGATGCGCGCATGGGTTTGATACAGTAATCCAGTCATGGTAAAGCAGGATGATCTCTTTAAAACTTACCTCTTACGCACCAAATTGGGGACTTATACCTATATATCTCTGCCATCTATGGGTTATCTCAGGGCCAGATTCACTACATATCCATATAGGGAAATGGGGACTATGCCCTTCACCGGATTGATCTACAAAATGGTCCAAATATATCTAGATGATATTACTGCTATTTTCTAATAGTGCAGTAGATCATCTCTTTCATTTGAGACAAGTAGTTCCACACATGTAGAAGATGTGGGGTATCCTATGAGACCTCAAGAAATGTATTTTCCTAGTTAACCTGAAGTGAAAATTCCTATTCTTAGCATTGTCTCCATACAAAATGCTTTGATCCAATTGATCCAGAGAGAGTAGAAGCAATGCGTAAGCACTGCACATCTTTGCAAGTCGTTGGAAGTGCCCTTCGCACGCTATCCTCTGGGAAAAATCAGGTTCGTTCGGAGGTTTGCTCAAAATTTTTCTAAGTCCTTGTCAATGCTAATAACCATGATCTACTCCGCACGCAGGTTCTTCCTATCCATTTACGCCCTTAAACCTGGCCTATTTCTCCCCATGTGGAATTCTTGTGTGATCTCTAACAAGTATTCTCTGATAAACATTACCCTACACTAATCTCATTGTCATCCTAACAATGGTTATCTCCAAATATTAAAGTAAAGAATAGAAGAATGGAAATAATAAGAAAGAAAGAATGTAGATAAAATAAAGAAGTTTTATGAGGCAATGAGGTAGCCTCCTCTATGCATCAGTTTGAAGTATCAACTCTGGATACTCCTCCTTTATTCTGGCCTTCAAGGTATGTCATTCAGTTGAGTGCTTGTTCTACCTTTCTCTGGAATGTCCATATGAATAGACTCCAACTCATCCCTCACAATCTCTCCTTTTTCATTCTGCAGAACCAACACAACGCTGGACATTGATGTCATTATTCCTTCTAGAAGATCCATTTCCTACGCAATTAGCTTCCCAAGCTCTTCCAGCTGAGTCTTATGCAGCTCTTGTGTTGCTGTCAGGGCCTCACGCTTCTGCTTAACTATTGACAATCTTTCTTCTTGGCCCAATGTCTCGTCCTTCATTACTTTTTGGACCTCATTGTTTTCTTTCAGGGTCTTCATGTTGATAAGCACCTCTGGAGATGTGCATATATTCAAATCCTAGTCTGCTTTCTTCAATAATTCTTGTAGTGCTTGCAGTAACCCTTCATAGGATGTAATATTTCACATCACAGAGGCTTTCTCTCGTTCTTCCTCTTTCTCTGAATTCCTTGGCATTTTCATGCGTAGAGGTTCATCTTCAAGTACCAAGTCCACAAACTTTCCTACATAATGCATCGCTGAGGGAAACATCTGTGGTACCTTGGTCTCCAAGTGTGGCATTGATCTGATGACATTGTCCCCAATATCCTCTACGATGTTGATAAATACTTCATTATTTTTCTGCGTGAAGTCCCTCTCTTGTGTTATACACACTATCTCAACATCCTTTGGGTGAGATCTGAGTATCCTAACCAACTAGACTACAACAGAACCAATGATGCAGCCTATAAATTACTAGATAACACCCTAGTTGTGCATTAGCACATCACTCAGCCTAGACTGAGCACATCACACAAAGCGTGCATAAAGTTAGCAGGTCTCTCTTTAGGGTTGTTGTAGTAGGATGTTAGCATGATGGAGGAAGAAACATATATATCCATAACTAATCCATCATTCTACAATGCATGCCATTTTTCAGATCTATGAAATAAAAATCTTTAAACAGTAATCATGATTGAATCAATAACATGCACCACTCAATTACACATAATAATGACACTTAGATTCAGCCAATATCTTTCATCTATTAAGAAACACAGAAGCTCCTTACATTAATGTCAATCTATGACCAATGCGCACATGGATCCTGATACAATAATTCAATCATGTGTGCATACCTCTATACCTTCATACATCCATCTCTCTCTATGTATATGTATATGTATATGTATATCTATATCTATATCTATATACTTCACATCATATATATATATAGGGTGGGGACTTTCCATTCACCTCTTATCTATTTCTAGAAATAGGCCGCATGCTATTAATAGCCATGTAACATTTACAGGCATAGCCACACATGTCAAGTGTGATATATGTAGACCTCTTGTAGTTAACTGAAGTAACAATCCTATTATTAGCATCGTCTCCATGAAAAATGCTTTATCTGATCCTCTAAAGATAGACAATGTGTGGCGTGTACGTCTCTGCATCGTTGGTGTGTTCTGCACACCATCTTCTAAAAATAGGTAATCATACTCAAAATCAGCTAAGTCCCAACATATGAACTTTCCCTCCACACACGAGTTCTTTATGTCCCTCTGCGCCCTTGATCTTGGCCTTATCTCACTTGCATAATTTTTGTGTGATCTCTAACAAGTATTCTCTAATCAATACGACTACCCAACATGAAGTGCTCAACTCCCGTAGTGCTGAGCTCTATGCCATCTTGAGGCTACTAAAATTTTTTGTATGGCCTCCATACCACTGCATCCTATCTTACATCTTCTAACTTAAAGTGGTATTGATAAGCATCTCTGTTGTGTGGACGCACTGTCATCTCTAATCGAAACCTAGGCCATACTAGAAGGCTCATCTTGAGCTTGAGCTCGAGCTCTCAAAACACCTATAGGGTAACCATTGGTAATGTGGTACCATGCCCTTATCTATAATAACTTGGCTATGGTCCTACCGTCTTTTGACAGTAGTATGTAATCAGATTAAGATCCCAGTATGTATAAGTGTGCAAGAATGCACTGGCCCTCAGCAGTAGGTCCACACCATTGATCAATTGGTGTATCACTCCAATGAGGCCAAGTAGAAATGAAGATCTTGTTTTGTCAACGAGTAAAAAACAACTTACGAAATCAATCAAATAGACTATAATCCAATCCATCTCGAGATCCTCTTCACACAATGATAATATGACTGTCATTCCACGACACAATATAGTCTGGACACCAAATAACTCGATGATACACTGATCAATGTATGGCTAGTGACTCGTATACTAGATCAAATCACTCTAGATATGGACCTGCATGATGTGCCATACATCCTCCAATGTGATCGTGATCTCACCAGTAGGAAGTCAGAAGCATTGAATCTCACTATGTCATCACTCAGTTAGGGTTTTTAGGAGGCCATGATTGAAGCTAATCTATGGCATGTTTGACATGTAGGAAAATCATGTGACATATAAAAGAATGTCTAGTATCCTCCAATCATCCTCATTGAACTCCACCTCTATCGCCGCCAACTGGCCATATCTCTCATGGGTCTAAAAGATGGGTAGTATCTACTGCAACAAAATATACACACATTAGGGTTACATTTCTATCTACTTCTATATAGTTTTCTAGTAAAATTCTTCTTTCATTCATCTTACATACTAAATTTTCACTTTCTTCTAAAACAAGATAGTTTATTTTCATGTATACTTAGCTACATGTTTGTGAGGATTAATCATCCTCTTTCCCCTGGTGCATGCCTCTGTACTTTGACATATGCACGCTTGTCTCAGCATGTATGCATCCAACACATGTGCACCTCCATTTTGGTGCCTACACGTCTAGTATGTTTACATACACTCCCCCCCTTTCCTATCTATCTACCCTATCCACAAATGATGCATACGCCTCCAATTTGGTGCATATACCTACCCTTTCGACTTGTGTGTGTGCACATCCATGTGTTTTCCCACGTGATGCTCACAGCCCTCCACTTCAACAGATACATGTGTGCATACCCATTTTTCGATGGATATGCATATGCGTACCTGTTATTTGATGCATGTATGTATGCAAACCCATAAATTTCATGCATGTGCATGCACCTATATGGAAAAAATCCCCCTAATCTATCCTTAATTTAAAAATGGCATATAAATGCACAAATGACAAAGGAGGGATAGGGAACTCACATAGGGTCCATCCACTGGGTTTTAAGGTACTCCGTGGATGTGATCTACTTTCCCCTCTTGCTCAGTAACCTTGTCATATCACTCCAGGGCTCTCATACTGGCTCGCAAACGAAAATTTGCAAGAGCTCTCCTACAAATGAAATGGTCATGATTTATTTACCCCCCTAGGGTGGGTATATTAGGCTGTTGCAATGCCTCTGGGATAGGTTTTCTCCATCATGGTCACTCTAACACTTCTATTGCTCACCAAAATGAATTTTTTTATATTTAAATAATTTTTTTTTGCTATTTTTCACACGCTTGGACCGCTCAGTGCCACCTAGTGGTCACTTATTCACCTTGGAGTGATTTCCATGTATTCTAGTAAATGTTTTCGATCATTTTTCTTCTATTTTCTCCTCTATTTTACCCTTCACGATGATTATTTTTATTAAATAATTATTTTTGGCTCATTCTTCTTCTTGTCCAGGGCATTTTACTGCCACCCAATATCCATTCTCTTTGCCCCAGGGCATTTTCGTGTACTTTTAGAAGATATTTTATCTCTTCAATTCTTATGATTGATCAAAAAATCTAAAAAATTATTAAATCCTCCAAAAACCCAAAAACATCATGAAAACTTTGAAAATAAACTAAAATTGGTAATCAGCTCACTTACGGCTTAAATATGTATCTTTCACATGGGATTCATCTCATATCTTGTTGGAATTTCCTTGTTTTGAAGCAATGACTTGCAGATCATCTGAATCTCCAACCCATTTACAAAATATATGTTGTTTACTTCGTTGATACTCTAGGGCAACGAGTTTCCTAGTATTGTTTCGATGTGCACACTACTTTTTCATTGGACCTAAGTGTTGTCCATCATTTCCCTTACATATATCAATTACTTGGGTCATCACTTTCAACCCTTGTTGTTTACAAGAACATTTGGTATTTCAACTCAATAACAAAATATTTGTGTAACCATCTTGAACGTTGTTGGTTTGAGAGTGTGTGATTGTACTTATTTCCCTATTACGTGAGTTTTTTTGCTTCTCGTATTGCATTGCATGGAGTTGTTATTTTAGTAAGGGATAGTTTTTTGTATCTTGTCTTTTCATGTCATTTTATGCTACCATCGTATGCTCACATTTTAATAAGGACCGCTGATGAGGATTCTAATAAAAATGATGATTATAAATTATTTCTGTAATACATGGTTTTTGGATAGCTCAATATCCCCTTTTCTTGTTGTTTTCTCATCTTCTCTTCACACTTTTATTTCTTATGTTCTCTTTTTTATCATTGATCAAGTTCCTCCATCACCCCAATTGACACTCAAGGGGGAATCCTTTGTCCTATTAATTTTTCTTCTGCCCCTTTGAAAAAATTTCATTTGCTAATTTTTATCTATTTTCTTTGAAGTGACGTAGCTTACGTCACCCCAAAGAGGGAAAAATGCATACACCTATAGTTTGATCAAAGGTATTATTATTCCTAATATTGCAATAACTATTATCCTTCTTGCAAATTGATGATACCTCATCAATTAGACCTCATCCAACTCATTGTTTACAACATTCTCTTAGTCAGATTTCTCATATAAACCAACTAATGGGGTTAATATAATTCCTTATTAGATAAAACCATCTTCTCACCTTCTTCTATAGCACCTTTACTAACTTCCTAGTCTATCAATCCATTTGATTGGATTGATTAGACCTCTCAAAACCATCTTGAAACCCTAATTCTTCTCTAAATAAGATTAACTAGTCTAATCTAGTTCAACTAACCCTAAACCATGATTAACCTCTTCTAAACCTAGTCAAATCTTATTTTGACTCTCTAAAGTGCATTTTGGCTTATTCTTTTGTCCCACATGTACCAAAAGTCTCCTTTTTCTTAAATTGGAAAACTATAAATAACCCACTACCCCTAGACCATTTCTAAGAACTCTCCTTCTTCCTAACATAAACTATAACATTTTACTTAGGGTTTAGAGCTCATTTTATTTGTTTTATTGATATATTTCTTTTCCATTACACTACACACACAAGCATTGAGTAAATGGGAAGAACCATTGGCCTTGAAGCCATTAATGGTGAGCTCCCATTCTCATATTCATAAATTGATTACTTAGAATCAACCTAGATTCATTTTGAAATCTTTCAAGAGTAGAGGATTACTAAATATCCTATATTTTATTGTTTCTCTTAATATTAATGTATGCAAAGTGATGAATCCTTGTTTATCTCTTATTTGATCATCCATTGAATAGTTTGTTAAAAGCCTTTGCAATTTATTTAGAGATTCTTACCCCATGTTCATGGATTTTGTAACTTTTCTTTGAACACAAATTATTCGAGAGAGAAAGTAATGGGAGAACATGAGGATTTTGTGTTGCACCTCCCCTCATAATCCTTTATCACGTGCAAAAATTCTCCAAATGTTTCTCATACCTTGGATAGCTCCACCAAAATAGGTCATTCCTCGCTTTAGGGGTAATCTATTTTGTTGTTGGCATGCCACTATAAGACATTCTCATAGTTATTGTAAGGACCTTAGAAAGCATTCCATTTAATTCTTCCTTAGCTCTTCTTTCCATTACTCTTCCGTTATATAAGAGCGTTATGAGAAGTATCAATCCTTATATAACTCTCAATCCAACATTTAAAATAAGTCATAAAAGACACATTAATAATGTTTTTGGTACCATAGACTCTTCATATTATCAAAGTTTCCTAGACTCTCAAAATATAAATTTGAATAAGGTAAACTATAGATTTAAACCTTCCCATAAAGATATCATTATCAAGCCAAAGAAATCATTCAACAATCCACCATTTCTTGATACTTCCTAGGACCGACCAATACAGTGGAGCCTTCTCTTACAGTCAAGACTCCAACTCTATTATCACAAGAAGTAACAATTTAAAACCCTATCCGACATTATTTTGGCAAGATTTTTCCAAATAAATCACCATCACATCTGGAAGCACCTTTTATTGTGCAACCAAACTAGTATCACTATGTTATTTATTCTAAACCTTTTTGGAAGTTTTTGGATGAGATAAATATCCTTACATGAAAAAAATGTGTCATGGAACTCATGCATACCTCATAATTTCATAAAATAATTATCGTCCAATTGTTGTAAATACTTGAGAATCCTTCTTGTGTAGCTCCGAAGATTCCTACCACATCCCAAATCCATAGATCCACCCTATAGAGACTACGAGACCATCCTTAAAACACTCACATATGGGCTTCTTATCATTTTAGTTTTCACATGATGATATGATTACTAACGAGTTCATATTTCATGTGGATGACCCACCCTTACTCATTAGTGTTATCATTCAATATGTGAAATTGTATAGGGTCCTTGTGGATGAAGGATTGGGAATAAAATTAACATCTTTTCCCTCATCAAGACTATTGGCTATTACATTGAAGACATCAATCCTAATCTTTGTACATGTTGTGGCTTTGAAAAGTCTAAACAAAATCCTATAGGATGTATCTTTCTACCCATAATAGTCGAACCTAAAGTGGTCTATAAGAAGCTAGTGGTTTTAGATCATCATCTCTCTTATAACCTCTTACTAGGATTACCATCATCACATCGCATTCACGCATTCACACCTTTTGGGTACAAATGTATTAAATTAATCCATAACAACCAATACTTTAGACATGAATTTTATACCAATCCTTAAGATATCCTAATGCCATTCCCTAATGATCCTTTCCTAATTCCAACTAATCCTGAGATCCAAAGAATTCCCTACTAAGAATTATTTGATCTTAGGTCTTAAATACAAATAACATTAGTTGATTTAGATGATGACAAACCTAATGATCTTAAAAATACGGTCAACAAAAATAGGCTACCCAATGAAATTTTGCATCAGTTTCCTCTAGTTCTCTTATCTTGTGACTAATTTACACCTCAAACTAACATGGAGGAGCCAATAAGTGATGCCTCGACCTCCAATCACTTAGAATGTAATGAAATAGGAATTACATAACTCTTTTCTCAGCATCCTTCCCTTTAACCAAGATATATTTTAGTAAGATCGGTGTTTTTTCTATGAGGAGCTACCAGATACTAAAGAAAAATAGACTTCCTTTGATGAAAATTACATCATTTCACATTTTTACTATATAAACTTGGATATATTTATCTATCAATGTGTCATGGCACAAATATGGTATTCTAGACTGGGAACAAACACCTTTGATGCATCTTATTAACCACCTATTTATGATACTAGTGACAGTGAGTATGAATAATAACTTCTTCCTTACGTTCATGTTGTTAATCAATGCATTGATACCCCTTAGATCATCGAGAAAATATATAACTACACTTCATGTCACACCCCTGCAAAAATTCTAATACCCGCAACAACTTCTGAGATATCCTCTGCACTCAAAAATAGTCTTGGTAGCTCCTGGTATGTCCATTATTCATCCTACATCTAAAGAGGTCACCTTAGATGCCAAGGTATTAAATGTATGACACACGAAATCTCAACAACATAGAGATGAAAAGTGATACGTAGCCCTTAAAATAAATGTGTAATATCATGGGCCTCTCCCTACCCTTGATAGTGATGAGGCTATTCTATAACTCGTATATTTTGAGAAGATAAACTTCTTCAACATCACTACAAGTTAAGAAACTTATCTAAGAAACCTATGCACTTTGACGATTATGTCTCTATTATCAATCCTATCAAAGACAAAGAATACAATTTACACGAGGCCGTATATCATTTCATAGATGGAAAATCTATGTTGGCTAAATCAACCATTAGTGTAAAACTTGATGAAAATCCCACACATGTAGTCATTCTTGGTGATTTTTCCCTCACCTATGTGAGTGTCACATAGAAATATTATAAAACTATAAGGAGGTATTTGCCTGGTAATATGTTGATATGCCTTGTATTGATCCTAAAATTAATTCCCATAACATCGCCGCTTATTCGAACGTCACACATGTTCAAAAAAATTTAAGAAAAGTTTCCCCAAGATCAATGATCTATGTCAAAAATAAATTATCAAGCTCTTTAGATGTGAAATTAATTCATGTGATAGACTATTATGAATGTGTTTCCAATATCATCCCGATTCAGAAAACTCATACCTTAGACATACTTAATTATATTCAATTTATAATCCTTATTCTCCCATGTCTTAAGGATAACTTTCCTTTACCCTCAATTGATGTCATCATCAATGCCATGAAAGGGTGTGAAATGTTATGTTTGATGGATGTGTTCTCCAGGTATAATAAAATCAAGATTGCTCATAAATATCAACACAAAACTACCTTCATTATGGAATGGGGAACTTATTGTTATGTAAATATTCCATTTGGACTAACAAATTTTAGTGCAACATATAAACGGGACATGAGAAACATCTTTCACGACCTCATACACAAATTCGTTGAAGTTGATGTCGATGATATACTTGTCAAATCCTTTTGCACTGATCATCATACTCATGACTTGGAAATTATCTTAGAACACATTGGAAAATAAAAGGTCCACCTAAATCATAGAAAAAGAATATTCGAGGTGACATGATGAAATATCCTATGGTTCTTAGTATCTAAGCATGGTACCTATGGCAACCTAGAAAAGATTAAATCTATCCTTGGCATGCCATGACCATCCTCCATAGTAGACGTAGATACTTTTCTTAGGAAACTTGGGGAAATATGATGATTTTATGCCAATTTTACCTATCACACTCACCATAAATAACCTAATTCAAAAATATGTCAGCCCTGAATAAACAAAATACTATCAACAAGAATTTGATTACATGAAGCACTCTTTTTGCTCATTACCAACACTATAACCTCCTTCGTTGGATTGACCTCTATTACTATATACCACTTCCACTCTAGTTTCAGTTGGAGAAATGCTAGCATAGTAGGATGAAAAATATTAATAACGCACACGTTATTATATTAGTCGAGACTTGTTAGATTATGAAGAAATATATATACAACCATTGAGAAATATTTCTTGGCCATATACTACAAAAGTACAAAATTAAGCTACTATATTTTGTATCAACCCACATATATCATTATCCATACATATCCCTTTCCAAACTTCTTCTCACATGCTATCCTCCACATGGATCATATTGGAAATTGGATGACCATCCTTATGGAATTCGACCTTCATATCATCATGATATTAACCATTTAGTTGATGCCTCCATCTCTTCTCCACAACCCATTCATGATGCATTACCCAATGAGGAAATTCTACTCATTGGGGGCATAAACAAAGCTATCTCCATTAAATACTACTATTATAGCTTCATGACCGGTCTTAAAGAATAGCCCTCCAATGTGAATAATGAAGTGCTTCCCCAACCTCTAGCCAAACCAACGACTACAACCATTGAGGAAGAGGTCGCCATTGATCTCCATGAGAATACATTGATGCTACACTTTGATGGGGGAAAGTGCCTCAAGGGACCTAGGGCATGTTGTGTACTCACTAATCCCTATGTTCTATATTTCCCTCTTTCCTAATGACTCAAGTTTGAGATTTCCAATAACATGGCGTAATATGAGGCTCTTATCTTAGGTATATGATATTATTTAGCTAACGATATCTTCTATCTCCATGCCATTGGGTATTCTCAACTGGTGTGTCGACAAGTTAGTGGTGCATGCCAATGTCACAGTGAAAATATTAAATCTTATCATGACCTAGTTCAGGAATTAACACCACGATTTCCTTCATTTACCATTAAATTTATCCCCCATGAATAGAATGTCATGGCTGATTCGTTGGCCACGTCTACTACTCAATTTCAGCCACATTCTAATTTTCATGGGGATGCTCTTATACTAATCCATCCAACCCCTGTAACTTCATCACCTCCAAAAATTTAGGATGTCTGTCAGGTCAAGCCACACAACACAACATAGGAACCTTGGTATAATAAAATTCACTAATTTATATAATTCCATACTTACACACATGGGAATCACCCATGAAAGCATCTATAAATATGTAAAAATGATCCAAAATACATACTTAAAGATAACATCTTATACTATTGCAAGCTCAAAGGTACCCTACTCTAATGTGTTAACAAAGATGAGGTTCCTCTTTTTTTAGAGGAAGCACATGGGGGTACTAATGGTGTCTATTTTTTTGGTAATACTAGCACACGTAATTTCCTACGTATTGGTTACTATTCACAAAATTTAGAATATGAAGCTCACTATTTCACCAAAAAGTACTGACCTTACAAATATCACAATGATTTTATTCATTCTCCTTTGGCTAAACTGTAATCTATTGCTAATCTCTGGTCCTTCAGTATATGTGGATTTGATTACATTAGGAAACTACCTCGATCCCAAGATGGTCATTTCTTCATCATCATAACCAGGGAATACATCACTAAGTGGGTTGAAGCTATTCCTCTCACCAACATGTATGACCTTACTACATCCAGATTCATCTTGAATTAAATAATTTTCAACTATGGAATTCCCCATACCATCATATCTGATCATGGTGAGAGTTTTAAATGTAATGAGATGAATCATATCTATGCTAAGTTAATAATTAAACACTGATCTTCAACACCATATCATCCCAAATGCAATGGAAAAAACTATTATATGAATAAAATTCTTAACAAGATCTTATAAAAGACAAACCATGAATCAAACATAGATTGGCACCCAAATATATATCCCACATTATGTGCATAACACACAATTGTCTATATAACCACTAGAGTAACCCCATTTTTTCATACGTATGGAGCCGAGAAGGTCCTTATAATCGAGGTGGAGCTCCCTTCACTTTAAATTTCCCTTCACATTATCATTATAGATAAGGAACTTCATGAATTTCACCTCCATGACATTGACCTACTAGAAGAATGACGTGATAGATATTACACTCGAAATCAGAAGAAAAAGCAACACATTGCCAAACAAAATAACAAAATTATTTGTCTGCGTACTATTTACATTGGTGACCATGTCCTTAACCTTGATTACATATATGAAAAAGAATAAAAATACGCTCATAAATGGTGGGGTTCTTACCTCATTAAATATATCTCAGGTCCTAATACCTAACATCTTCAAATAAATGAAGGACACATTCTCAAGGAACTAACAAATGCTCAATTCCTAAAGAATTTTCACACATGAAGGAACTAGTGAATTTCGGTACTCAACTACCATCTCTCATCATTTCCTTCTCAAATTCACTACTTCATCAACCTTATCTAACAAAATAATAAAGATATTGGCTCTATGTAGCCCGGTCTTTCCTATAGGATCACCGCAGTATTTTACACATCCTCAGTAAAGTTTATGGCCTTGTTTAGAATTATGTACCTATCTAAAAATATTATTATTATATCATCTACCTCAAGATGTTTTGTGATTTTTAGTGTTTTGATCAGCCCTTTGGGATAATCATCCATCTTCTTTGTATTTACACATTCCGGTTTATAAATTTTTCTCTTTATAGATTCTACTATATAGTTTTCTTCACTTTTTAGTGTTTCTACCCACTGCTTGGCTATGATAGTATGACACCATACCATCATAAAATATTGAAAATATGACATGAAATATGTCCCATGGGCTCCTAGATAGGTGATTTATGTCTCTTTTACTGATGATCCTCTAGTGTCTCCTTTTAGTTCTTCTTCTCCTAAGGTCTTAGATTGACTGTGCCCACACGTAGATGGACGAAGGAAACTATTAGGTACGCATTGTTGGGTATATTTCATGTCATCTTGTCCTTTTAGCATTTCATTCATTATTTAATTTTAGTATCAGTGTTAAATATTGTCTTTTCCCATTAACCACAACAAGTTTCACTATTGTGAAATGCGGTGATCAACCATTGGGGAATATGTATACACCTTATGTTTAACTTTTCATATTTCATATATATATTACTAAAAATATACTTTTTGCAGACAAGGATCACTAATGCATCTAATTCTAGAGCAGTTTCTTTAAGGTTCCTTCCAAGAATGGGGAATTGTTATTCACGTAACCATTATGGGTTAAAGAGAGTGTCTCTATTAGATCTTGACCTTATATTTCTAATGCAGATAAAAATAGATTCTTTCATATATTAAAAGAATAAATAATCTTCACCCAATAACTTCACCTCAAAATTTTCTAAAGAGGATCATTCACAAGACTAAAGAGGCTTATTCTTGCAAAATTTAACCAAATATCAATTAAATGGCCTTCTCATCACCATAATCTATCTATAAATCTTACATACATTTTCAAGTGAATCCATTAATGGATTCCATCTCAATCAACCTCACTTACATTTACCTTCACCTTACCTAATCTTCACCCTTACTTGACTAGTACTTGTAACAATAAGCAATGTTTGCATTCTACACCTTCTATGATCTTCTTAATGCCTTGTACCCTGTTATACACTCTAAACAATGTTTTTATAATCATTTTCTTGTCTTAAAATGGATCATAACACTAAACTTCACCTACCAATCTTGATCTTACATCCTATTCTTCACAATGCCATGTCTCAACAAGCTTCATGAGTGGAGGAATATATAGCTCTCCCTAACAAGATTTTATCCTTCTCAAATACCCTTTTTCAACATTATCATTAATGTGAAATATCATGCTTCAAATCCCATTTCTCCTTCCTCAAACCTCATTTTTCTCATCCTAGCTCTCAAGACCCCTATTACCCCTCGTACATCCTAGTGTCAATTATATATTTCTTCATATATAGTTTCAGGACATACTCTATACATTTCTAGGTACCCATTAGGTGTTCTTGCATTTTATAAAATTTCAAGTTTTAACTCATTAGGTAAATGCAAGTTCCTTTGTTAAATTAGCCTTCCAAATTAGGGTTCTAGACCATGTCACTTTCCTTTTAGAGACTGTCAAGCATATCTCCAACTTTAACCATTTAAAATTTATAATTCCTTTTTAATATATTTAGTACCTTTTAACCATGAGTTATACTAAATTTTATAGATTAATATCATGTTTAGAGTAATCTAGTGTAACTTTACCTTCAAACCCTAGCTGGCCACTCCATGAGGCCATAAAAGATAACTTATCATAAAATTAATTGTCTTAAGTTTCAAAGATTATAAATTAGCCACAATGACTCTCTTATTCATCTCTTCTTTCCAGTGTAAACATTAAAATGGTATGATAGGATTAATGACTTAAACAACAAAAACACCATGCATGTATGCACATCCAAAAATAGAGTGTACAACCCTCCTTTCGAGATTTGAAGAGTTTAATTACCTTTTTGGAGGGAAGCTTATCAAATACTAAATAGATTCATCAAACTAGACTTTTAGATACCTTAGTTACTTAATACATTCATCATATTTCCTTTGAGTTTAGGGTTTCATCAATTGCAAGTCATATACAGTCACAATCTAGTGTTAAGAGGGTTTTTAGACAGGCAAAGGGAGATAGTAGAATATTGAACCTCTAGACCCTTAAATAACTCCCTATACATGCCTTAATATTTGAAAACATTATCAATCTCACCCAACATGCTTATCAAAGCCATTACAGTCACAAAAAGAAATTAAGTTTCTTACTAGAATAGTGTATTTTCTTCCACACTAGATTGAAAACTGAAAGCCCTTCATAGATTATTGATAATGCAATGATATCATTCAATCCATATCTTCTTCTAAGATCTTATAGAGAAAATATATCAACATGCATGCAAATTAAAATTGGAATAATTAACAGTTCAAACAAAGTATTCATCAAAACAAAGCTCTTTGCATATGTATTTAATCATATTTTGTATACAAAATTGCTTCCCTTCTCCTCTGACCACGAGGAGTGTCTCTTCCATCCATTTTTACACATTCCACAAAAAAATTTCTTCTCCTTCCCTTTTTTCAACTAAATTTTTTCATTGAGTTATAATCCTTCTTCCTTGTGACTTAGCCATAACTAACTCTCCATAACTATTTATATGGCCTTTCTCCACATAAAGAGGCTTATTACTACCTTTTTGCTTCCAAGAATCACATTACACTCTTATGACTCTCACGATATTTCATTATAACCTTTTCACACTTAAATAATCCTTTCATTTCCTTAATAATCCCATTCAACCCTCTTACATGCATTTAATATTTTAAATACAAATTTTGGAGGGAAAGCCAGAATTTTAATTTCACACTGCTAAACCACCTAACTCTCTCTCTCTCTCCAAGGACCTCACCTCCTATTATCATACTTATGTTGACCTCATATATAATATTTGATTGAGATATGAAAAAATTTGATGTGCTTCATGTGATGCCCCTCCTTCAATTTCCTTGTATTCATAGGTCTTATACAAATCACATTATCAAAATTATTCAAAATTATCCAAAATTCCATTATCTGTGTTATGATGTTCCATCTTCACATTTTCTCTCCTACCTCTTAGTTCATCTTGCATATTACTTGGATTAGATTAGATAGTATTTTTATTGGGTGGTTTCTTTTACTATTAGGTCTTGTATAGTGAGTTTAGGATAAGAACAATGTCCCCCTTCTCAACCTAATAACAACACTCTCTCTCATCCTACTACTTCTCTCAAGAGATACATGGATTATTTAGCACTCTAAAGGTAAAAGGTGATTATTATAACCATATCTTATAATTTTTCATAGGTAAGTTCATTTATGTCTTCATTAAATGTTATGTTATCTTAGTATTTGATATGTTTGGAAGCTAGTTAACATAGTACTCTTATCGATGATCATATTCTTAGTTATCAATAATTTTATTTCATTTATTTCATATATGCCTATTTTATTTATTGTATATCCATACCTCTCCATAACTAACTATCAGTATCTCAGTAGGGTTCCTTCCTCTATTTTAATTGCGGGCCTCTGAAAAATTTAGGTTAACCTACTATAGGTATTTTTTACCTCTATATATGCAACCCTAGCACTCATTATAGCCCCTTTGAGTCTATCCCTGTTTACACTGGTAAATATGTGTCTCCTACTTGTTTCCTTAATACCCTTATTGAATGAATGATTTAGGAGTGCATGTTATTGAGATACATTTTGTCCCACATACAACCTTTATATGTCTTTTCTTTCTTATTTCCTCTCTTTTACAATGAACCAATCGTTTTATCCTTCTCTCTAGAAGCATCCCTATAGGAAACTTCACTCTTTTATTCATACTCTAACCAGGAGAGTGGTTTTTCTTCTTTCTTATTTCTACCATCAATTGTAACTCTTCCTCTATCTATCTTATCTCATAAATGATGTCTTCATTAGTCATCTTCATTTTTCTTATACTTTCTTTAACCTTTTTGTTGTATCCCTTTGGAAAGAAACCCTTCATCTCTACTCACCTTTTTCTCAACTATTTAATTCTATTTGTTAAATATACAAAAGTATTTTCCACCTTTCTCCTTCTAATACCTCACCCTAGGTCTCACCTAGTCATTTGGAACTTACTTACCTCTCTTTCAACCTTCAAATCTTTTTCACCTTGGAATTCTTCTTCTCCACCTTAAATATCCTCTTTGTAGGCCTCAATGGATAAGGGTTCTTCACATACCATTTTCTATCAAACTTCTCTTTCTTTAAATTCAAATATATTATTATTTATTACCACTAGGGTATAAACAAACTCTGATATCGCTCGATGTAGAGGATAAAAAATAAACCACTTGGCTCATACACACAAGTTATGAAAAATCATACAAAACTTTGTAACCTTCAAAATCTAGCGTAATAACTCTTAAAAAAAAATATTGAGATCCCTTTCACTCACTACCTATCAACATTTTTTCAATACTCACTCCCTTATATATTCTCTATAATATAACATAATTAATCATCCTTAAATATACTTTTAACCAAAGTAACTTAGATAATATTTGTTTTCCCCTTTACACCTATCCTAACCTTCTACTATCCTAGTTTTCAAACAAGACTTATTATTCTGAATATATGAAAATTACTTAGGAGATAATTAAAAACTTTTCCAAGTACCATTTATGGGGTTTTAACTCTTCTCCAAGTTTCAGACTCAAATTTTCAATGTAAGTCCCTCAAAAAATATGTCACATGTCTTTATTTCGTAGAATTAGGTGTCCTAGTCCTATTTTGTTGATTTTTTAGGAAAAACTATTTCTCCCACATGCCAAAGGACAAAAAACCAACTGGAAAAAATGAACCATCTCTAGAAATTATTATATATTCAATTTCGATGCTCACTATTATTTTAAACTCCTACAAAAAAATCTCCCTAAAACTGTAGTTTATAGTTTACATAGGCCCAAGAGGTGTTATCTTAAAGTTTCAATTAATAAACTCTATTTAAAAGCCTTACCTTTCGCTACAGGGTCTGTATGGTTCTCTCAAAGACATTTAATCAACTCCAATACACCATTTTAACTATTACGTCACTTGTTTACATTAAATCTTATGGTTTATTTTATGAATGTGTACAAGAACTGTCACAGATAACTTTTGTTTTATGAGTCTTAGAATGGCTCCATAACCTCGTAAAACCCTGAACTCCTAAAAAAATATAGTATCTCGTTGGAAATTAATTATCCATGAAAAATGGTTTTTATAAAACTTAATCATCAAATATGGCTTGTAGAATGTTATAGAGACAAGGTAAGAATATTTTTTAGTATTATTCGCCTCAAAACCATTTTTTTTTTTTCTAAAATATTAATAACCCTCCTTCAAAATGATCACTAGGTATGGCTCATTTCCACCAGTTGGTATCCAAGTTATGTTCATTTCTTACATACAAAACCTAGGATAGGGTGTCACAGACCCGAGACTAAATGTGTAAGGTTTCTTAATATTACCATAGTTTTAAACATTATCCAAAGATTAAACTCTTTTTCCAAGGTCCTATCCTCCGTACTTATGTCCCTTAATTCTTATTTCACTCTGTAACTTGATTTGGATTCTTCCAAATGTTGTTTTAATTGTCTTAGATAGCCAATGTTAGATGATCTCACTAGTTTTTGACTTTCATATATTAAAATGATGTCATAAAATTTACTATAACCTTAATATATCCCTATAACTTCCCTGAGAAATGATTATATGTTCTTACAAGATTAGTAATTCTGTAAAATTCCTTATATTATTTCTTCAACCTTTGGATCACCTCAAAAAATTAGAATACTAACTCACTCTAATTATACCCTCATACACGAATAATGTTGGTGTCTCCTTAATCTTTTAAGAACATAGTGTTATGTTTATCCTACTTATAATTCCATTTAATTATCTCCACAACCTAAATATTCATGTCAAATCAACCTAAATATTATAGTCAAATTAACCAAAATGAAGAGTTTCCTTATGAATATAAGAAGTCACTTCATGAATCACCTAGTCTCATGCCATGAAAATCAACCCTATTGAATACTGACAATATTACATACTTAAATACCACTAATTTATCATTTTAAAAGCATGCATATCATAATAAACACAAGAATGCAACTATTCCTTCATGTAGCATTCACATTTAAAAACAAATTCAAAGGTTTATTAAAATAATTCATGTAATACAAAGTTCTCATGATCT
Source organism: Taxus chinensis (assembly GCA_019776745.2). Taxonomy (NCBI): domain Eukaryota; kingdom Viridiplantae; phylum Streptophyta; class Pinopsida; order Cupressales; family Taxaceae; genus Taxus; species Taxus chinensis. Next base: position 703,825,565 of record CM034150.1, on the reverse strand, counting down.
AATACACATCCCATTGTGAATTCATGGATCTTTACACTTATTTACAACATTAAATCCACTTCCCCAACTCTAACTAACTTCTTCTGTGTGAATACCTATTTTTATAAGCTAAAATAGCAGCGGTTACAACAACTTTATAAACCATATGTTATCTCAATTTTTCCCCCGAAAAAATTTATCAAACACAATCCTGTGCAAGAAGAAATCCAAGGGTTGGTTCCGTCGCATGAGCCCACATTTCAAATCCAAAAAATAGGTTGCAAGCAGGATCTACAATGGAATAGAAGGGTTGGGGAAGAGCTAAACAGTGTCAAAGAAAACCAGAGGCTCAAAGGAGAGAGACAAAGAAAGGCTCAAAGAATTTGAGTTTTACAAATGATTAAGAGCGAGCCCAAATTGGCTAAGTATGGAGAAAAGCCGCGGAAGCTTCCACCTGCCTCATCGGTGCATCTCCAAGGGTTAAACTCAAAAGGAATATTTGAATTAGCATAGAGATTCCACATGTCCAGGGTCTGAAGAGGGATAGAGTCAGCCGTTGAAAATTCCAAATGAGAAGAGAGAACCACGTGTTAGCTCGGCACAATTTCAAAATGGAAACCCAAAGCGGAGACTAAAACTAGCGTCAACCCTCCATGTGGCCAAGGTTCAACAAAAGTCAAATAGAAAGCGGGCTCAAATAAACTAAGTCTAAAGAACTGGTGGAAGGTGCCAAGTGTCTCAATGGTGCACATTCAAAGGCATGGCCCAAAATGACGACTCAAATGAGCACGAGGCTTCCACATGTCTAGGGTTCGAGAAAGGCATCGCCTGAATCAGTTAATTATCATAGACTCGCAGAAGGCGTCGCATGTCTCTTTAGCATAACTTTGAAAGAAAAATCCAAAAGAAGTCCCCAAATGTGTGCCAACTCAACATGTGGCCATGCTTCAAGTCAAAGCGGGAAGGCGGGTCATTGGACGTAATTTTCACTTTTTGGCTTCATTTCCAAAAAGCATAAAGTATAAAAAGGAGTCACACCTCTGTTGATGCTCATGGAGCCATGTTTCAAGACTAAATTACATGCAGGCCGGTGGGCCTTGGAGTGATTTTTTGCCCAAAGAGAAAATTTGGACTGATGGGCGTGAAGATGGTTTTTTGATGAAAAATGAATTGTGGGGCTATGGGGCATTTTGTGCATATTTGTATTTTTGTACAAAAGGCACAAAGTGAATTTCAGGCCAGCGAACCCGTCCTGCTAACTGGTTTTCACCATTTTTGTATGAACCTGACTCAAATCTTCAAATAGATATATCTTTTGATCCAGTTCCCAAAAATCAACAAATTTGGCACCATTGGAAAGGTCTTGACCTCATCTACACAATGGAAACTTGAAAATTTAATTTTGACAAGGTTAGGTGGGTGAAAATGGGAAAACATCTTCATGCAATTAATATACGATCTGATTGCTCCAATAACTAGATCAGATTTGATTTGTTTCATCGTTCTTCCTTCTTCGAAATGCTAAATAGACATGGAGCACTGGACTCGACAAATTGTGGGAATATTTTCAGGGCATTGATGGCTGATAGCTGAACTCCAAATCAATTTTCCCTCCTCTTTTCTTCCTCTCTCTTTGCTTCATCTATAAAATAAGGAGCTTTGCTCTTTCTAAAGGGTTGGACATTTCTTATTTTCACCCTCCCTTCTTCCCTTATTTGCAAGAGAATTTGTGGAGCTTTCAAACCTCCCATTCGAGTTGTAATACAAATGTTTTCCTCTTGGCCATTGTAATGTACTATATCAATTCTTGAGCAATAATATATGTCTGTGGATGATTCTCAACCCTCTCATGTGTTCATTGTTGCCTTTCTAATCTCTCATTACAGTTTAGTTATCTTTGCATGGTGTTTTATTACATTTTTATGGTCTATGTTAGATTGCAAAATGAGTGTTTAACATTTATTTAGTGCATCACCTTATTAGCTTAGGTTTATTTTATCGTATCCTCTTATCTCTGTCTCCTTGGTAAGATAGAGTAGGTTTTAGAGTAGATCCTCTGTGATTTATTTATGTGCACCTAAACAGAGGAATAGGAACCGACCTTAATTCGGAGAGCTCTCTCAACTCGCAAGGTCCCACACTTTGAGATATGCTCCATGTTATGCAATCACACTAAGCTTCTCAACCCATCTGGTTGCAGACATTCAGGGCTACTATGATTCTGCACTAACAATTTTGGCATGCCCGGTGGGACCAAGAGGTCTTCAGTTTATTACAACAAGATTGATGTGTACTTGTTGTAAATTTTTATCTTTTCAAAAGCTTTGAAGTTACACATCTAGAAACTCTAAAGGAATCAAAGTCCATTGGTTTCAGCAGCCTAGGCTTGGAAGATTCATGAGAAGAATACAAATAAGGTCAAGAACTAGAGAGGAGGTATTATTTGTCTATCTACACTTGTCCCCAGATAGAGGTAGAAGAGGGAGAGGATCCAAGAGGTCTCCATCCCCACCAAAAAGGACCTTGTCAAAACCTCCTCTTAGTAGGCCGTTCATCCAATCAACTAGGGTTCTTAGGCCAATCATAATGGCACAACCACCCAACCTCTATGTCAACTTCACTGGTAGTATCCCACTCACATTCAATGAACAAACTCCAGTCCCAGTTGTAGCATTAAAGAGCATCCCATATTTCACTGGAGAGAACCAAACTTCTCCTAATGACCACATTCAAGACATTGCAAATGTCTGTGCCATTTATTAGATCATCAAGATGGACATTGCAGTCAAATTATTATCCTCTTCACTCAAGGGTAAAGCTTTGCAATGGTTCAAGAGTTTAACAGTGGGCTCCATTTAGAATTAGGACCATCTATACAAAGCATTTCCTAACCAATTCAGAGAGAAGGGAGATAATCTATCCCCATTGGAGCATTTGACAATAATCAAGAAGTCTCCTAATGAGCAGCTGATAGATTTCAACCTCAGATTTCAAAGGACATGGGATAGGATTCCATTGGCCGTGAGGCCCACAAATGAAGGTTCTTTCTTATACTTTCTTAGAACTTTAAATTCTAATATTTCCTTAATGATTCAATCAATGGGAGGCACAACCTTACTTGAAGCCTATGACATTTCCATTAGATCTTAAAATTGTTTAATTCAGGTTGGTAAGCTTGCACCTAGGCCACCTATGCCTCTATATCCAAAACTAGGAGCTCCAAGCACTAGTCAGAGACCCACATTAGCTCCCATACCTACTCCAAGGAATCAAAGTTCAGCTGAAGCCTCCACCTCATCCTCTAACACTTCAAACGAGCTACAAGAAGTTATGAAACAACTGAAGAACCTAGGGAATGAGCTACTGAATATCAAAAGGAAATAGGCTCAGAGTTCTAGGCCATATCATCCTAAAACTTAGTATTAGGCTAGACCCCCATATCAGCAAAATAAACAACCAGCTCAGGATGCGAATCAAAATCAAAACCAAGGAAAATCTCAAGCTACTAGGCCCTTCTAACCATATGATCCAAACAGAGCTTCAATTTTAAGGGCCTTAGTTCCAACAAAAAATAACATGGCAAAAGAATACAATTGGTGTTTCCCTTGCAATCAGCCCCACAACCAATCAATGTGTTTTAATGGTGCACTAAACCAGGCTTTGATGGTACAAACCATTAGTGTGTCCTAAGAGTCTAGCCAAGAGGAAAATCAGCAGCAAGGAGTTTAGCAAGAGGCACCTCCAAGTGAAACTATGCTTGTCAATTGGCAAGCTGAAGACTTCTGTGAAATTAACCAAGCCCCTTCTCAAAGTGTAGTTTCCAATACACGGTCCAAGAAAAGGAATATTGGAGAGGGACAGTAATCAAACTTAGGTAATCCTCAACCCTCTATTATTCCACAAGGTATTGGCACTCAAAAAGAAACTCCTAATATGCAGAGTCATCCCAAGCCACCTTCCAAAAGCACTCAAGAACCGGTTATAATGACCCATGTGCAAGAGAAAAATTTACCAGGGAGGGGATAGAAAAAGGATAGCTAATCCCCATTTAACATCATTGAACAAATGACAAAAACAAATGTCAATATTTCAATGTGGGATTCATTTGTTATCCCAAGACAGAGAGATTTGTTGCAAGTTGTTGTGGCCAATTGGTCAAACTCAAACCATACCCCTAACCAACAAGAGAAAGTGTTTACTAATGCAGCTCGGCTCGAAGGAAACCATGGAGGAAAACAAGGTAAGAATATGAATCCCCTCCATTCTATATTTCATTGATCATTCAAGACAAGCTAGTGCATAATTGCATGATTGATTCGGGGGCAAGTAGCTCTGTATTGCCAAAACAACCAATTAGCTGGGTCTTCAATACAAAGTCATCTCCAGGGGCATAGTGCAATTAGATAGGACAACAGTAATAATGGTTGGAGTCATCAAGGATTTTAGTCTCACACTACATGCCTACCCCAATGTGACTGTATTGGAAAATGTATCAGTCACATATTTTCCACCACATTTTGCATTGTGTTTCTCAAGGGACTTCACTGCTAAAATTGCAAGCTATTTGTCTAGTGATTGGTCACACATGCTTTTTAGAACAAGGTATGGAGCTAAGGCTACGATCAGATCGGAGCCCATTGCAGATTACCATATTGAGCCTTATGTATCCAGCCCAATTAATGCCAATTGTTTAGCCTTTGATCAAGAAGATCTCCCAAGCACTTATAAGGTAGATATTAAGGTAGGGTGTATTCCAGACTTGACACTCGATGAGTGGGCAAACAAGAGGCATAGTTTTGACCCTTATAAGGAAATGGAGGAATCTGAGATAGGAGTCTACTATTTACATGAGGAGAATCACCCTCTTCCTAATATCACTAAACCATATCATAAGGATGATAATGAAGTATGGTAGTTGTTCTTTGATGGCTCAAGAAGTAGACAAGGAGTTGTAGGAGGAGCTATGCTCATTTTCACCTCAAGGTATAAAATACTACGCAGCCTTCCATTTCTAATTTTCTTGCTCAAACAACACATTAGAGTATGAGACTTTGATCTATGGACTGCATTGGGCAAGGAAAATAAGGATTAAAAACTTGTAAGTGTTTGACGACAACAAGCTAGTTACAAATCAAGTCTGAGGACAAAACTCTGTCAAGAATGATCTACTAAAGAACTACAAGAACTGGGTATGGGACCTCATTGAGGACTTCGAAGCATTCAACATCAATTCCATCCCAAGGAAGAAGAATGAAGTAAAAGACAGACTAGCAATGATTGGGGTAGAATTTGATGTTGTAGAGAGTATCAAGAGTGATAAACCTTAGCCCCATATCAAAGTGGTTGTAAGACCAGTTGTCCCTGATAATAACACAAGTTGTCAAGTCTTCTAGAATGATTAGCAAATTGTCAATTTTTTGTAAGAAGAATATGAGTTCTCTACTAGAAACCAGGACAGGTTGGAACAGTGGTATGGTGACCAAGTGGTGCAGTTGAGAACCAACAAACTACCAAAGGGTCTTATCACTTTAGATTCAATCTTCAACCCAAATCATCAATTCCGAAAGGAGAAAGAAAATATTTAGGTAAAGGGTGAAGATTCAGAGCCCATTTCCATAGACGAAGGCAAAATGTTGTGAATTAGAAAGGTAATCTCTCAACAAGAACAATCTGAATTTATTCAACTTTGTCAAGAGTTCCCAGATGTCTTTGCCTAGACTTGCAAATATTTAGGAGTTTTCAACCCAAAGTTGGCACAACACACAATCAAGATAGATCCAAGATCTAAGCCTTTCAGACAGAAGCAAAGGCCAGTAAACATTGAGCCTCTCATGAGAAAAGAGTTGAACAAGCTAATTGAGGCTAGCATCATCTTCCCTATCAAAAACTCAAGTTGGGTTGCAAACTTGGTGCCTATGAGAAAAATAAATGGAGAAATCAGCCTGTGTGTGGACTTTCGGGATATGAACAGAGCATCACTCAAGGACCTCTATCCACTTCCATCAATGGAATAGATCTTACATGTTGTAGTTGGATCTAAGAGGTTTTCATTGCTAGATGGATACTCAGGCTATAATCAAATAATGGTGAAAGAAGAAGATCAATTCAAGACAACCTTCACCACCAAATGGGTAACATATTCTTATAGGAAAATGCCATTTGAACTATCAAATGTTGGAGAAACATTTGAGCAAGCTATGGACATGGAATTTAAGGGCTTAATCAACAATATAGTCCTGGTGTATCTTGATGATATCACTGTTTTCTCAAAGAATGTTGCAGACCATCTCTTCCACCTTAGACAGGTGTTTCAGAGATGTAGAAGGTTTGGAGTGTCATAAAATCCAAAGAATTGTGTATTCTTGGCACATGAGGGGAAATTTTTGGGCCACATTGTCTCAAGAGAAGGGTTAACAATTGATCCTAAAAGGGTTGAAGCCATCCAAACACTTCCATTGCCACAACACAAAAATTATCTCCAAAGCCTCTTGGGGAGAATAAATTTTGTTCATAGGTTTGTGCCTGATTTTGCCACTCTTGTGAATCCTTTAATAATGACGTTAAAGAAGAGTCTTGCATTTAAATGGAAAACAGAGGGAAAAGAGAGTTTTGAGGCCATCAAGCTCACAATATCACAAGCCCCCAACTCTTGTTAACCCAGACTTTTCAAAGGACTTTCATGCTACATACATTTGGAGGGTTAGACACAATCTCAGCCATCTTGGTTCATCCTAACAAGGAAGGTTCAGAACATCCCATAGCCTTCTTCAATCAGAGCTTGGAGGATTACGAGGTAATGTATTCTTTCATTGAGAAGCATGTCCTTATTGTCAATAGGAGTTTGAAGAAGTTTAGAAACTTGGTCTCGAACAACAAGATTCAACTGCTAGTGTCTCATGTTGGTGTCAAGGATTTTCTCCTAAACAAGGACTTGAATGAGAAGAGATCTGGTTAGATCACTCGGGTAATGGAATATGATATTGAAATCAAAGTGACCAAGCTGGTTTGTGGCAAGGGTGTTTTTTAGTAGCTCACTTCTAAGCAATAGGCCAAATCAATGGATGAAAAAGAGGTTGTCCTGTTACTACAAAAATGATCAAGAACAACCAACTAACAATGCACCTATTTTCATGTTGGACTCAAGCCTTGGTGCATTATCTCCAAACAGGTTTGTGCCCTCAAGAATGGAACAAGGAAAAAAGAAAATACTTTAGACTACAAGCCATCCCATATGTGCTTGTTGGTGGTGTTTTGTTTAAGAAAGATATCAATAGTGTTCTATTGAGGTGCATCAGGACAGGCCCAAATTGAGAAGGTGTTGCATGGGTTCCATGATGGAGAATCAGGAGGCCACTTTGCTCCTCGAGTAATAGATCTCAAAATCATGAAATCTAGTTATTATTGGCCTACAGTGTTTACAGACTCCTACTCATGGATCAAGAAGTGCAATATGTGTGCATTCTTCATAGGGAAGGAAAATTTAGCATCCCTGCCCCTTCATCCCATTTCAGTGGATCAACCATTCATGCAGTGGGGATTAGACTTCATTGGAGTGATTAACCCAAATTCAAGCCAGGGCCACAAGTGGATACTAACAGCAATAAACTATTTCACCAAGTGGACCGAAGCAGTGGCACTTAAGGAGGAAAATGAATCCAACATCTTGGATTTTTATGAAGGAATAGCCACCAGATTTGGAGTCCCTACCACTACTATATCAAATAATGCATTGGCATTCCTTAGTACAAGGATTACTGAATGGGTTGTTAGGAATCATGTATACCTCAGCACTTCATCAAACTATTACCCTCAAGGTAATGACCAAGCAGGAGTCCACAAACAAGAAACCTATTGAGGATTATTAGAAGGAATCTTAATAAAAATCAGATAAGTTGGCATATAAAGCTCAAATCATCTCTATGGGCCGATAAGATCACATCCAAAATGTCTACAGGAAGCTACCCATACAAGCTTGTATACGGAAAAGAGGCAGTATTGCCCATATCATTGGAGCTGCCCACTTTGGAGCTTATAAAATAGTTGGAACTGGAAGAGTTTGAACCTATGGTAATTAGGTATGCAGAGCTAATGGAAGTAGGAGAGGAAAGAGATCATGCAATGCAGGTCATGGAGAAGGATCAAGCATTGATCAAGAAGAGTTTTGACAAGAAATCAAGAACAAGGACCTTTCAAGAAGGGTACTTAGTTCTAAAGTGGGATACAGATATGGAAAAACTAGGAAAACAGTCCAAATTTGATGCCATTTGAAGTGGCCCTTAAATCATCACAAGGTGCAAAAGTAGCAATGCATTCCAGCAGGGTAAATTAGATGGTGAAGAATTGTAGATTCCAGTCAATGGGATCCATTTAAAACACTATTACTCAAAAGGAAGTTTCCACCCTTGTAAATATCAGCATAGGAATTTAATTTCCCTAAGTGTGTATGCACATTGTCTTGTTGTAGCATATGTTTTTGTTTCCCTAAGTGCTCTGGCATGGGTTTATTTTGTTGCTCCAGGTTTTGTGTCATTATACAATTCAATGTTCCTCCATGCAAATGCACCAAGCTTTTCAGCATTTGCAACAAAGAGACCCATAGTTTTCATAACAGTTTCTCACTTTAAAATAGAACAAATGTAGAGCAACTAAAATCAGGTCTCGAAGAGTCCATTTCCATAACAGTAGGGTAGGTTCAAGGTCGCCAAGCACAAATGTCGGATTCAAGCTTCAAAGAACAGGACTAGCATCAGGCCACCACCCATGACTTCATGCTCAATGGATGATTTAAGGCTACTGGTCTCTTCATCTAGTAGACAAGTGTCCTCGTGAGTCGCCAAATTGTTATCTCAAATTTTCCCCTGGAAAAATTAATCAAACCTAACCCTGTGCAGGAAGAAATCCAAGGGATGGTTCCTTCGCATGAGCCAACATTTCAAATCCAACAAATAGGTTGCAGCAAGTCTCTACAATGGAGTAGCATGGTTAGGGAAGGGAAAAATAGTGTCAAAGAAAACCAGAGGCTCAAAGGAGAGAGACAAAGAAAGGCTCAAAGTCTTCAGGTTTTAAAAATGATTTAGAGCGAGCCCAAATTGGCTAAGTATGGAGTAAAGCCACAGAAGATTCCATGTGCCTCATCAATGCATCTCCAAGGGTTAAACTCAAAAGGCATATTCAAATGAGCACGGAGCTTCCATGTGTCCCATGTCTGAAAAGGGACATATTTGGTCATTAAAAATTCCAAACAAGTGGAGAGAACCACATGTCAGCTCGGTGCAATTTCAAAATGGAAACCCAAAGTTTAGACTCAAACTAGCGCCAACCCTCCATATGGCCAAGGTTTAACAAGAGTCAAATAGAAAGCGGGACCAAATCAACTAAGTATAAAGAACTGGCGGAAGGCACCAAGTGTCTCAAAAACACACATTCAAAGGTGCGGCCCAAAGCAGAGACTCAAATGAGTGCAAGGCTTCCACATGTCTATGGTTCAAGAAAGGCATCGGATTGAATCAGCTAAGTATCGCAGACTCGCGGAAGGCACCATGTGTCTCTTCGGTGTAACTTCAAAAGAAAAATCCAAAAGCGGTCCCCAAATGTGCGCCAGCTCGACACGTGGCCATGCTTCAAGTCAAAGCAAGAAGGCGGGTGACCGGAGGTAATTTTAACTTTTTGGCATTGTTTCGAAAAGGCATAAAGTATAAAAAGGATCCACACCTCCACTGATACCCAAGGAGCCATGTGTCATGCCTAAATTACATGTGGGTCGGTGGGCCGTGGAGTGATTTTTTGCCCAAATAGAAAATGTGGACCGGCGGTCCAGAAGCTCATTTTTAAATTAAAAATGAATTGCTATGTTGCAGGGTGTTTTTTGCATCTTTTTATTTTTGTGAAAAAGGTACAAATTGAATTTCAGGCCCGTGGACCTGTCTTGTTAACTGGTTTTCACCATTTTTGTACGGACCCAACTCAAATCTACAAATAGACATATCTTTCAATCCAATGCCTAAAAATCAACAAATTTGGCACCATTGGAAAGGTCTCAACCTCGTCTACACCATGAAAACCTAAAACTTTAATTTTGATGAGGTTAGGTGGGTGAAAAATTGGAAAATGTCTTCATTCCATTAATACGCGATCTGATTGCTCAAACAACCATATCAGATTTGATTTGATTCGCTATTCTTCCTTCTTCGACATGTTGAATAGACATGGAGTGGTGGACTCAATAGATTGTGGGAAGACTTACAGGGGCATTGATGGCTGGTAGCTGAAATCCAAATCAAGTTTCCTACCTCTTTTATTCCTCTCTCTTCGCGCCATCTATAAAATAAGGATCTTATCTCTTTCTAAAGGGTTGGACATTTCTGTTTTGTACCCTCCCTTCTTCCCTTGTCTGTAAGATAATTTTTGGAGCTTTCAAACCTCCCAATTAAGTTGTAATACAAATTTTTTCCTCTTGGCCACTGTAATGTACTATATCGACTCTAGAGCAATAATATATGTCTATGGATGATTCTCAACCCTCTCATGTGTTCATTGTTGTCTTTTTGATCTCTCATTGCAGTTTGGTTATCTATGCATGGTATTTGTATCACATTTTTATGGTATGTGTTAGATTGAAAAATGAGTGTTTAACATTCCTTTGGTGCATCACCTTGTTAGCTTAGGTTTATTTTATCGTATCCTTTTATCCATGTCTCCTTGGTAAGATAAAGTAGGTTATAGAGTAGATCATGTGTGATTTATTTATGTGCACCTGAATAGAGGAATATGAACTAGCCTTAATCGAGGGAGATATCTCAACTCATAAGGTCCCACACTTTGAGAGATGCTCCATGTTGTGTAATCGCACTGAGATTCTCAACCCATCTAGTTTCAAACATATAGGGGTGTTGTGATTTTGCACTAATACCATAACCATGGTAGAATTTACCATATCGAAGGTAAACCTACTCTGCTAGGTGAAAACACCTTTCTTAGATCATTTGATGATCTTTATACCCTTTTAGATGATTATATGTTTTCACACATAGCATTAAACCTATACATTTCAACTTAAAAATTGATATATTCAAAATTGTGTATTTTGGAGGGAAACCCAAAATGGTCACTTTATACCCATGGAGGGAGCCAAGAAACTTGGGAAGAATATAGAAATAGTAAAAAATACCTGTTATGTGACAAATTCCCCATTGATAAAATATTAAGAGAAATTAACTCATTTCATTTTACTTATTTACTAACTTCTAGAACTTAATATTTTATCAATGGGGAATTTGTCACATAACAGTACCTCATAGACCTATTTAAATCAAAATTACTTTACAACCAAAAAATGTACATAATGTATATGCTTTATGATCTTGCATCAGTATTTTATTTCAATATATTGTCCTAGGAACACCTATATACAAGTATTTGACATCAATATCCTTGTAGTTGTAAAAAATAACAAAAAATTGTATCATTAGAAAGAGGACAATTTTATCTTCCTAAGAGTCGTGATTTGATGAAATTTTTATATGAAAATCATAAATTATTCCATGATCAAAGTTGAAATATTACATTAAAATCATTTCACATAACAAAATGATAGGTGCATTCCTTTGGCTTCGAATTTTAATGCATATTCAAACCTAAAGGGATAGCTTGGAAAATGGAATAAAACTAGTGCATGCATTTTATACAACTTACATGCTATTGTTGATGGCGAATCACAGAACCCATGAATGTCTGCAACTCAATGGGTTCAGACTCTCAGTGTGATTGCATAACATGGAGCTTTTCCCAAGTGTGGGACCTTGCGAAATCAGAAAAGCTCTCCGGATGAAGGCCAGTTCCTATTCCTCTATTCAGATGCACACATAAAAAATGCAGAGGGTTTACTCAAAAACCTAAACTAACTTTCCAAGGAGACATGGTAAGAAAATGCATAAAATAAAACCTAAACTACAAAGGTGATGCACCGAGGAATGAAGAACACCTGTCTTGCCAATAAACACAAACCATAAAAATGTGATTCAAGATCATGCACAGATAACAAAATTTGCAGTGAAATATTAGGAGGATGCAAATGAACACAGAGAGGGTTGAGAATCATCCACAGACATGCATTATTTTCTCCAAAGATTGATACAATACACTACAAAATGCCAAGAGGCAAAGTTGCATTACAGTTTTAGATGGGAGGTTTGAACTCCACAAATTCACCTGCCAAAGAGAAGAAGGGAGGGGCAAAACAAGAATGTCCAACCTTTAGAAAGAAGCCCCTCCTTACAATTTATAGGAAGAATGAGAGAGGGAAGAGAGAGGAAATATAAATCTACCCCAACCACCTCTATTTAATTTATCTCATTATGGTGGTAGGTGAGAACCCTAGCAAACTTAAAAGTGGCGAACTGTATTTTGAATTTTTAAGAACTTGTTCCCACCCAATTAAATATATCCAGTCGTAGTTGGACAGAGGACCTCGTAAGCTTTCAGAAAATTCCAACCTTGCATGAATCTGAGCTCCCTGTGAAAAGTTATGGCCATTTGAATATCTGGGTCAGGGTTTGCTTCCTGTCAGTGCTCAAAATGTTGTGCCTCCTGAAGGTGCGCCATAGGCGCATCCATATTTGTGTCGACATCCTCTTACTTGCGCCATAGGCGCATCCATATTTGTGTCGACATCCTTTTACTTGCGCCAAGGCGCGAATTTCTTCGTGTCGACACCTCATGTCGTGCGCCCTTTACCTGCGCCAAGGCACGAATTTCTTCGTGTCGACACCTCATGTCGTGCGCCCTTTACCTGGGCCAAGGTGCGAATTTCTTCATGTCGACACCTCATGTCGTGTGCCCTTTACCTGCGCCAAGGTGCGAATTTCTTCATTTCGACACCTCATGTCGTGCGCCCTTTACCTGCACCAAGGCGCGAATTTCTTCTTGTCGACACCTCATGTCGTGTGCCCTTTACCTGTGGGCGACGCAATAAATGTCGGGGTCTAAGTTTCTTTGATTTCCATATTTTTCCATTTGTCTATATCTACCTGGGGGGAGATATATACAACAGTTATAAAGTTCATACACATTATAATACATATGTGTTATGTGTTTCATGCAATAACAACCTAAATTGAAACATTTATTTTCAAGTTTTACCATCATTATAATTCCACTCTATTATTATTTTAGTGGTTAGCGTTACAAATAAATATTTTGATATATTCTTTATGCTTAATTACATAAAAATTTTGTGGTCTCCGTCATTCTTACCCCGCTTATGATTATATATGTTTTGTTTTGTCTCCATCATTTTGACCACTATTATTATTACTTCTCTTTTTCGTTTTCTTTTTCTTTTTTAATTGATTGTAGATTATACTTAATATTTCATATATATATATATATATATATATATATATATATATATATATATATATATATATATATATATATATATATTTCACTAAGGATTATGGGTAGTGGGTCTCGTATCAGTAAGATGATAAAATTGAAGAGGTAAACAATTGAATAAAAATAAGTTGACAATGAGAAAGAATAAATTAATTTGTAGAGGTCAAGAAAATATATACATATCATATATCTCTTGCATTCACGTTGAAATCAACACTACATCACTTAAAGAAATGATTATTTTTTATGATCATTCTCTTGAAATTTTAATTCCAAATTTACTTCATGATATCACACTAAATTATGTTGCAAGTACACATTAGAAATTCAAAATTTGTAATTATTAGATTTTTGAAACTATATAATTTAATTCATCAAATAAAACATATAATGAACAATTGAACTACAAATAAAATTCAATAAAAAAATTAAATTAATAAAATAAAAATGAATATCATATAATGGAGCAATAAAAAATAAAAGTGAATGGAAACATCAAATTAAGAAATATATGAAAATAATAATTAATCACAAAATGAATAAGGTTGAACACAGTGAACACATTCTTAAATTATGTGTAGGAATCCAAAGTTTTTAATTGAAATTAATGAAAACATATTTCTAGGATTGGTTTTTTATAATTTCTTGACATAATTTGAAAATAAATATTAATAAAATATGAAATATATTTATTGAATTAAATGAAACTCAAAAATGTCAATTGTTTGTAATTGTAATGAAATTGCAGAAAATGATACCCACTATGAACGACCTTAGACTAAAAACATCTTATATAATGTTTCAAAAAAGATATTATAATATATTTACAAGATACATATAAATCAGTGGGTTTGAGGAGATGCATAAAAGATAGTAAATTTATATGATTTGTAATTACAATAACATTTAGTATGAACCGGAATAAAAATAACATGTTTGTTATGTCAAACTAGTACAAAACTAAATATAAGAAGAAAAACACTAAAGAAAGTAGTTGTAAAACATTAAAAACCTGGTGATGCCAAAAACAATGGCATACAGGGATTCTCATGTAGTTCCCAAAGAAAGGTAAGTTTTAGCTATTGCACTAAAATATATTATTCAAAAATTATTGAAAGATAGAAAAAGGTGTGTCGCCTAATCAAAGTGATGAAATTAGAAGAAGTTGTTCACTTAACCATAAGCTATACCCAAAACATTATTAGATATGATGTGAAGACAATTTTATAACAAGTTTTTAGAAAAATATCCACTTAGTAATATTATTCAAATATATATATTGAGATGAAAAAAAAACATGTTAAAATCAATCACACAAAAGCAACTTTTTGTTAGATGCATATTTAATTAGTATGCATTATGATATATTTCATTTTAATTTTCATAATGACACTTTATTTTGAGTGTGGGTTACATGTTCCACCATTATCATGAAGGGAATTTTTTCCCACCACTTTTATTTGTAGAGTAGATGGAATTTTTTATAACAAAATGTATTTGGATGGTACGTGCAATACTTGTGGTGGAGTGTTAAAATTAATTTTTTTACAAGGTTTCATATTACATTAGAAAATAATTAGTTAAATTTTAAAAATACATATCCATGCATATAAATTAAAATATGTAAAGGAATAAAAAACGTGTGAGCTAGTTACAAAACAAATACATATTTTTGAATTCATAGTTGAATTTTAAGAGAAAATTGTGTATGATTGTGCAAAACATGCATGTAGGGATCGATGGTTATTTGAAATGTTCAAGTTAAGAAAAAAATATTTCAAATTAGTTAAAATATTTTATTTTTGAATTTGTAGATAACTACACAATGAAACTGCAAAATGAGGTTTTGTCATAATATTCCAACATAGTACTTAAGTTTCCATTTTTTTTGCATATAAGATTCATGCATGCACCTAAAATAAAGAGGAAAATTGAAATATATTTTTTGATAATTGGAAAAATGAGGGTTTTTCCAGCATCTCTACCCTATTATAGATAAGGATATAGCATCCTGATATAATGATGAGAATTTTTAGGAACAAAAGGGACCAAAAATGAAAAAAATGAAACATCTAGTCCAAGGATGGGTGAAAACCAGAATAAAAAAATACGAAAACCTGGACTAGAACAGGAAACAACAGACGCCTAGATTTTTGCATTATATCATGACTCCTAGTCATTCTTAGAGGTGACATAAAGAGAGTGGAGTTTTCTTCTTTGCACTCCTTGGTTATATGATATCTACATTTTACCCAAAGTTTTGGAGATCATTTATATTACATTTCTACCCAGTTTAGCAAGGGGTTATGATTTCATTATCATTCCAACCAAATTCTTATTAGGTTATTTTAATGTGTAGTCATTAATATTTGGTTCCAAAAAATAAACATTTTTACCATGAATCATATCCTCTTCGGGTACATGCTTTCCAATGTTCATCCGCTATTTAGTACCATTAACCCCCACGCAACAACCAAATAAAAAATCTCCACGAGCCTTTCTAAGTAGTGATTTTGAAATTACTTTAGGAAGGATTTCATTCATCTTCACCACCAACTCTCTTTTCCAACTCTTAGCTAGAACTCCCATCTACTCCAAATTTGAATTGGGTTCCACATCACTGGTTTGAATTGAAGGGGTTAATGTTTCTTATTCCAAAAACTCCCCAACCTCATTCTTCTTCATTTTAGTTGTCAAATCTCCAACCTCAATCAGTTCCAAGACCATCTCACATGCCACGTTCATAGGGGACTCCGAGGACATGAAAACAAGGGACTCCATCCTCCTGTATGCAGGTGTTCGATTCTTCTCCTCACCAAGCTCATTGCCAACCACCTAGGGTTGTTCCAATGTTACCTATTCACAATTCTGTTGTGGGGGTGATTGTCATTTTTACTTCCAACCATAAAATCCATGACCCACTCTCTCACATGTGCTATAGAACACAGTTGAATCCTCTTAGATAATGTTTTTCTTCAAAACTCCAAGTTTATGGCCTCCGCAGGTGAATAACCTATAAAGATATTAATACACATTCTTGCTATGATGAATCTGGACCTGAATGATGTGGTTGGATCAAGAAAAATCTGATCCCCCATAGATTTAGCTATTCTTGCTAACACATCCACCTCCCAGAACTCCAAGGGCAGCCCAGTAAGCCTTACCCAAATAGGACATATAGTCTAAATGTGGGTTTTAGCTCTTGGCTTCTATTTAATTATGGAGAATGTGGGTCTCCAATAGAACTAAGGTCCACCTTCCACAACATGATCAAATTCTTCTTCAAGGGAAAAATTGTTAACTTTCCCCAAGATTTTTAATTACTTATTGGTTTAGCTCCTTACTTGATCGATATTTGGCCTAATCCCAAAAAAACACCCCATCAAGGAAAATCTTGTTAGGTAAAACCTGTTAGAGTAGGTATTTACCTTAGCTCATGTTCACATAGGTACTTTGTTTACCTTTATTGTATTTATCCTCACCCACTTATGTGTTTAGATGTTTATTTTTATTTATTTAGATATTAGGGGGATATTATTTAGTTGTTAGGTATAGTTATTTCCTTGATCTATGGTATTGACTAGATCATAGATGTCTAGTTCTTTCCTAAATCTATGGTCTTGACTAGTTCTTTGATGACTAGTTCTTTCCATGATTTATGGCTTGATTTATGACCTTGACTGGTTCTTAGATTATGTTTTAGTAGAAACTAAAATAAATAGTAGAGTATAATATTGAAAATCTTGTAACTTTTGATCAGTAACTCGGTTTTGAGTGTCGTTTTTTGCAAAAGGTGCTTATTATTTCGTGCTCTTTCCATTGGAAAAATTTATTTTGAGAATTTAACTATAATTATATTGTAACATGCACTCATTATAAATTTCCAAAATCTAGGCGGTTTGTTGTTGCATTACTTAGGGGTCTTGTTATATTGCTTGGTTCTTGCATTTCTTTTGGTAATTTTTTGAGGATGGTGTCTAATTATACATTAGATCATATTGAGAAATTAACAACATATAATTACCACACATGGAAACCAAGAATGTAAACAATAATTAAGCGGAAAGGATTATGGGATTTAAATTCTTCAGAAGAACTAGTGTTCACTAGAGAATATGAGAAATTTCAGCACCAGTGCAAATTTGATGAGTATGGGTTTGATGGCAACTGATGTAAGTGACATTCTTTTGTTTCATTTAGAAAAATGTGACTCTCCTTTCAAAATTTGGGAGAACTTGGAGGATTTATTTGGTAAGATGGATCATATGAGAGCCATGCAACTTGACATTGAGATCGCCTTTCTTAATCCTGAAGATTTTCCAACAATTATAGACTATCTTACCAAGTTCAAGAATTTGTTGACATAGTTGAAGGGGAGTGGAAGAGATAACAAATATGAAGACTGTGTTTACTTGATTCTATCCAAGTTGAGAGGACCATTCCAAAAAAATTCTTCTACATTGTTCTCTAGCATAGATGCCTTAGGTGACACATTCAAAATGTCTAACTTAGAAACATTTTGTGAAAGACTTACTAGGGAAGAATCAAAATTGTCTCACCTTGAGTCTTCCACCTCTCAAAAGGCATTAGCTACATCTAATCCTAAGGGAAAGGGGAAAAAATAGTAACACCAAATCCACACCTTTTCCATCTCAAAATGCTCCTAAACCCAAACAAAACAACTCAAAACCCAAGGAGTCTTCTAATTCCAAGAATAAGTCTAGTCGTTCATGCTCTTTTTGTGGGGGTAGTAATCATGAAGAACATATGTATTATAAGATAATCCAAGCCTTAGAGGATGCAGTCAAGAAACACAAAATTTATATCTCCACACCACCTCCTTATAATCAGCATAGAAAAGCACTTAATGTTGTTGGGAGATATCACTTGCAGACAGTTGGGTTAGATATTCTGGTGCTTCTCATCACATGAATTCTTCCGATGATTCTTTTATTTCTCTAGGTTTGAGTTGTACTTCCAAAATTGAGATTGGAGATTCTTCCTTTCTTTCTGTTAAAAGAAAAGGTGATATACAACTTTATGGTGGTAGTATACAAGATGTGATATATTTTCCTAATATCACTACAAATTTTCTTTCTGTATATCAAATTTTTCATTTTGGTCAAGGAAAAATAGTGACTTTTACACCACATGGAGCAGAAATATGAAATTTTTGGGAACCTCATTCACTAGTTTCTCAGGGTATTTTTGATCATAGTTCTAGACTATATCACTTTGAAGGTTCTGATGACACTTCTTCAATAGGGAAAAGATTGGTTTCTCATACAAATTCAGAGAGTAAGCTTTGGCATGAAATATTTGGACATCTCAATTACATATATTTGAGGGAGTTGATCACTCATGGTATGGTAGATGGTCTTTGTAGAGTTTCTTGTCTTGAGGGAGTTTGTCATGGTTGTGCATTAGGGAAACAACACCAAGATCCTATTCCTAAAATATTTTCTAAGAGAGCTTCCTCACCACTTGAGCTTGTGCATAATGACTAGATGGTTTTTCCTACCCCATCTTTCAATGGAGCTAAGTATGCACATACGTTTATTGATAATTTCTCGAGGCGTACTTGGGTGTATTTTCTCAAGTAAAAAAGTTATGTTTTTTCACACTTCAAAGTATTAAAGGCTTTGGTCGAGAAAAAATATTCTAGTAGCATAAAGAACCTTCGTAGTGATAATGGGGGGAGTACTTCAGCAATGAGTTTTCTGAATTCTTGGCAACTCAAGGCATTATTCTCTAGCATTATGTTCCTCATACTCCACAAAAGAATGGCTTAGTAAAAATTAAGAATAGAACTTTGAAGGAAATGGCTAACTGTATGATGCATTCTAGATATTTACCTCTTATCTAATAAGTAGAAGCAGTTAATTGTGATAATTACATTTAGAATCGTACACCCCATAGAGAACTTGAGTGTTTGACTCCAAAGGAAGATTGGTCCAACACTAAGTCATATGTCTCATTTTTTCAAGTCTTTGGGAGTCATGTTTGGGCCTTTGTGCCAAAGAAGAAAAGGAAAGCTTTGCATAAGAAGAGAAAACCCTTGATCTTTGTATGGTATTGTGAGGACATGAGATCTTATTGAATTCTAGATTTTGATACTCATGACATTATTTTTCAAACACATGTTCAATTTTATGAGCGCTTCACTCCTCATGATTCTTCATCTCATCTTGAGGATCCTTTCTTTGAGAATGTTGATGAGGAGGTTATAGATGTCATTGAGGATCTTATTCCCACTAATGTTGTCACTATTCCTAAGTGGGTTCGTACAACACTTTCTGAGGAAACACCTTTCATAGAGGATCTTCCACCCACTAGGCATCATCATGTACATTCTACATGTTCTGTACTTTTTTGTCAAGTAGTTTATGAGGATCCAAAGTATTTTTCAAAGGATCATGGGATACAGGAGTGGGATGATGTAATGGAAGTTGAGTATTATTCTTTTATGAAGAATCCTGCTTGTGATTTGTTATCTCTTCCTAAAGGAAGAAGTATGGTTAGGTGTAAGTGGTTATACCAAACCAAATACGCAGCTGAACGGTCTATTGACAAGTATAAGGATCGTCTTGTTGCAGATAGTTTTTCACAAGTTGAAGGTATTAATTACTCTTAGACTTTTGTAACAGTTTCTAAGATGGATTATGTACGCCTTGTATTTGATCTTGTTGCATCACAGGGGTGGCCCGTATACCAGATGGACGTGAAGAGTTCCTTATTACATGGAGATCTACAAGAGGAAATATACATGAAGCATCTGGCTAGATTTTTTCAGGATTCTACTCTTGTTTGTAGGCTTTGAAGGTCTCTCTACAGTATCAAACAAGCCCCTCAGGATTGGTATGAGAAGATGGATTATTTTCTTCTATCTACTAATTTTTTTTGGTTTCCATTCCGATCATACAATGTATCTCCAGCATATTGGTGGGGATATTTGTGATACTTGTCTTCTATGTTGATGATCTATTACTTATTGGCAGCTCTTTTTCCCATATTTAGAGTATTCAAAGGGATCTTTCTACACAGTTTGATATGATATATCTTGGGTTATTGCATTGTTTCCTTCGTTTGCATATTTCTCAGACACATTCAGGGATTCATTTGAGTCAACAAAAGTAAACCCATGATCTTCTTTGACGCTTTGATATGGCTGATTACAAGCCAAATACATCTCCATTTTAGTATGGGGTTACTCTTACTTCCACATGTACCACACCACTTTTTGATCCTACCTTGTATAGGCAGTTGGCTGGGAGTCTCATGTACTTGACCCATACTCACCCTGATATTTCATTTGTGGTATGTCTTGTATCTTAGTTTTCACATTATCCTCATAGTAGTCACTGACATGCTACTAAAAGGATTTTACATTATTTACAAGGCTTTTCCCACTTTGGCCTACACTACACTAGGGTTTCTATTCAGTTGGTTGGGTATAAAGATTTAGATTGGGTAGGTTCTATTGATGAAAAGCGTTTGACTTATGGCTATCTTTTCTATCTTGGTTCTTCTACAATTACTTGGACATGCAAAAAGCAACAGGATATTACAATTTCATCTTCAGAGGCGGAGTACAGGGCAACAATTACAATGAGTCAGTAGATTATTTGGATTTTTTAGTTATTGAAAGAGTTTGGATTCCCACAGGATTCATTTAATGTACTTTGGTGTGACAACCAAAGTGTAATTCACATTTCTCGCAACCCAATTGAGCACCAACAGACCAAACATATTGAGATACACATCCACTTCATTCGTCAGCACATTTAGGATGGAGTTCTTTTCTTGGAGTACCTTCTGACTCAACAACAGGTTGTAGACATCTTTAAGAATCCTTTTGCATCACCTCGATACCTTGAGTTGTGTGGAATGCTTGGGGTTTCAGAATTTGTTCTTGGGGGTGTTTTTGAGAACATCTTCCTTCTTATTCTTCTTTTTCTTTTCTTTTAGCAGGATTTTTTCCTTCTTTTGGTTCTGTATTTCTTCATGGATATATTGTACATGAGTACCTCATCAGGCCTAGTTTATGGGACTCATACTGTGGACATGCCACTTCTATTTTTTCCCCTAGCTTCACTTGAGGGGGGGTGTTAGATTAGGTATTTACCTTAGCTCATGTTCACCTAGGTACTTTATTTATCTTTATTGTATTTATTCTCACCCACTTATGTGTGTGGGTATTTCTTTTTATTTATTTAGATATTAGGGGTATATTATCTAGTTGTTAGGTATAGTTCTTTCATTGATCTATGGTATTGACTAGATCCTTTATGTCTAGTTATTTCCTAAATCTATGGTCTTGACTAGTTATTTGATGACTCTCCATTATTTATGGCTTGATGTACGACCTTGACTGGTTCTTATATTGTTATTCCTTTCCTATATAAGCAAGGCCCATTCTCATTGTATTTCATTGAGTTCCATAATAATATATGATATTGCTGCTCATTTGTTTGCAAAGGTTTTATGTAAAGTTATTGTACCAATTTTCTTTCATCTTATTGATCAGGGTATTTGATAAGCATCTGTATTCTTGGCTTAGTATGACCTGGTTATCATTCCTTTTAAAACCTAGTATAGTTAATTTATGCATTTACTATGTAGGTAATTTTTTGTTACTATTGTAACTTGTTGGTTACTTAGGTAACTAGGTAGATTATATTATTTGGTTATGTTGTTTAAATATATTATTACTAAGTTTTTTTGTAGTTACTTGTGTAAATACCAATTATAAATATTGTTGTATTGTTATATAATTTTATAACCTTATCTCTCGTATTATATTCATGTAAGGTTTATTTTTGCATAGTTGCAACATCCTATTTGGGTGTATTATTTCCCGTATGATCTCTTGTTACACATGTGTAACTTATTCTTTGTTTTTACAGTGTTGTGTAATATCTATAAATATTGTAACCTTCACTATTTTAACATATTTGATTGAATATTAATATAATTGTGAGGCTTCATCCCCTCTTTTATAAATATGTACCTACCATTGGAACTATCTACAACTTTATCTGGTACCTTCATCCATGGATAATCATATTTCCATTCAAAGTAAATCCTCTAAAATGGATCCTTTGGTTTTTTCCTGAAGAGCTTTGAAGCTCATGAGCTCTCCTCCTCTGCCTCCATGGAATAAAATGGCCATAAGATAAAAAGGATAATGATGATGTGAAAACAAAAATTGAAATATATCGATGGAGTATCATATCTATATTAGTGATGATATGTCACATTGTTCATATTATTTCAATGTTTAATTTCATATATTGAATGAAAGAAACACGATATTCAATCAACATTTTATTACAATAGAAAAGTGTACAAGATAATTGAAGAATACATTGGATGTTATACCAGTTGAACAAGATGCTTGTTTAGAGTGGTCTAGAACATATGTACACTTTCACTAAGGAAGAAAATGGAAAATGGGAACACCATAGTGTAACAACATGTGCAAAAAGATCCCTTAAAAGATAAGAGTTGAAATATGTAGATGGTGTGGATTCTGTTGGGTTTTAAAATGGTGCTTTAATCAAAACAAAAGTCAAGGGATAGCAAATCCCTCCTCTTTATGGGAGAGGTTCCCTTATTAAAAGCAAGAATCAAAGCTTATATACAAATGTACAGTTTCATCTTAAGGTTGGACCTCTGACATCTTGAAATGCTATTATACCTAAGTAGCTTATCAATACAAATAAATAGAAGAAATGAAGAAAGGAAAGAGAAGAATATAAAATCACTTTCAAGAAATATAGATAGTAGAGTATAACCCTATACGTGTTGAGAAAGAGTGATACAGAAAAAAATCATTCAAATTCACAGCATAAGATATCATTCTATACACAAATATTTCAAGAAATCATATCAATAAGAACAAAAAGTTTCTTATTAGAGAAGATAAATGATCCACAAATTTCAGGTAAGTAAGAAGAGACAATAGATGGGATAGAGAGAAAGGGTAAATTCTTCTATATTGATTGCTTTCGATTCTATTTACACTTCAAAAGTATCAGAGTCCAACCTATTTCAATGAGCCAAGCTCTTACAATTATAGATGAAGTGAGAAGAGTAGAAGAAGAGAAGGAAAGAAATATGATTTGGAAGCTCAACCACACACCATCAATGCCATTGGAAATCCACCTACAATCTGTCAAATTTGGTTATGCATGTATTTGGCGTGCTAAAGAAGGAAGCATGGAAGATCATATCAGATCTGATCTGGTTGAAGCAATCAGATCCCACATTAATGGCTTGAAAGATGTTTTCCATATTTCCACCCAACCAAGATATCCAGTTGATCCCCCATGTCTGTTTTTCATGTTGGAGAAGGAAGGATGAAGATCAAATCAAATTTGATCTAGTTGAAGCAATCAGATCATGCATTAATGGTGTGAAAGACATTTTCTAGATTTCTAGCCAAAAAATCCTTCTGAAAACAATATTTTATGTTTCCATGACGTAGAGGAGACCAAGACCTCTCCAATAGCATAAAATTTATCAAATTTTGAGAACTGGAGTGAAATTTATGCCCATTTTAATATTTGAATCGAATCTATACAAAAGGGATAAAATGCAAAAATGGATCCGCGGGCCCGAATTGAAATTAGGATTTTAGCGCAAAATATGCAAAAGTGCAAAAGTTCCTCGCAACCCTGCAAGCCCGTAACTTCACATTTTTCATTTGGGTCTGACATGTGGCATTTCTTGAGTGGTAACAGAGTCGTAAATCACTTTATAATTTTACTTCTTTTAGAAATCAAGCTCAAAATTTCAAAGTTCTCTTCCGACCCACCTCTCTAATTTGACTTTTGATGTGGGCTCAACATTGGACTTTTTCCCTTTTGGAAACAAGGCTCAGAATCTCAAAAGGCTCTGATGATCCACCTCTTTGCTTTGACTTTTGATGCGGGCTCGATATTTGATTTTTTCCTTTAGCATGAGTAGGGCCGCAGTTCACTTTTTCACTTTAAGTTTTATGGAAACAAGGCTCAAAATCTCAAAGTTCTCCGCCGACCCACCTCTTTGCTTTGACTTTTGACGTGGGCTTAACATTTTACTTTTTCCCTTTGTTTGGTGAAAGCTTTATGTCTGACCCGGGACACATGGAGGCTTCATACTCATTTGGAGACTCACTTTGTATTTTCCTCTTGAAAGAGCGCCGAAGAGACACGTGGCTCCTTCCCCTACCTTGCCTTGTTTCTTTATGTTTTGGTTAAGTCCCTTTTTTTTTCGGGGCCATATGTCTAACCCATGAAATGAAGAGGCTCAGCATAAATTTGGGACCTACCTCCATATTTTGTGTTTGAATTTGCACCGATGAGGCATGTGGAGAGTTGGTGCATGTTTAGGGAACTGCATTTGGCTTTGAACCTTCAAGGTGCATTGTTGAGACACGTGGCACCATCTGCTGATCCTTTTTTACTTAACTGATTTGGACCCACACCTCTTTCTCCAATTTTTTAGCTGGGTCCCTTCTACTTATTTAGGAGTGACTATGTTGGGTTCGGGACACATGGAAGCTTTGCACTTGTTTGGGGACTTGCTTTGTATTTCACCTCTAAAGTTGAGTCGGCCTAACACATGGTTCTTTCCATTGTCTTAGACCCTTTTAATGGCAGATCTAACTTTTTGAGGCTCTGAACATGTGGAGAGTTGGTGCTCATTGGGGTCTGTCCCTTGGGTATCACTTCTGAAGTTACACCGATGAGGCATGTGGCGAGTCTGAGTCATTTAGGATCATGCTTTGAACTTGGCCTTTAGAGATGCATCGCTGGGATGCGTGGAGGCTTCCACTGGAACCTTATACTTATCTGATTTATCGAATGGCTTTATCTTTTCAGACTTTGACCATGTGGAGGGCCTGCGCATGTTTGGGACCTCCACTTTTTTGCTCCATACCAAAAGTGCACCGAAGAGACACATGGCACCTTCCATGGTCCTTCTATACTTAGCCGGTTAGGGCCTCGATTGAATACTGCCTTTCTTCATAAAAAACCAAAATCTCAAAAGTGACCCGATGATCTGCCCTCCTGCATCCAATCAGATATGTCCATGTACTCGTGGATGCTGGGGCCAAATATTGACAAGGAAGATACACCCATCATTCATGACTATATAAAAATACAGAGGCGGGGAAGCTCCACCATTTACGCCCAAAAACAAATTGCTCCTCTTGTAAAGAAGAACTGTAAACAATACCATCCTCAATGTGATCCATGGCCATAGAAGAAGGATTTGAAAATTTTATTCAAATGGAGGAAATAATTTTCAAGCATCCAAACGAGAACCATGCGGAATTCAAGATTCTAAATTAACAGGGTGAGATTGCAAATGAGCACCAACTTCTTCAAAGCAAGAATTTTTGTATCTCTCCATACTTCTCACTTTTCTCAAACATCTCTCAGAGGTACCAACTCAAAATTTTTGAAAGATTGAATTGAAAAATGAGGGGAATGTTGAGGGTGACAATAGCTAGCTCTTTCTCAGGATGACTTGGCTGGGACAAAGGAATGAGGCAAGATCAATAACCATACAAAAACTCTGGGAAATTAGACCAGTGCCTTATCCATTAGGCAAATAGAGTTAAAGGTAAAACCAATACAGAAGACATCACACATGGAAGGGAAACATACCAAAAAGGAAAGACAAAAACAAATAAAACACCACACACTGTATATACAAAAGGACTACCTAATCACCTAGGACTTGAACAACTTCAAGTACTACCCACTATAAGGAAGTGGGAGAGAGGATCCATCCATATAATCCAAGTAGAAAGAATTTTCTCTAGCAAAGTGTCTTATTTTTAAAGGACCAAGCCAAAGAGAGTAAAACTTACCATGGCTTCCTCGAGGCTCATGTCTTTTGTCCCACAGCAGAACAATGTCTCTCACTTGAAAATCTGTTGGCCTAGCCTTCTTATCAAACAAAGATTTCACCTTCAGTTGATGAGTTGATATCCTATCAAAAACTTTCATCTTGTCTTTATCCATCTTCTGGAGGTACATGATTCTCTTAGATAAGGAACTAATGAAACTTGAGTCCTCAATAGCCTTCATTAAGTGCAAGGCTGGTAATTCCACTATTACTAGCAGTTGGGCTTCAACACCATAAACCACCTGAAATGGAGACATCCCAATTTCTCTTTTGGGTGTAATTCTATCTTCCCAGAGAGCATCATAGCGCTTCTTGTTCCAATTCCTTTTAGAGTCATTGAAAAGCTTCCAAATGATGGTTACCAGATTCTTATTTATTGATTCTGCTTGTCCATTCCCTTAAGGATAATAATATGAATAATGAGCAAGGGAAATTCCATAGCCATAGTAGAAATCCATCATCTCAGAAGAAAAAAATTTGGAATCGTTATCAGTCACAATATTGTTTGGTACCCCAAACCTTATCAAGATGTTCTCTTTGATGAAATTATACACCACCACAGAAGTAGTTCTTTTGACTGGAATAGCCTCTACCAACTTTGTGAAGTAATCTGTAGTAGTTAGCACATTATTATGTCTAATACTTGAAGGTGGGTTAAGAGTTCCAATGAAATCTAATCCCCATTGTTGAAAAGGCTCATCAATCACTATTGGTTTGAGTAGTAAAGCAGCCAACTTAGGTCTCCCAACAAAAGTCTGACATGATTCACACTTACCTACCAATTTTAATGCATCTCTGAACAAGGTAGACCAATAGTACCCTGCACGAAGGATCTTATGGGGAGTGAAAACATAAGTTAAATTCCCTCCACAAGCCTGATCATGAAAATATGAAAAAAAAATCTTTTGTTTCTCTTTTTCCACACATTTAAGGAATCTTCCATCTGTGCCTCACTTGAATAAAGAATTTTCCCATAATGCATACTGTGCAGACCTTAGCTTAATAGCTCTCTTTTCCTTGGAACTAAAATGGGATGGACACTCTCCATAAGTAATAAAATTTTCAATATCTGCATACCACTCATCTCATGAACTGGGGAAGATAACAACAGGAACATCAATTGCTTTTATGGATACTTCTTCATCAGCTCCTTCAGCAATAAGCTCACACAAGCCTTTACCTTGAACTAGCTTAGTTGTCTTGATATCAAGATCATATTCTTGGAATTTTTCTGCCCAATTACCTCTCTTAGTTCCAAACTCCTATTGTGTAAGAATAGACTTGATGGTTGCATCAGGTACAATAACAACAGAGTGGGGATTAAGGATATAATCAATGAAACTTCTTGACTACTTTGACCACTGCAAAAGCATGGTTCTTCATCAAATTATATTTCAATTCATGATATTTCAAGACATAGCTCATGAATGCAATTGCAATTTCATGATCCTCATAATTTCTCTGAGTTAGCACAGCAGCCAAGGTATTCTCCATAGCATAGCAATAGATGATAAAATCATTTCTGAAATCAGGACATGTTAAGATGGGAGTTTTAGCAATGGATTTCTTGATATCTTCATATTCTTCATTACCTTTAGAAGACCAACCAAAGGTTTGCTTTCCTTTCAACATTTGATCAATTCTCATAGTCAGTTCTGTAAAATATGGAATGAATCTCCTCAAGAAATTTATCTTACCACAAAAAGAGTGAACACCCTTTTTGCTTGTGGGAAGAGGAATCTTTTGGATTTCTTAAACTCTTTCTAGATTTATCTTTATCCCTTCTTTGAAAACAATATGCCCCGGTAACTTTCCTATAGTAACACAAAAGATAGACTTCTTACGATTGAGAGAAACTCCATGTTCTCTAAATTTTTGAATAACTATTTCCAGATGCTAAAGATGATCTGCCCTTGTTTTGGAAAAAATAGTCAAATCTTCAAGGTACATAACAATACACTTTCCCTTTAGGCTACCAAAAGCTAATTCCATTTCCCTCTTAAAATTAGCACCATCATTGATAAGACCAAATGGCATTCTCTTATAGGAAAAGGTGCCCCAAGGGGTAGTAAAAGCAGTCTTGTGTTGATCTGGGGTACTGAATTCCACTTGATTGTATCCAGAGAATCCATCTAGCATTGACAACATCTCAGATCCTGAGACAACTTGTAAAAATTAATCCATCATGGGGAGCGAATAGTTATATTTTAGAGAGTCTTGGTTCGAATTCCTAAGATCCACAAAGATGTGAATCTCACCATTATTTTTCCTGACAAGGACAATGTTGGAAATCCATTTTGAATGATGTATAGGAAAAATAAATCTTGGCTCTTAGTAACTTCTAGATCTCTTGAAAAATAGTATCAGCAACCTTAGGATTATATTTCCTTTGCTTCTGCTTGAAAGGTTTGATCCAAGCTCTCAGAGGGATATGGTGTTGTATCTCCTTTGGTTGAAAAGCCTTGATATGATCATATGAATAGGCAATAACATCATCATACTTATTTAATAGGTTTACTGCTTTCTCCTTCTCTTCTTGAGTGCATCATTTTAAAATATTCACCACCTTTGGTTCATCATTTCTACTAATGTTGACCTTATCATACTCATCAGATTGTCGAGTCCCTTTAGAAGCTTTAGATTTGATGAACCTATCATGTTTGTCAAACAAATCTTCTAGGATCACCAATCCTTTGGGAATCTTGTTACCCTTCATTTTAATACAGCCATCCTTATCCATTTCTTCCGTGATATCTTTCTCATTAGAGGGCACATATTCCCTAGGTAGAGTTTCAATTCCTTAAAAATATAACTGATTGAAGTTATCTTTAAGCTCCATGAAAGAGAGAAAGTGTTGATCATAATTGAAAAACTGCCAGTTTCTTGCATTATCCGACACACTAGGCCTATGAATCATTTCAATGGTAAATTTCTCCTGAGAGAAATCTGGATGAGGAATCAACAAAGATCCTGAGACAGCTAGAGAATCATCTCTAGTATTCTTTTCTCTTGGCACAGCTTCAATTGAGAAAGCATCAAGGAATTCAATGAAATCCCAAACAAGATTTCTATAATTTTTCAATCTCCTATTCTTGACTTGGTAAATATCCCTTACCTATATCACAATCAACTCTGCATCACCATGAGCACAAAGATTATTTACTCCTATTTCTTTTTCCCTGCTCAACCCAAGGATGAGAGCCTCATACTTAGCTGTATTATTTGTATTTTCAAAATGAAGCTTGAAATAAAATGGATGAATCTTCCCTTTTGAAGAGATTAACACCACACCAGATCTAGAACCAGCTGAAGAGTAGCTTCCATCAAAATCCAAATTCTAAATGCCATTGAGATCATGAATCACTCCCTTAGGGAGATTTACCTCATCTCTTGACATGATCTTATAGTTTACATGCCCTATATCTTCATAGAGTATTTGTGCTTTTGGATCATTTTTTTTTTGCACAATATACTCAGTTTCTTTTCTGGTAACATCTTCTTCATTACTCCATTGATCGGGATCAAAGCATGTGACCAGTCCATCTGAATTTCACCTCCTACCTTTTTATAGAAATTCCTACTCAGCAACATACCATATGAGGGGGAATATTAGCTACCAAAATAGTGGCTAAGACCCTTTTCTTTAGAAAAGTAGCAAAGGCTACTTATGCATCTTTAATCCTTCCAACCAAAAGCACTTCTCTACTCTCCATGGAAGAATAGGAACCAAAGGAAGGTTTTAGATTCATGCCCAAAGCATGAGATACTTTTACAGGAATTACATTGTCTAATGCTCTTGAGTCTATAAAAAAATTACTGAGTTTATGGCCATCTATGAGAAGAGTCACATATAATGGTTCAATTTTATCATTAGGGGAAGTGACTACAGACACAAGGCTTGGTTGAGGTGAGGAAGAGGGAGTGGGAAAAATAACTTTAGAAGTATTGGATGAGGCTTTGGATTTGGAATTTACAAAGTTTTCCATTTTAGCAAATGCCTTTGGATGGGTATGATAAAACTCTACCTCTGAAACTTGGATTTTGGTCTTCTTGAGGTGATCAATAATATCAAAAGACTTAGAGGTGGATGGTGCATCACTACTAGGAACAAGAGAAACCGTTGATTTATCAACTTTAGGAATTGAAGGAAAAGAAGTTTTGGAAACAGAGGTAGAAGGAGGAGGATTGGCGTTACTCACCTTTTGTGTGGAGGTAGTGGGAATAGGGGCTCCTCTTTTAGCAACCACCAGAATAGTTACAGGAAACTCCTTAGATTTCTTAGTAGGCTGCATCACTTTTTCTTTTCTGTTCATTTTCTCCCGAGTCATAACAACATACGACTCACTATTCATCTCCACCACTCTTTCATCATATTCATCTTTGTCATCCATACCTTCAGTGGTAAGGAAATGATCTTGAGATGCACCAAGTTCCTCCTGTTCTTCATCAACCTCTTCTTCTGGGTCTTCAAACTCTTAATTAAACTCCTCATCATTAGGTTCTTGAATCTTCAAAAGTTGCATTAACTGGAACCTTGATAGGTGGGCCTTCAATAGCTAATTTATTCTGAGGAGGTAACCGATTCCTAGGCTGAAAATTCCTTCTTGGAATATCTTGATAAGAGTATGTTAAGCCAATTGATTTTTAATGGCAATGTGATCATTTGCCAACTTCTGTACTAACTGATTAGAATTGGCTCAAGGGGAAGAGGAAGAAGAAGAAGCTTTAGATTTGGAGGGTTCTCTTTTCAATTTACCAGACATGATTAAATCATTCTTAACCTTGATTTCCAAACGCTAATTAACATCCAAGTTGCAAGGTTAGCTCTCCTTAGTGCATAGCTTACTTTAGGTAACTAAGCATTAAGGAAGAAGCATTTTTGGATTTGATCTACAGGACGAGTGTTCTATGGAATTTTATGAATGAGCTTGTTGAATTTGGCCACAAATTCTCTCATGGGCTCATGTGGTTCCTTCTTGATATGAGAAATTTGAGCCAAGAGAGCATGCAATCTTCAACAGGTTTGAAACATTGCTCAAAATTGAGTTGTCAAGGTGGTCCAATCAATAATTGACCCAACAGGAAGATGATAGAACCAATAAACAACATTATCCTGCAATGTTTTTATAAAGATCCTGACAGAAATGTCTTCATGCTCAATCCCAAGAGACTCCCACATGCAACACTGAAGGCTACAATGTGTTCATCTTGGTGTACCTTCCCATCACCTCATAATTTAGGAAAACCTTTCCTACTACTCCTGGGTAACTCATGCAATGGTAAAGGAAGATCAAGAGGCCCAATCCATTGTCCCCAAGGTAGAGGTGCTACCATCTATGGGAAGATTGTTTAAAGGGGAACTGAAACACCAGCAAGTATCAGAGCAAGAAGACTAGGGCTGAGTTGTTCTGGAGGAATGTTATTCTTGGAGTTTCTGTCTTTAATAGGAGGTGTTCTTGCAGAACGAGTTCCTCCGTTTCTTCTTGCTGGAAGAAGAGAGAATTTTGTCGCTCCAGAAGTTGAAAATGAGAATCAAACTCAACCCCGAGAGCTTTCTTCCCACGTGTATATCATAGAGTCACCAAATCAAAAATGATCTTGAAGTTGTTTTAGAAATGGATACGTTTGAAATGAATTCCCCAGTGGAGTCACCAAAAACTATTGGGTTTTAAAATGGTACTTTGTCAAAACCACAGTCAGGGGACAACAAGTCCCTCCTCTTTATGGGAGAGGTTCCATTATTAAAAGTAAGCAACAAAGCTTATATACAAATGTAAAAATTTCATCTTAAGGCTAGACTTCTGACATCTTGAAATGCTTTTTCACCAAAATATCTTATCAATACAAACGAATAGAAGAAAACTGAAGAAAGGGAAGAGCATAATATATCAGTACTTTCAGGAAATATAGATAGCAGAGTATAACCTTATACGTACTGAGAAAAGGTGATACATGACATAATCGTTCACATTCACAACATAACATATCATTCCATAGACACGAAGTTCCAGAAATCATATCAACAAGAACACAAAGTTTCTTATTACAGAAGATAAATGATCCACATATTTCAGGTAAGCAAGAAGAGACAATAGATGAGATAGAGAGAAAGGGGGAAATTCTTCTGTATTGATTGCTTTCGATTCTATTTACACTTCAAAAGTATCAGAGTCCAACATTTGAAATGAGCTAAGATCTTACATTTATCGATGAAGTAAAAAGAGGAGAAGAAGAGAAGGAAAGAAATCTGATTTGGAAGCTTAACCACCAACCATCAATTCCCCTGTAAATTTGCCTATAATCTGTCAAATCTGGTTCTGCATGTCTTTAGCGTGCTGAAGAAGGAAAGATGGAAGATCATATCGGATTTGATCTAGTTGAAGCAGTCGGATCCCGTATTAATAGCTTGAAATAAATTTTCCATATTTCCACCCAAATCAAGATATCCTGTTAGTTCCCCATGTCTGCTTGGCATGTTGGAGAAGGAAGGATGAAGATCATATCAGATTTGATCTAGTTTGAAGTAATCAAATCATGTATTAATGGAGTGAAAGATGTTTTCCTGATTTCTAACTAACAAATCCTAGTGAAAACAATATTTTATGCTTTCATGGTGTAGAGGAGACCAAGACCTCTCCAACCGTATAAAATTTGTCAAATTTCGAGCACTGGAGCAAAATTTATGCCCATTTGAATATTTGAATCAAATCCATACAAAAATGGCGAAAATGTGAAAATGGATCCACGGGCCCGAAATTGAAATTACACCTTTAGTGCAAAAGATGCAAAAGTGCAAAAGTTCCCCGTAGAACCTTGCAATCCTGTAACTTCACATTTTGCATTTGGGTTTGACACATGGCTTTACCTGAGTGGTAACGGAGTTGGCTCAAAGTTCCCCGTAGACCCACAACCCTGTAACTTCACATTTTGCATTTGGGTTTTGACACATGGCTTTACCTGAGTGGTAACGGAGTTGCGACTCTCTTTATAATTTTACTTCTTTTAGAAACGAGGCTCAAAATCTCAAAGTTCTCCGCCGACTTGCCTCTCTGCTTTGAATTTTCATGCGGGCTTGATATTTGACTTTTTCTCTTCATTTGGTGAAGGCTTTATGTCTGACCTGGGACACTTGGAGGCTTCCCACTCATTTGTAGACTCTATTTGGATTTTCCTCTTGAAAGAGCACCGAAGAGACATGTGGCTTCTTCTGCTGCCTCGCCTTGTCTCTTTGTGTTTTGGCTAAGTCCCTTTTGTTTAGCGGGGCCATATGTCTAAACCCTGGACACGTGCAGGCTTTCGTAAACCCTTCTATACTTAGCCGATTCAATGGGCCAGCTCTATTCCCTTTTTAGACCTAGGACACGTGGAAAGTTGGCGCTCGATTGGGGAACTGCCTTTGGCTTCGACCCTTGAAGGTGTGCCGATGAGACACATGGTGCCGTCTGCCAATCCTTTTGTACTTAACTGATTTGGGCCCACTCCTCTCTTCTCTATTTTTTTTGTCGGGTCCCTTCTGCTTATTTATGAGTGACTATGTTGTGTTCTAGACACGTGGAAGCTTTGTGCTTGTTTGGGGACTACGTTTTTTATTTCACCTCTAAAGTTACCGCCGAGCTGACATGTGGTTCTTTCTACTAGCCTTAGACCATTCAACAATCGATTTAAAATTTTTGAGGCTCTGAACATGTGGTGAGCTGGCACTCATTTGGGGTTTGTCCCTTGGGTCTCACTTTTGAAGTTGCGTCGATGAGGTACGCTGGCGAGTATGCACTCACTTAGGATCCTGCTTTGAACTTGGCCTTTGGAGGTGTGTTGCTGGGATGCGTGGAGGCTTCCGCTGACTCTTTATACTTGGCCAATTTATCAGTTATCTTTTTCTTTTACGAACTCTGACCACGTGGAGGAGGGCCTGTGCCCATTTGGAGTCTTTGCTTTTTTGCACCATACTAAAATTGTGCCAAAGAGACACGAGGTACCTTCCGCAGTCCTTCTATACTTAGCTGATTTGGGCCTCAATTGAACACTGCCTTCCTTTCTTCATACAAAACCAAAATTCCAAAAGTGACCTGATGATCCGCCCTCCTTCATCTAATCAGAGATGTCCACGTACTCATGAATGTTGGGGAAAAAATTGACAGGGAATATATGCCCTTCATTCACGATTGTATAAAAATACAGAGGAGGGGAATCTCCACCATTTATGCCCGAAAACAAACTGCTCCTCGTGTAAAGAAGAACTATAAACAATACCAGGCTCAATGCTATCCATGGCCATATAAGAAGGATTTGACAATTTTATTCGAATGGAGGAAACAATTTTCAAGCATCCAGATGAGAACCATGTAGACTGCAAGATTTTGAATTAACACGGTGAGATTACAAATGAGCAGCCACTTCTTCAAAGCATGAATTTTTCTATCTCTCCAGACTTCTCACTCTGCTCAAACATATCTCAAAGGCACCAACTCAAAATTTTCGAAAGCTTGACTTGAAAAATGAGGGGAATTTTGAGGGTGATAATAGATTTGTAAGATGAAACAAGCATAATTTCTTGTTACAATACTAAAATTTATTGTGGTTCTCAAAAATATATATTATTTTTTATACTCACTCAATGCAAGTTCCAAAAAATGTTAAAATATAACCAAATATTATGACCGGAGATGGGAAAAGTAATCAAAGTGGTAATAAATTTTTAGAGGTAAAAATTATATGATGGTTAAGACTACTCATCACGAAGGTAACATTACTAAGTCATAGAATACGGTGAATCAGAACCAATCCGTAATTGTGAACAACTAAATAATGTTACAATGGTTATCACTCCTATAGGCACAAGCAATGTGATTGAGTCACAATGAAGCATAAGCTGATACCAAACTGTGCTCGTGAAAGACAAGGGGGGCAACAAATAAAATGTAAATTAAGGGGTGGAGTGTCGGTGTAACACCACCTCAGCACGATAAACTATTTACAGTTATTATTATTTTTATTTTTATTTTAGCATCGACGATAAAAAATCATGACAAGGGAAAGGTTAATAATCATTCCAAGAACGATTAATATATATACTCATTAATATTTATTTTTGAGTAGCGGAAAGCCATGATTAATTTAAGAGGTTCATGGGTCCCATTTTTTCTCTGAAATGGTCCCATGCCTTTGAAGTTATTTAAATTTTGAAAAATAGTTTTAAAATAAATATAAATTCTTTTATCAAAAATTTAACCATTTAATCCCATATTTTCTCCCCAAAATAAAAAATATAAAAAACCACCTTTAATACTCTTCCACTAAATTACATAAGTCATTACCCAAGCAAAGTTAATAAATTAACTTTTTTCAAATTACAACCATATTACTTAAGTTATTGTTCACATCCATTCTAGGACATATGATCTAAGAGATGTCCACCCTTAGATTAGCCAAACGCTAAAATTTAAAAATAAAGGATATAATTCACAAATACAGGTTCATTTCTTCCTCATGCAGGTTCATTCGGGTCTCTCTGAAATTTCTTCCATTTGTTGTTTTTATAGGAATAGACTAAAGCTCAAGGTTTATGTTAATAAACTAAAATTAACTAAAGTACGAGAAGGATAGTAATATTTTATCTAATCTAGGAGGACGTAAATGCTATAAATAAATACACTAAAACAATATGAAGTAATTAATCTAATAGAAATGAAACCCTATTGTGCAAGAATAAAGTGAGGAAAGAACTCAACTAATTATAGATGACAGTCGCAGAGTGTCACAGATCTGGTACGAAATTCAAGAAGTAGGAAGGACTATATAGAGGTCTCGAAAAGGGTGGATCTAGAAGATCTGAGTGGACTAGAGCAACCAAGAGGGTATTGGGGAACCCTGGTATGGCACAATAGGTGCCTTAGTCTCTTAATGAATCTCGGAACCTAGTTCTTTCAAGGTTAGAAGATACTCTATAACTTTCACCCTTCATTGTCAATCATACTAGATTTCCTTGACCACGTCGAATGTATCAAATATTCCAAAAGAAAGAATTACTTGAAAAAGGAACCAAAAGGAAGTATCGAAACCCTAGAAAAATTAAATATGCAAATCAATGGGTCGGACTGACCTTGGCTGCTAAAATAGTGGGCTTACAAAATTGAGCGCTACACTACATTTCAGACCCAAATGTAGTTCTGGTGTGTGTGTTTACATTTTGTGCCCTAGGTTCTCTTGTACTAG
The DNA here is from genome assembly GCA_019776745.2 of Taxus chinensis. Classification (NCBI taxonomy): domain Eukaryota; kingdom Viridiplantae; phylum Streptophyta; class Pinopsida; order Cupressales; family Taxaceae; genus Taxus; species Taxus chinensis. The sequence continues at coordinate 703,789,079 of CM034150.1, read as the reverse complement.
TCGCACTATGTGAAGTGGTGAGCAATAACTCAATGTATAAAATGTAATAGCATGTGTGCATGGAATAGAATAGAATCCCTCCCCCTACGAAGTGTGTGTTCATGCACATCTTATAGCCTTGATGCATGGAACTATGTGGATGCAATTGATGCAATGGATGCAACTATAGATGGAGTGATAGTCGTAAGTGATGTTAGGACCCTCATTATGGTCTCATTACTTTATATTTATAGGGTTATCTTGATATAAATTGGTAATTAACCCTGACATGGTCGACTAGGAAAAAGATAAGGATGAAAAATGGATAGAAAGAGCCAAAAAAGTGGCGAGAAAATAGAAAATAGATCGGGGCACCCCGATTTAGGCTAAAATGACGGGAAAGTGCCTAAACAGAATGGGAATGTATATAAAAATATACCGAAATAAAAAAATAAAAGGTGAAATAAAATGGCCAAAAGATGGGATTAATTAGTATTTTCTTAACCAAAGAACCTTCTAAATAGTAGTATGAGACTAAGCTAAAAAAATCCTAAAGTACATGATTTTGTGACTATTATTTTCCCCCACTTTATGTTGGTGAGATGAAATCTTGGTAACATAAAGTAGATAGAAGTGTACCTAATATCCATGGAGAGTGTAGTATAAATGCGTTGAAGGACTAGACTCAAGCGTGGAATGAAAAAAAGAAGATGGACGAGCATGGAATCTAAATAAGAAAAAAATGCACAAATAAAAAGTGATGAGAGTGAACCTAGGGATAAACATGTGTGTAGCTACTTCAATGTTTAGTGTACCTACATGTTTAGTAAGGCAAGTGTTGTCACAGAATGTTGTTGTTGACATTATTCTTGTTCATTATTTTTTCCCCCAATTTGATTGCTTGTTTCTCATATGGCCGGAATTGTGAGGATAAAATGATCAAGTAGTCAAATATGTATGTATGTAAACAACGCTATGTAAAATACACATGTGCATAGAAATGTGTAAAATACACAAAAGTAAAATACGCTAAATGAAAATTTAAATGGAACATGTGCACCTGATCCATGTCGAGAAAAAGGGTGTAGAAAGATATCTTGTACTTCTGTGAGTTTTTTGGGTGATCTCATGCCCCTAGATGATGAAGTGTATGGAGGAAATCTCTATGTCCTCCAAACTATAACCAATTTTTTTGAAATGTGTGTGAAGAGATCTTTGTAACATCCTAGTTTTTTTGGGTGATCTGACACCACTGGTCGAAGTAGTGAAGAGAGGCACCCCCACTGTAACCCATAAGACTATAACTTCTTCCCAGAGATGTTAAGGACACCATGTCCTATAAAATCCCCTATGTATGGGGTTCGTAGACTAGTTTTAACCCAATCGCTATATGTAAAGCCAAAATGCCAAGGGCAGAAAGTGAACTGTACTGAACCGGTGTTACTATGATGTGTTAGTATGTAAATCCCAAAAAATTTCCCCCTCTTTGGGGGCGCATGGGACGTCATTTATAAGAGAATGTGGCCCCAAAAGAGGACCAACCACACTTTGAAATGTATACCCTGAAAATTTCTTGGTAGAAACTAAGGCACGCACAAACAAGAAAGCTAGCCAAAGATAAGTATAAAGAAAAAATGCATACATATAGAAAACATGTGTAAGCTACATAGACAATGTAGTAAATATAAACACACAAGAAAAAAAATAATCCACAAAAATTGGGTTGCAAACGTAGCACATCACTCACCATTTCGCAAGACACATAAGGTTGTCATGGCCGCAAAAAGCAAACAAGTGTGCACACAGTCATAGGGAAAAGTCTGCATACAATGGAAAACAATAGAAGACAAGTACAGAAAAGAAAAAAAGTAATCATGGAAATATGTAATCCTACAAAACAAGTGTTGCACATGGAACACCCATTATTATGTGAGAGTAATTACCAATATGTAAAAGCATTTATGATCAAGTAATGGAAGATGTTAAGTGAAAAATGAATCATTAGAACCTAGATGAGACGAATGTGGATGCCCCTAGCGACAAGTAGAGGAAGGGTAGAAGGTGATCATTCATGTCATGTGTATGATTCTTGTATCTGTGATCACACTAAAAAAAGGTGTGAATTTTCATGTGTGGGTGATATAGATAATGACATATAAGGAATCAATCTAACATGTGTAGTAAATTGATCATGTAAAACACTAGCACACAAGAGTAAATGTCCTTAAGAAAATGTAGTATGTTGTGGATGGATTGAATGGAATGCAATATGAAATGATAGGAGTTGAGTGCCCCCCAAGTAGATGGAAGTGTATGTAATGAGCTTCATTTTCTCCCCCTCGAGATTCTGGAATGAACCATAAATGAGAGTGCGTCATCAGGAAATGGTTAAGTAGTGTTTTTTTATGTCTAGCATATTATGATGAATGTGTATGTGTAGTACTAAAGTGCGACATATTGAAAGGATGCACGTGAACCCTATATCCAAAGTTTATATCCTGACTGGATGAATTGATGAGTAATCATTTAGGTTAAGTGTATATCACTATATGATGAATGGATGACTGGTGATTTAGCCCTAAGCATATATCACTACATGATGAAAGGATGGGTGATGATTTAGCACTAAGCGTATATCACAATAAGATGAAAGGAGGAGTGGTGATTTATCCCTAAGCGTATAACACTACTAAATTAAATTAGAGTGAGTGACGATTTAGCATAAAGCGTATGTCATTAGCCTAAGAATGTCGTAGGATGAAATCTCACCTTATGAAAGTAAGGTCCATTGGATTGGTAAACCCTTGGCATTCAAGTATGGACCGGGGAACTAAAATACATCATAGGGTGTTGATTGCAGCACATAGAAGACAACATAGTATAAATAACCAAGTGATGAATAGGGTATGTAAATGTGTGGTATGTCTAATGGAATGTAGGAGATGTAAGGTTTGTAGGATGTGTAACGTATAATGTGTATAATATGTAATCTAATGTGTCATAATGTAGAATGTATGGATTAAATATAAAGCTAGGTTCATATATATTATAGATTAGAATAGTATGTAGAATATAGATGATGTATAAATGTGCCATGTGAAATATCCTAATGGCGTATATAATGTGTAGAATGACTAATATGTACATGATGAGAATGTAGTATAATGTAGCATGTAGAGTAAGTGTAGAATGGATAGTTTATGATGCATGATGTGTGTGATAAACTGTAAATGTGTATTTCCTATAGTGCATTGTGTGGGGTTTAGTGTAATGGTTATTCTCGAGTGTGGTTCTTTCAATTGTAAGCATGAGAAATTTGAGATTGATACACATAGAGATGTTTGAGTTCTTAGACATGACGCAAGTCCATCATTTCTAGTTCATGCAATCTATTTTCATAATATTCATTGTCTTTAAAGATACCTTTGAGAGATATTCGTAAGGATGGTATCTCGAGTTCAAGTGGGATAACAACCTCAACACCATAAAATAATGAAAAATTAGTAGCATTAGTAGGTTTACGAACACTAGTGCGATAGGACCATAGCGCATAAAAGAGTTGGTTATGCCAATCGGTACCGCTAGTGTTAATAGTATTTCATAAGATTTTAAAAATAGTTTTTTTGGTGGCCTCGGCTTGGCCATTTCCCTATGGATAATAAGGTGTATAAAAGGATTGTTTGATTTTTAACTTAGCACAATTTTTTTGAACATATTTATTTTTGAATGAAGTTCCATTATCAGTGATGATAACAGAAGGTATACCAAAACATGTGATAATATATGTGGTAATAAAGTTACAAATTTTTGTACCAGTGGTCATCTATAGGGGAACCGCTTCGACTCACTTAGTAAAGTAATCAGTAGCTATAATGATGAATTTATGTTTTTCAAGTCATTCAAGATTGATCATACCAATTAAATCTATCCCCAAAAGGGAGAAGGTCCAAGTTGGTACAATGGGTTGAAGGTCGTA